>JAAXCT010000763.1:0-341883 GCA_012490785.1 Eragrostis nindensis | reverse complement strand
GGCCGCTCAGCCCGAAGGCATTGTTTTGCAGCTTTGAAGAAGATAAGGAGAAGAAGTTCCTGAAAAGAAGACATGGGAGACGCAACACCAATTGCTAATCGTCTCAGCCTGCCTTGGACAATGTCACCAAGACTGAATTCACTGCACAAGCTAGACCCTTTCGGCTGGAGCGTTACCATGTCCTTGGTTGGTCAGCAACCGTTCACAGTTCTGAAAGATCCTAATATGCATTTGCAACGTTTTCATGAAATCTGCGTACCTTTCAATTGGAACATATGAATGACAATGAAGCCAAGGTGCGATTGTTCCCTTTATCTCTTATTGGGCGGCGTCCTAAGCAGTGGTACCATGGGCTACCTACCGCGACCAAGATTAGTTGGGATCTACTTTCTGCGAATTTTTGGCAAAATACTTCCCTCCAGGCAAGACTCAAGCTTTGAAGAACAAGATCCTTGGATTCACTCAACTCGCTGATGAGAGCGTTGGAGAAGCATGGAATCGATTCAATGAGTACAGGATGCTTGTCCGCACAATGGTCTTGCTGAATGGGAGCTAGTGGAAAGGTTCTACACGGGTTTGAATCTTTTGTCCCGACAACACTTAGATGCTTCGGCTGGAGGATCGTTTTTGGAAAAGACACCCGCTCAAGCCACGGCTTTGATCAAGAAGATAGAGCAAAATCAATCATGGGGTTGGTGAGAGAGAAAGTAGAAGCCTTCAACCTTCCACGGGAAAGATGAAGAGTGTGGTGGAAAGAGCTTATGATGAATTGCTTATGGACAAGCTTGACACCATACAAAGGAGATTAGACAAGATTGATCATATTCCCAAGGAAGAACCGTCAAGCTAGCGGAAGCCCGTTCCACATGTGAAGAATGTGGAGAACTTGGTCTGTGAGTAAGGATTGCCCCGAAGATGTGAGAGATGCTCAATTATATCAAGAGTCAAGGATGGAAGACTCCATATCAGCAACAAAGGAGTAGCTTCACCCCGTCATCGTCTATGCAAAATGCCATCCCTCTTCGTATTCAATGCCAAGAGTTCTTTCAAGCTCAAGAGAAGGTTAACAAGGACACTCAAGCCAAATTCAAGGAAGTTGATCGTGTGCTTGAAAAACATCAATGACAAGGTCATCGAAGTGGGGAGTTTCTAATCAGCAAATCCTCCAATTCATGAAGATGATGGAGAACAAATGGCCCAATTAGAGCGGATTCGGTAAAAAGCGAGAAAGGAGCTCTTCCTGGTAATACCCGCTCCTGCAGAACAGCTGAAATCCATCGAGACGAGGTCTGGGAATCAAACTGAGAGTCCAAAGTTCGCAGCTGGGGCAGACGACCTCGTGCCGACCGGCACGACGCTGGTGCCGATCGGCACGCTAACAGTTGACGGTGCCGACCAGCACGCTGATGGTGCCGATCGGCACAGTGAAGAAATCGACCTCTCGGGTCTGAAGAAGGGAACTGAGAACAAGGAACATGGTCCTGCTACCTTCCTGGATACGCAGCTTTGACCAAAACAAAAGAATTCGGCATCATGATGAGCAATTCTCCAGGTTTTCGATATCATGAAGAAGTTATATATCAATGTCCCATTCCTTGATGCTCTTCAAGTGCCTACCTATGCCAAGTACATAAGGATATTATGCAAAGCAAGAAGTCCTTAGCATCGGAAGAAGTAGTGAAGATGACAAGAGAGTGCACTGCAGCTATTAATGACATTACACACCAGAAAAGAAGCCCGACCCGGATCTCCTAGTATCCGGTGTTTGATTGGAGCTCAAATCTTTGAAGGGGCTTTATGCGATCTTGGAGGCAAGTGTAAGTGTCATGCCTCGCTATGTCTTTTGCAAGTTTGAATTTGCCAGAGTTGGAGCCTACGGCCATGTGTTTGGAGTTGGCCGATCAATCGGTTCGCTATCCCGATGGAATTGCTGAAGATGTGCCTGTCCAAATTGGTGATCATATAGTTCCTGTGGATTTCATTGTGCTTGATATGGATAGAAGAACAAGGACTTCATTGATTTTGGGCCGGCCATTCTTGAGGACAGCGAAGGCAAACATTGATGTGGGGAGTGGAAAGATAAGCTTTGACATAAGTGGAGCCTCCTACACATTCAATTTTCCCCCCAAAGGAGAAGAAGGCCGTGCGGCATCCAAGTGGGTTGAGAATACAAGTCTCCGCACCAAAAGCAATCGAGGGTAATTGGAGGAAGGATATGTCCTATCATTGAAGGAGAAGAGACATGAGAACCTTGTAGTGTCGCAACTTTTTCCCGTAAGGCGGCACTAAGGAAGTGATTCATGCGGGGAGGTCAAGCTCTATGACCTTTTTAAAACTAAGAGCGCTTTTTGGGAGGCAACCCAATTTTCGGGAGCGAGTCGTAGGGTGAGTCTTTGTGTGTTAGTGCTTTCGGGAGGGCAACCCGTTAATTAGAAAATTAGTGCTAACCGGGAGGGCAACCCGGCCTTTAAATTGTTTGCTTGTAATCAACAATAATGCTCCCGGAATAAAATTTGTTAGTCCAAGTGTTTGTTTTAACTTTTGTGTGAATACCTGCGCTGTCTGTTTACTTTCTGCAGTTTTTGTGTTTGTATTTGTTTGTTCGCTAACAGCGCAGGAAGAAAAGGAACAAAAATAGGAAAATCTGGAGCGCGCCGACCGGCACAGCCTGTGCCGATCGGCACAAAGCAGAAAGCACGCCGAATCGTGGCCTAGACTAGCTACCCCGAACTGAAGATGAAAATTAATATGGGGTAAAATTGAGAAAATATGCGGAATATTTGATGAAGGAAAATTTAGAAAGGTAAGTGCAACAATTGTCCCGAGAATATTTCCGTGCTTTTGGTATTTTTCTGTGTCGCAGGAATATGGTGGATGAGCCTTGCGAAGGAAGGAGGCACTGGCGGAAATTGGGCACTGTTGCCGACCGGCACAGAACGTGCCGATCGGCACAGGAAGGAAACGCCACCTCCAAGAATCTCGATGCTACAGGAAGCCTGGCATCCGCGAAGAAATTTGAAATTTTGGCGACACAAGGCAGCGAAGTTTGAATCGGGCGCGGACTATACAGTGCCGACCGGCACAGAGCTGTGCTGACCGGCACACTGGAAGGAGGAGGAGAGACCACTGACACCCATGCAGCTGCTGAGCACAGGGGAGACACCGAGCACCCAGCCTCGGGATGGAGCAAAGGTGCCGACCGGCACGCGCGCCGTGGCGATCGGCATACCCTGAAAAATTCAAATTTCGAACGTGCTCCCCTGTCTCCCGACATGCGACACTGTATCAAGCATGGGGAAGAGGAAAAGAAGTTGCTGAAGCCAAGGTACGTGCGAATCTGTGCAAAATTTGAATTATGCCGACCGGCACGGTCACCGTGCCAATCGGCACACCATTGGAAAGCTAATCTTTTGTAGGTGCGGCCCCTGTTCCCCGACATCCGACACTGTACAAGTCATGGGGAAGAGGAAAAGAAGGCGTGGCAGCCGAGGTACGACGAATCCCGCGAAATTTTTGAATCGTGCCGACCGGCACGGCTCTGTGCCGACCGGCACGCGCTGGGAATTTGAAACCGGCGGTTCCTTCCCTTGGAAGCCATGGAGAGCTATAAGAAGGGGGCATCACCTCCCCCATTTTCGCCACAACTCCCTGGTAACCCTTTCCACTCCTCCACTTCCGCCAGTTGCGCGATTCGTTTCCATTCTTTCGCAGGAAATGAAGGGATTTTAGTTCCACGCTCAAGAGCGCCGGCAAGAAGATCGCCGGGGTTCAGCGCCGGCGGGTCGCACCACTCCGGTGGATCGCACCACGCCGGGGATCACACCAAGTCGGAGGATCGCACCACGCTGGCGACAACAACTCCGGCAGCGACACCGGTCTCCTTCACCTCGACGCGGAGGGCAAGCTCGGCGGGCTATGACAGCCCCTAGCTCTCCTCGAGATGACACCGCCACGAGGGCGGGATGACTTCTTCATCGGCCACCGCGACATCGGCATCCCTCGAGGACCAAGGCCGCTCACGAGGAGCTCAACGCCAACCGCCGCCCAGCCCGCGTCCTCCGGCTCCTGCCTCCGCGGATCGAGCGGATCCATGGAGGCCGAGCCGAGCGAGCCGGCATATGTGCCGCGCGCGGTTCGGGAGGGTTCACCTCACGAGCCGTGAGGAGGAGTTCTACTACACACAACAACATCCGCGGCCGCATCTTCCCCACATCGACATGGATGAGGAGTTCCTCGCCAGGTCGGGTATGGCCGGACCTCCAACATGCCTCCTCAACCTTGGATGGGAGACCCTCCACGATCAAGCAAGCAGCTTCGACATCGAGCTCATCACCGAGTTCATCACCACCATGAGCCGCGAGGTGGACGAGCAAGGAGACGACAAGATCAAGTTCCGTGTGCGGGACGAGCCCTACTCCATCACGATCGAGGGCATCTCCGATGCTCTCGGTTTTGAAAGGGAGGCCCCCGTAGCGGCGCGCGGCGACTACGGAGATGCTCGACACATTTTGGCGCCGCTCGCCCGACGCGGACGAGCGCAAGAGGGGGCACATCAAGAACCCCACGATCCAAATCCTCCACCGGTGGATGGCCGCACGCACCACCGCCGCCTCGACACCACCAACATCTCCGACCCGGACTTGCATTGGCTCTACAACGCCATTGCGAGTCCATGCAAGTGCAATCCCATCGGGACAATGGTGTCAAGTTGGTTTACCCAAAGGGCCAACCCTAGGGCGAGACTAGCTTTTGGAGGCTACCTCCAAAACAATCATCTTCCAAGTCACCGAAGGTAACCTCATGATGAAGGAAGATTGTTGGATAAGAGCCGCGCTCATCGACGAGTCCATGGTGCGCGGGAAGACCATCACGGGCAGCGCCAAGCTCGGCTACTACGTGTGCGGCACCGGCATCAAGCTTCCCCGCGCCGAGCTCGCCCTCTTCCTCCCAAACAAGATCAACGGAGGGAATTGGCTTGAGGCCGACCTCCGCGAGCGACACAAGGTAACAAAGACCAAGCGCGGGAGAAAGGAGGTCGTCGGCCAGTCTTCGGCGAGCGCAGCAGCAGAGTGGGACAGCTGGGACGCGGCAGCAGCCGCGCAGCATCAACCAGCGCAGCAGGCACCCGTGCCGATCGGCACGGCTTTGTGCCGACCGGCACAGGACAGGTGCCGACCGGCACCGACCCCAGGTACTTCGGTATGCCCCTGTCTACCCTCAGCACTTCCAGGGGCGCCCTACTATGCTCCTGCAGGTCCTCCGGGGGCGAACTTTGCCCCTATGCATCGGTACATCGACAACAACGTGCAATACGTTGAACGCATCGACAACTTGGCGGGCGCAATGCGGAGCAACACCGATGCGATGATTGACGAGTTCGGGAGATTGGAGGCGGCGTACTACGGCTTCGACTACAACAGCCACCTCCATTTGATGGGTAGAGTGTTGTGTATGGCACAACTTGTATCGGTTTTCCCGGTTTGCGTTTTTCTTTCCCTTTCGCATTCTCTTTTTATTTATTTACTTATGTGTGTGTGAGCGGGTTGGGAAACCATGTATCGGGTGTGTTTAAGTTTGTTTGTGTGCTTTTATTCATGCATGTGTGCTAGTAGTTTAGTTTTATTTATGCAAGTGTGCTAGTAGGTTGTTTCGAATAATGCATCACCATGTAGCCCGTGCTTTCAAATCCAATATGATGATGATCTTTATGCTTTATTTGAAAAATGATACGAGTATGTATGTCTATCTTGAAAAGTGTTAATGATAATCGAGCGATGTTGAGCATAAATAAAAAATTTCGAACTTTCACTAAAGTGTATTCGGCAAATACTTCATATGTGGCGTAGTGCATTTCAAAATTCCCATGCAAGGTCCAATAAAAGATCAATTTTGGATGACATGACTTAGTACCTATTTCTTTATAAAATTCAAATGTTCTTATTGTGAGCTTTAGAATTACTCCATATCATTCGGTTATGCCCACCAATGCCAAATATATATGTGACTCAATTTAAGCCTTTGCTAAGTAGAGACTATGATTGATGATTGAGCTCGGTAAGATTTAATTCTTAGGGTATGAGACTTGGAAAATGGGCCACATCTTTCGCGTATCGTGTTGATTTTCTAGCCTATTCTAACTCGAGCTATGCAAATTACCGCATTGGAATTATGCATAATTTGCCGAGTATCCGATACTTGAGAACCAAATTCTTTGATTCGAATATCAATCCTGACCACATCCTACTGTATTCTTGGCTATACATCTGACACAAGCAGTTCCAACGAAAAATCCAGAGCGAATTGGCAAGTACAGACAGTGTGCCGACCGGCACAAGGTTGTGCCGACCGGCACACAGAAAAAAAAAAAAAAAAAAAAAGAAGAAAAAAAAAAGGAGTAAATAAAGTCTGTACCTTGCGCTGTTTTGCTCGGGACTAGCAAAATTTGAGTGTGGGGGGAAGATGAATTCCCTTGAATTCTTATCATTGATTAGTAGCCAAGAATTTCTTTTTCCGATCATGTCCACTTTGCATTCGATATCCTTCGAAAATGCCAGGAAGTTTCTGATAGATATGCAAAGAAGAAAGGACAGCTTTGTCACCTGTTCAAAAGGATTACATTCTCTACTTGTGATTGTTCATTCACACAAGTATATGTCCACTATTCTAAAGGTGTGAGTTTCTTTCTCAATTCAATTTCTAATGGCCTTTTGACAAGTCTCAGTAAAACCAATTAGAGTTATTTCTTAGCTTTGCAATATGTTGTTGATCTATGTCTATTTTCCTTGAATTTCCTCACCAAGCTACTCATATGGCCTTACACATACATATATCGATAAAGTAGATAGACTTTTGAGTGATTTAGGTGAGTGATTGAAGTTGAGTTGTTGACTTGATCGTTTGAGAAGGATAGTTCTTTTGCTCACAATACCTTTTTGGTGATTCACATAAGTGGAAAGGTCATGCGCATCAAGTTGAATATTTTCAAGGTTAGCTTTGGGAAGTACTCTTTCATGTTCAATACCCATATTGTGAACATGTTTGCTGAATACTAAATTGATTTAATCTCACAATGACTAAGTGCTCAGCTCGTGTAGATTTGAAATACTTTTATGATTGATTGACTATATGCAAGTTGAGTTTCATTCTTGACTTTCCTCGGGACGAGTAAAGGTTTAAGTGTGGGGGAGCTGTTGGCGATTTCTAGCATACCATTTTATATGCCAACTGCGCCTTATTTTAGAGCATAAATGTTATCATTATAGGCCATTAACCCTTGATAATAGCACCATATTTGTATATATGTCGTTCTGGAGCTTTATTACAGAAACAGATGAAGAGGACGACATTCTGGACATTGTGACTGATCTGGACCTGAAGAGAAGAGAACCAGCAGAAAAGGCCCACTGTGCCGATCGCACAGACATGTGCCGACCGGCACATGGGACCCCAAGGCCACCGAAGCTGGCCCACCATTCAGTTTATTCTAGAAGGAAGTTATCCGAATCAATCTCGAGAGATATTCATCATGAAGAGATAAAGATACTCGAAGATTTGAAAGAGCAACACAAGACTTGATCTCGAAGAAAACTGACTTGAAGGCCCACATGGAAGCTACCTAGGACTTCGAACCGACTTAGGGAGGAAACCGAGCTGGACACGAGGTGTGCCGATCGGCACAGACCCTGTGCCGATCGGCACAAGGACTCTTTTCCCGAGAATCCTTTCCTTCCTGATGTACAGCCCTATATAAACTTGTAAAAGCCCTAGGGTTTCGGGATCCGCCGCCAGAGGGACAACACAGCTAGTAAGTTTAGAGCCACCGGGGCTTTGCCCCGTTCTTCATGTTCTCTAGTTGTTGATCAAGAACCATTGGTGCTAAAGGGTGATCCATCAAGGTAGGCCTACTAGATGGTGATGTATCTTGCACTATGTATCATTGAAGTATGGTTGAATATGTGGATGAATGGTTTTGATTATTGATTGCCTGGATTTTATGGTCTTTACATGCACTTGTTCCTACGCTTAGTGACGACTAAGTATTAGATGTTATCTTAATTGTGGTGGCAAAAAGAAGTGACAAGATTCGTTCTCTCACTATCTCCATCGTGGTTAAGGTAGCATTGGGATCTTGTAATGCGCCATATTTGCACGTTGTCTCTGTACCCCCACAGCCGCTAATGCATACGCGATGATCCTTGAGATGATGTGTAGAGTAGGAAGAGGTCGACCGATTAAGGCGATTGGTCGTGACAGGGCTCGTCGGAAAGAGGCCTTGACCTACCGATCTTCGGTCATCAATAATTGAGTAATCCCGTTTATGATGCTATTTGATTAAGCTTCTTGGTTACGATCTCAACTAGCAGACTTGGCTAACTTACCCCATGATCTAATCTGTTCTTAGGCTTTTCGGACAACACTGCGGACAACTTCGCCTTCGTGCCGACCGGCACATCCCCTGTGCCGATCGGCACAACACCCCGTTTTCCTGAAACCCACGCTCACGCTCACTAGAAAGCTTGGCTAACTCTTTTACTGATGATTTTGCTTAATTCCCATTGGTCCTTGTGGTTCGATTAAACCTTGGAATACTCTTCTAGGGGAAAAAGACTACAACTGTACACCGTGCTCTTGCGGTATATAAGTGGGTGCGTAGATACGACCAACAGACAACTATATCTTAGTGCAGCAAACGGTCAAGGTGCTATTCAAACAAAAGGTACCGAGCCTCTTTCTCAAGCTGGATATTTCAAAAGCTTTCGATTCGGTGGCTTGGTCGTTCTTATTGGAAATTCTTGAGCACTTGGGCTTTGGTCCTTCTTGGCGCAATTTGATATCTTGCTTGCTGTCCACGGCTTCTACTCGGGTCATGGTTAATGGTGAGCCCGGTGATCAGATCCGGCATAAGCGAGGATTGCGGCAAGGCGACCCTCTCTCGCCCATGCTATTTATTTTGGTGATGGACGTGCTAAACAGCCTCTTCACAAAAGCTAGTGATCTGGGTCTTCTATTGCCTTTATCCCGACGGAACCCGGGCCAGCGGGTATCTCTATATGCCGATGATGTTGTTCTCTTTATACGACCGGTTGAGGAGGAAATGAATCTAACCATGGAGATTCTTGGTAAGTTTGGAGAGGCTTCGGGCCTACAAACTAATTTACAAAAAAGTTGTGTTATTCCTATCCGGTGTGCTCAGGAACAA
The DNA here is from genome assembly GCA_012490785.1 of Eragrostis nindensis. Lineage (NCBI taxonomy): Eukaryota > Viridiplantae > Streptophyta > Magnoliopsida > Poales > Poaceae > Eragrostis > Eragrostis nindensis. Next base: position 332,684 of record JAAXCT010000763.1, on the reverse strand, counting down.
ATTGATGATGTGCGCACAACCTTGCCTTGCACAACGGCGGAATTCCCATGTACCTACTTGGGTCTGCCCATTTCGGACAGAAAACTGAAGAAATCTGAGCTTCTAACTTGGGTTGAAAAGATAGGTGACAAGCTCCCGAGTTGGAAAGCCTCTCTAATGAATTTAGCCGGCGCGCCACTTGGGTTCGATTTGTTCTATCAGCCATCCCTATATATGTGCTCATTGCTATTAATGTTCCGAAATGGTTTCTCAAGGCAATTGATAAGATAAGGAGAGGTTTTTTATGGCAAGGCAGGAAACAAGCAAATGGTGGCTCATGTTTAGTGTCTTGGGAGAAGGTATGCTTACCGTTGCAATATGGAGGCCTGGGGATTCTCAATCTGGAAATTATGGCTTGGTCGCTGCAAATTCGATGGTTGTGGGCAATGAAGACTGATTTTACTAAGCCATGGAGGGGGCTGGATATTCCTACGCATAGCAATGCAAAAGCTCTCTTCTCCATCGCCATTGAGAGTCAAGTGGGCAACGGTACCAACACGTTGTTCTGGAATGATAAGTGGCTGTTTGGCTGTACTATATCTGAGCTCGCACCTGCGGTTATTGCCTCTGTTCCTACAAAAACCAGAAGCATTCGCACGGTTGCTGAGGCCCTGTTTGATCATAGCTGGCCCAGAGATATAGAGGGAGGCTTATCAATGATCGGGCTGTTTGAGTATTTCCAACTTTGGGACATCATTCATGAGGTGGTTATCCAGGAAGGTGATGACAATCACGTATGGATTTTTGATGCATCTGGAAAGTATTCATCAAAATCTGCCTACAATGCCTTCTTAAATGGGAAAGTTTTGTTTGAACCATGGAAACGTCTATGGAAGTCCTGGGCTCCGGCCAAGTGCAAAGTCTTTATCTGGTTAGCAATACGAAATCGGTGTTGGACGGCCGACCGGCTTGCCAGGCGCGGCTTTGCCGCACCCAAGCCAATGTCCGTTGTGTGATCAATGCGATGAAGACGTCCAACACCTGTTGACCACATGTGTCTTTGCCCGGGAATTTTGGTTCAAGGTTTTTCAACAATGGAGGCTGCTGCAATGTGTACCGGATCAAGATGAGATCTCCTTCGCAGACTGGTGGAGAAGCGCAGTCAAGAGAGTCCCAAAGGAGCAGAAGAAAGGATTAAATTCCCTCATCATCATGGGAGCATGGTTACTTTGGAAGCATCGCAACCTTTGTGTCTTCGAGGGAGCTAGCCCAAGCATCAACAACATTGTACGGGCTTTCGAGGACGAGCATCACTTGTGGTGTCTTGCTGGCGCTCGAGGCTTACGGGCGCTTGAGTTGGGTCATGGCCTAGAACCGGGTTTATCGGTCTTTAGGTGTTGGTCAGGTCTTGCCTAGCGTGTGTGTTTTATTAGGTTACACCTATCTCTATGTAAGCTGCCCCTCATAGCTCGGTCCGGAGTGAGGTGGCACTATTGTACGGGACCGTTTCTCCTCTCTTTAAATATAAAGATACGCAGCTCTCCTGCGTTTTCGAAAAAAAAATTTAGAATCACAATTTTTCTTTTCAGAGGCACACAACAAACCCAAAGATGGAAATGTTAGATCCATATTCAATATACCATCCGTAAAAAATGTTTTGCTGCCTGAGTGATAGTTACCGATGCTAACGCTTAGAAAGAAATACAGAGTAAATGGGCACGATCACAAGGAACAAATCCAGGCAAGCTCTTGATTTATTGTATTTTATTTTTTTGGTTGACTTCTCCAATCTGAATTCCCCACCGGTGTTGTGGTTGACTTCTCGGCCGCACAGCTTTCTTCAAGGGCAAGTGGAGGAAACAGACATGAATGGAGGCCACAACACCACCATGATTCTTTTCTTATCATGCCATACCCTCAGTTTGTACCGGGGGTCTGTGGGATGCCTCGGGATATCAAATAGTCGAATCCTCCTTAAAATTGCTTCTACCAAGTGGAACACGAGTACATCTGAGCTGCTTTCTGATTCCTCTCATCCCTAAGCGTATGATTGAATAGTGGTGATGAACAGAAGCCGTTAGAATTGTTCGAGCAAGAAAATGTGATACCGTGGGTTCTTAAAATAAAGGATTAGGGGTTTTGAACATGAAAGCCTAGGATGGCAGATGTTGGGAGAATGGGAGGAGAGGACATAAATAGTGAGTGAGAAGCTTTTGCAGTGGGATGAGAGAAAAAAAAATCAAAGGTAAATAATGTGGAAGTAATAAACACAGTGGGTAGGATATATGTTCTGCATTTTTCTTTTTAGTTTTCTTTTGGGAGGGAGAGGGAGAGGGGGAGAGGGAGAGAGAGAGAGAGAGAGAGAGAGAGAGAGAGAGAGAGAGAGAGAGAGAGAGAGAGAGAGGATCACCTCTAGGACTCGATGGTGTCGGGGGCGGCCACCATGAGCTTGTTCAAGGGTGTCGTGCAGGCGCGGCCTCCCAACACTGAATTGGAAAGGTGGATCCGTTCTTGATCGATCACAGTCACAGCGTTACCAGCTCATCTTCTTATTTGATCCGAAATGGGAAGAAAGCCCTTTGCTACATTGTCCCAAAATCTTTCCAGCGTAGTCGCAGTAGTGTCGCACACAGCCTGAACCTGCTATTCCTGCCAGCGCGTTTCGAGAATCATGCTCCCCATGGTTTGTTATCAATCCCTGCTAGTAAGTAGTGGCGCGCTTTTTTTTTCTCCCATTGCTGAGAATCATTTGGTTCGCTTCGTCGATCATGCTCGTCGTCCTCCCTCACGTCCACCTCGTCGTCCTCGTACGTACCAGCTCTCTGTTCGTCGCAGGGGTCTGCTTTATGTCCGGGGCAGACGGCGGCGATGTTCACCGGAATAACTGTGGCGAGTGGTGACTGCCTCGCTGACCGGAAGAGCCGCGGCGTCGTTTCCCAACGTCCGCCGCCGTCGTCGGCCTGCTTGGCAGCGCGGAAGGCGCCACGTCGCTAGGAACGACGACGGCGAACGCGTGGACCAAAAGAAAGGCTGGCTCGAGCCACTGGGCCTCTGTCGGCCCAGGCAACTCAAACACTGCCCCATCGCCTCGAATCTCCGCCGCAGACGTCGGATCCCACGGTCAATCGGACCCAGGGCGGTCGCTATTTCGAATAGGACGACCACCCCCCCCCCCCCCCCCCCCCCCCCCGACCACCATGGCCGCGGCTCGCTGGCCGATGCGGCCTCGGCAGCGTGCTCTCCTGGCTCGCCGCCGTCGTCGCGGCATAGCACTTAACATGTCCGGCGTCTGAACTCAAATTTCACTCGCTTGAACTTCGTATCATCAGTCGTGGCCGTCTCCTTTCACCATTGCCTGCCCAGCCGCCCAGCACTCGGCATCGATCAGCGCCGAATCGACATGGCGACACCTTCCCGTCATCCTCCTCCCTCGCGACGAAGGCCTTCTTAGCGCTTTTCACGGTGGAAGCAACACCTCGGCATACATACCCCGTTGTCCCTGCGCGTCTCCGGCGTCATTTTCGATCGTGTCCGCGGCCAGCGCCGCCCATGCATGACATCGGCGCCCAGCGGCGTCGCGCACGCCGCGACGAGGTGTTCTACGTACCAGCGCGTCCTCGTCCATCTCATATAACGACTCTGGATCAGTAGCACCGCCGCTAGGACTCGGGAGGCCTGGCATGCACACCGCTACTGACCGCGTCTCCTGTTGGCGGCCGCCCGGCGAGCGCTCAAGGTCGCCACCAGAAGAGTAGTTGGAGCGTCACGCGCGGCCGTGGCCTCCCACCCAGTGACACTGAGTTGGAAATGTTTCTTCTTCTTTTGTGAACCAATGAATTTCATCCGAAATGGAGCGAAAGCCTTCTGCTGCTACAATCCCCCAGCTCTTTGATCTTTCTAGCGTAGTGGCAGTTCATGTTTGACAGAACGAGCACTCCGAGTTCCCGAATCCCGACGCCGCACCCAGCTGGTTGCCGCCTCCTCGCCACCCCATCGTCTCATGCGGCTAATTCATCTCATCTGCCTCCGCGAATTTCGTCTCCGCGGCCATATCCACAACCAGGGCGCTCGACAGCAGAGCCTGGCACTTTCCCGGCGTCCCCTCCCTCGCGGCGGCAGATGACAAGAACATGTAGCCTAGTGCTTGGCGGTGACCGGGTCCTTGCTGATGCTTCGCATTCCCAATCTCCTCCTGGAAATGGTCAAGGCCGGGCGGCGGTTGTGGTGTTATTTTGGCATATCTAATCAATCTCCAGAGGACTTGCTAGCTAGACTAAATTGTGGTTGTGTCTATCTCCTCCTAGGAAGAGCATGCAGTTGGAACGCCACATTGTATGTATTGAAGTAGCTAGCAGGGACCTGCTGCTAGCTAGGGAAAAACGAATGTACTACATCGAAGCGGGCGATAATAGGGAGTTGAGAATGTTGTATGGTGGGTGAAGGAGAAAATGATGTTGAACAGGGAAGAGTGAGGTCAGCTTGGGGCATGCGCAAAATCGTTCCTAGTTATTGCACAAATCAATTTGTATAAAGTGGCGTCCCTCAGTTTTTCTGTTAATTTATATTCATGACGTCCTCCTCAAACGTACGTCAGGCTGATTCAAGATTAGCATTAGATTGGTCGTGGAAATAGGTCCACTAATTAACAACATGTTTTCTACATTTATTTTTCAATCTTCTACTTCCCTCTGCAGATGTAGTACATTTCTATGATTTCGAATCACAATGTTTCTTTTCCGGGTAACCGGTGTGGCTGACTTCTCGGCCGCACAGCTTTCTTCAAATGCAAGTGGAGGAAAGAAACATGAATGGAGGCCACAACAACCACCATGATTATTTTCTTATCATGCCATAGCACTATCAAATTGTACGGTGGGTCTCGCAGTGGGATGCCTCTGGGTATGAACCAGTCGAATCCTCCTGAAAATTGCGTGTACCGAATGGAACACGGGTACAACTGAGCTTGCTGATTCCTCTCATCCCTAAGCGTATGATTGAGTAATGATGAACAGAAGCAGTTAGAATTGTTTAAAATAAAGGAGGAATCAGCAAGCTCCTAAGCTTTCATGTTGGGAGAATGGGAGGAGAGGTTATAAATAGCGACTGAGAAGCTGTTGCAGTGGGATGAGAGAAAAAAATCCAAGGTGAATAAAGTGTAACTAATAATACACACAGTGGGTAGGATAAATGTTCTGCATTTTTTTTGAGAGAGGAAGAACAGGAGGGTTTTGCTCTCACTAATTAAATATATTTAATAATAAATTGTTTATGTTAATATGGAAAATTAAGAATAAAAAGAAAAAGAAAGCCCTTAGAGAGGGAAGAAAATGAAATTACGAATTGTCTATCCATTTTTTTATGTGTGGAATGTGAGCCTTCCCCTATGGATAACCATGGCTATTTATTTTCTAAAGGCATTTTTATATCCTTCGAATGTTCCATCCACATCATTAAGAATCCAGATGTTCCTTGTCTTCCTTGTACTTCAGGCCATAAGAATTATAATTTCCATGAAAAATGGGACAGCGAGCTGTCTTCGCAGCCCTGTTTACTGCTCCATTTGGACTATTGCAGTTTGGAGCCTGTCGTCCAATGCTAGCTGAGTACTTATATTCGAGCATTCTCTGGCAATGTTGGCCAATATATGTGACCTACCTACTCTATGTTCTTGTTGCGGTGATCGCCATGATTCATGGGTCTCGCCGATGACACTAAATTGGAAAGGTCCATCTTGATTGATCACAGCGTTTCCAGATCATCTTAATTTGATCAGAAATGGGGAGAAAGCACTTTGCTACAATGTCCCGAATCTTTCCCGTGTGGTCGCACACAACTTGAACCTGCTGTTCATGCCTGTGCGTTCGGAGATCATTTGGTTCCGCTCCCCATGGTGTGTTATTAATCTCTGCTAGCTACTGGCAGTACGCTGTTTTGTTTTTCCATTGCTGAGAATCATTCGGTTCGCGTCGTCGTGCTCGTCCTCTCTCACGTCCACCTTGGCGTCCTCGCCAGCTCGCCGTTCGTCGCAGTGGTCGGGTCTCCTTTATGTCGGCGGCGGACTGCTGCGTGGCGGCCGCCTCGCTGACCGGAAGCGCTGCCATGGAGCTTCATGCCCGTCTCTCTGCGGCCAGCTGGAAACGACATGCATGTTTCGCTTAGAGAATGGGCTCAAAAACAAGGGTGTGTCCGAAGCAACTGGGCCTATATCGGCCCAGGCAACGCTAACACAGACCCATCGCCTCTAATCCAAGCCGCACACAACGGATCCAACGGTCAATCGGACTCCAGGGGCGGTCGCTATTCGAAATAGCGACCACCCCCGACCACCGTGGCCGCGGCGCGCTGGCCGATGCGGCCTCGGCGGCGTGCTCTCCTTGCTCGCCGCCGTCTTCGCGGCATCGCACTTAACATATCCGGCATCTGAACTCACCATTCCGCTCCCCCGAACGTCGTATCTACATTCGTCGCCGTCTCCTTTCACAATTTTTTTGAGCGAAAGTCTCCTTTCACAGTTGCCCTGCACTAGCCACTAGCTTCAGCGCTGCCGCCGACATGGCGATACCTTCCCGTCGTCGTCCTCCCTGGCGAAATCCGCCTTGGCTGCAGACGGTGTGGAAGAAACACCTCGGCATAGTACATTCCCCATCGTCCCTGCCCGTCTCCGGCATCATGTTCGATCATGTCCGTGGCCAGCGCCGCCGATGACATTCGCGCCCAGTGGTGTCGACGCGCAGGTTCGTGGCCCGCACGGCCGCCGCCGCGACGAGGTGTTCTACGTACCAGCGCGTCCGGGTCGATCTCATCTACCGACTCTGGATCAGCACCGCCCGCTGCTAGGACTCGGGAGGCCGGGCCTGCTCACCGATAATGCTGACCGCGGCCGGCCGGCGCTCAAGCTAGGCCGCCTCCATGAGAGGGAGCTAGCTAGTTGGAGGGTCACGCGCGGCCGTGGCCTCCCGGTGACACTGAATTGGAAGCTTTCTTCCTTTTTGAACCAAAGAAATTCGATCTGAAATGTAAACAAAAGCCTTTTGCTACGTAGTTGCACAGCCTGAGCTTGCAGTTCATTTTTGACAGGACGACCGCCCCGAGTTCCCGAATCCCGACGCCTCGCAGCTCCCCGCTGGGTGCCGCCTCCTCGTCGGCGCGTTTTCCTGACGTGGCTCGTCACCGCCATCCCTGTACCATCAAAATTGGCATCTACACGGATGCTCCATCGCATAAACCTGAATTTCAGCTCCGCGGCCATATCCACCACCATTGGCCCATGCCCTAAGGGCGCTCCACTGTAGAGCCTGACACTTTCTCGGCGTCCCCTCCCTCGCGGCGGCACATGAAAAGAACAGGTAGACAAATGTTTGGTAGTGGTCGGGTCCTTGCCGATGCTTCACATTCCCAATCTCAGCTCCTCTTAGAAATGGTCACGGGCGTGCGGTTAATTGTGGTGTGTGTTTGGCATTCCTAATCAATCTCTAGATGACTAGCTAGCTGGAGGATTTTGAGGATTGAGGAAGAGCATGCCGTTGGAACGCCACACATTGTATTGAAGTAGCTAGCAGGGAAGCGCTGCTACTAGCTAGGAAAAAAACATATATATACATCGAAGCGGGCGATAATAAGGAAGAACAAGTTCACGTCAAGAAAATAAATAATAAGGAAGAAGGAGAATGTTGTCTTGTATGGTGGGTGAGGAAGCTAGAAAATGATGTTGGACAGGGAAGAGTGAGTCAGCTTGGGACATGCGTAAAATCGTTCGTAGTTATTGCACAAATAAAGTTGCATAAAGTGGTGTCCTTCAGTTTTCCTGCTAGCTACAGGCCGATTCAAGATTAGCATTAGATTTGTGAGGGCAACAGGTCCACTAAGCAACATGTTTTGTGCGTTTATTTTTCGGTCTTCTTCTTCTGTAGATGTACATTCCCAGTTGTCTTCATCTCATTGATGAGGACAAGGAACGTTGGTAAAGAAGCACATCTTGGTCTCTAGCTTGAGTTGCCAAGCTCGCTCGAGTTCGGCTTATTGAGCTGGTTGAATCCTCCTTAAAATTGCTTGTACCTGGTATACCAAAAGTACAGCTGAGCTTGCTGAGTCCTCTCATCCCTAACCATGTGATTAAGTAGTTATGATTAACAAAAAGCAATTAGAGTTGTCCGAGCAAGAAAATGTGATAAAGAGGGCTAACAAAATAAAGGATTAGGGATTTTGAACATGAGAGCTTATGAGCGCGGATGTTTGGGAGAATGGGGTGTAGAGGTTATAAAGAGCGAGCAAGGAGCTATTCTGGTGGGATGAGAAAGACAAAATCCAAAGTATAGGATGTGGAATTAATAAACGCAGGCGAAAGGGCCTGTAGCCTAGTGGTTACAAAAGCCTTAGTAACACCTCAGGTCCTGGGTTCGACTCTCCCAGTGGGTGGGATATATATATATGTTCCGATTTTTGTTTGAGAGAGAACAGGCGGGGCTCGCTCCTGCTGATTAAATGTATTTAATTTAATTTATAATAATAAAAGGTCTGTGTTACAAAGGAAAATTAACCCACGATGCGTGACCAATCTAATGACATCTTGGGCCACTCCAGTAGATATGGGCCAATGTGTCGCTGGCAGGAAGCCCATCACTTCTTTTTTGAAAGAAGGGAATGAAGCCCACTAGTTTTACCAGCCGCCAGCCCGTGTCTCCAAACGACACACGCTTTCTCGGATTTGTTCACCAACAAATTGATAACACACACAGAGCTCTGGACGTACATGCTCGTCGCTAAGACTGTGGACGTACATGCTCGTCGCTAAAGATCAAATTGACTTAATGCACAAAGTGACGAGTTAGATGGAGCTGCTTATCCACCCACTACACACGCACACAGCCCATTCTTTCTATCCACCCAACCATTTTGAAGCTATAAAACACCCCGTACACACGTGTTTGTGTTCTTCACCAAGCTAGTCATCACCCGATCGGATCGTATCCCATGGCCATGGCTGGTAGTAGGCGCTTGCGCTCGTCGACTTTTGCCATGATCGTCGTCACGGTGTTGTGCACGTCGTGCGCCTTACCGCCATTTTTGGCGGCCGACGATGCGCAGTCGTCGTCAACCTCGCCGGCGCTGCCAAGTGCTGCAGGCAAGTTCTGTCACTCACCATTGCAATGTTCACCTCCGTCAGAGTGATTAGCATGCGTGAACACAGTCAGCACTCACTACTCTGTACAAATTAACGACTGATAACTGTGGTGCCCGTCTCGAGATCTGCATGCAGGTGTGTCAGGTGACGAGTCGACAGTCCCGAGCGTCACGCAGCCTGCAGGCACGGCGGCGCTACCGGCGCCGTCGTCTGCCGCCGCGACGGCTTCAAAGAAGTTCCCGCTGCCGGCGGCGGGTGGCGGAGGAGAGTACTTGCCGGCGGCGGAGGTGGCGTCGGCGCTGCCGGAGCCGACGCCTGACGAGCTGCCCAGCGCGGCCAGCCTCGGGTTCGGCGGGCACGGCGACGAGTGCTGCGGCGGCGGAGGCTACGGCTGGTTCGGCGGGCCGGGCGGGTTCGGGCCCGGGACCTACGGCTACAACGGCCCGCGGTACTTCGGCTCGGCGCCGGCGGGAAACATCGCGGCGGCGAACTTGCTGGTGCCTCTCGTCGTGGCCTGCGTTTCGGCAGCCTTGTACGTCTGATGAATTCGTCTTGTGTATGCCGTCGTGCAATACGTACCTATTATTTCAGTAGATGTAGTAACGTACTCCTACTGATGTTTATTGCTTGTGGAACAACGAACCCGGCGCACCTTGTCACCTTGATTTGACATCTTGTAGTATACTATAATGAAACCTTGGCCTAAGAACGCATGCCACGAATTAAATAAGATGGAAAATATACATCATTTTATATTTGTTTATTACTACTTGTGAAACCACCTGAAAGCAGAGTCCCACAACGTGAGCTCTGGAGTGAGTTTACTGATGAGTAGTGACTAGTGACGGCTCTTTCACGCATCTAGTCTCTCTGCCAGCTGACTGGGGGCGTGGGCCAGAACTTTTGTGGCCAGAACTTTTTGTGAGTAACCGATTTTTTGTCGCTCCCCATCCCTCAATCCAGAACTTTTGCACCGAACTGACTGGCCCACGCCCCCCGCCCATGCCGAGAAATGCATCACACACCCTTTTGTGGCAGAGCACACGCATGCAAGGAGTGAGTTTCCCAAGAGATCCACGACCTCCAAGTGCAGTAGTTCTGTGAGTAACCGATGAGACGGCGAGAACTACCCGATACCTCTCATCCCTACCAAAACGAACCCATGCTCCTTATTCACGTCGCATTGGGAGTGCGAACCTGGTGGTCAAGAGCAAGCGAATAGCACTAAGAGACTAGCACCTTGGCATCCAACTTTGCCCGGTAATAAGGGCTACATGCCTGCCTATATATCAGCCCCCGGATGTGAGTGACCAGTTGCACGTGACCAGTCCCGTAGTTAATTAAGAAATTTCTCATTTGCCATTGCTCTAGTACCAACTACTTTTATTTTTATTTTTGACAAAATTTAACTAAACAGATAGACCCAAATAAATGACAAGTAGCATTTTGTAGTTGCCACAAGGTGGCATACATATCGCCAGTCGCCATGTCCACCACGACCGCCGCCTCACGCATCCGAGACCGTACAAACTTGCCAACTCAGCTGAGCCCCGTGCTACGTAAGCAAAGATGTGGTGGCTCCCTTTACGCATTTGGCTGGTCTGCTTTGGCTCTCCTCCTTGAAATGTGAGACCAGAGTATGAGATACCGTATGAGTTAAAAAAACGATGGTTTTTTGAAACGACGCCCCAAATTATGCAGCTGAAATGTGGTAGTTCTTGAAACAACGTCTCAAATTGTTGGTGGGTTTGTAAAACAAGCACTATACTTGGTGGATTTGTGACTAGCTATAAATCCAAAGTATTGGTGAGTTTGTCAAATTTACTCAACTTTGTAGTAATATGCTAGTCTTGTTGCACTATTGAGCCATATTTTCCTAGTAACGTCTTTCTTTTGAATTATTTTCCTAGTATAGTTTTGTTGACGGAATGCGTGATGTCAATAAATGAGGAACCATGTTGAGATGTGCCATGGTTCAAAGTAATGATGAGTAATTGACAAATGAGTTGAATTGAGTTGGACATGAGTTTGGGTTTGAAATGCGGGACTTTGAGGTTTGCATAAGCATGTGCATGATTATGTTTATGGCTAACCGGAGTTGGTGGAGATGTTGGAGGAGAAGGAAACGTGTTTGCTTGTCTAATAATGTGTAGGTCAATGGAGTCAACTTGATGGTCAACGGCGGGAGGATCGGGAGGACCAAGCGAAGGGTCCCGACGGGCTGGGACCGAGGAGGCTTGGGTTCAGGCGATCGAGAGGCCGGGTGAGGTCAAGGGTGATCCACACCGTACACGTGACGGACAAGAAGCACGGAGGGTTTCGCGGTTTGCCCTCAAAACCGTGGAGGTGATGAAGACGGCGGGTTGACCAAGTCGAGGCGAACGGGAGGCCGAGTCAAGCGAGGTCCTGACGGGCTGGGACGAGGAGGCTTGACGGCGAGGTTCGCGGAACGAGGTGACACGCGTCGACATCGGGATGGTTTCCCGGTTTGGCCACAAAACCGGTGGTGATGGTTTCCCGTTTGTGCCTCAAAACCGGTGGTGGGTGGTTTCCCGGTTTATGCCTAAAAACCGGCGGTGGACGGTTTCCCGGTTTGTGCCTCAAAACCGGTGGTGGGTGGTTTTCCGGTTTATGCCTAAAAACCGGCGGTGGACGGTTTCCCGGTTTGGGCCTCAAAACCGGTGGCGGAAGTCGCGCTTTGAGAAGCGTGAAAGGCGGTTTCTCGGTTTAGGCCTCAAAACCGGCGGCGACGGATGGAGGTGCATGTGGCACCATCGTGGAGGTGGCTTCGAGGTGAAGCTACGGTGTGAAGGCCCCGACGGCGTTCGGGTGGAGGAGAAAAAGTTGGACGGAAACGCCCTTATGTGTTGTATGGGTGTGTTGTAGTGTGAGGGGCATTTCCGGGATGTGGAAATGTCCAAGAGGATAAGGTGGAGGGGCTGGTTGGCTGCCCACCTTGGTTTTGTGGTTGCCCTCACTTGTGTGTGTGAGATAGGGCTTGAGAGAGAGGAGAGAAGAGAGGGGAGAAGAGAGGAGATGGCTCTTTGATTGAGCTTTTTGTCATCTCTAGTTTGTGTGTGCTAGGGAGTGGCTTGACATCTACATCTTTGAGCAATACATAGCATCAATTCGTCCTCAAAGTGTTCTCCTCATCTTGAATCCCGAATTTCTTATTTTCCCCATTTTCGGAGCTATTTTCGGGTGATTTTCGATTCGCCTCTTGTGATGCGTTTTTGGGCGGATTTCTTGGGGGATCTTGGTGCTAGGATGTGCTAGAACAATCCTTGGTAGGTCCTTGACCGAATCATGGCACGAGCACATTCGATTTGATGATTTGCTGAAGTTTCCCTCTCAAGTTCATCCATACCCTAGGTTCTTGATAAGATTCAAAATCCGTGGAGATTTTGTGGGGATTTTGAGATGAATCCTCTTGGATGATGTTCTCCATCTCAAGACGAAGCTATGGTTCAAATTTCGTGATTTTTGGAGGTCGTTTGGTCGGGTTTCGAGACTTTTCTTGATCTTGCGCGCGTGCTGTTTTTGGGATTGCGGACTAGTCCGCCCCGACAGCCGGACTAGTCCGCCCCCAGCCGGACTAGTCCGGAAAACCAAGTCTGTGGTCCGACCCGAAGCCGGACTAGTCCGTCCCGGACCAGACTAGTCCGCCCCGAGCCGGACTAGTCCGCCCCCAGCCGGACAAGTCCGAAAAACCAATTCTGTAGTCCGACCGGAAGCCAGACTAGTCCGTCTCGGACCAGACTAGTCCGCCTCGGACCAGACTAGTCCGCCTCGGACCATACTAGTCCGGTTCTGGATCAATTTGGTTTATTTCTTTGATTGTGTCTTTGCTTGATTTGCTTCCGCAAGTGCTTTTATCTCTTATCCAATCACTTCTAAGGTCATCTCATCACTTTCAATGTGTGGGTGTGATCGTTGTGATTGTTCTTGAGGGGGTTTGGGACATAGGCTGAGTTCTTTGCGAGAATTTTTATCGGCTCCTATTCACCCCCCCTCTGGTCGCCTTCTCGGTCCTTCAAATGGTATCAGAGCCGGTTTGATCACGTGTTGAGCTTAACTGGCTTTGTGATCCATAGGCGACCTTTTGCACTTGCTTGTTCGTGCTTCGGTCATTTGCTATCACTAACCGGTGCTTGTTCAATGGCACCAAGTGCTCGCTCTCGTGTGTCTTTGTCCTCAGGTTTGGATATGTGTGGAGTTACTATTGAGGATGACACCAAGATGAGTCGAGTTATGGATGCTCGCTTGGACGATCACGAGGAGGAGGAAGAGATGGACCTCACGACGGAAGAACTTAAAGTGGTCGAGCTTTTCAAGCTTTCAAGAGACGATGAGATGTCCCATGAGGATCTTGTCTCCGAGCTTTTCAAGATGAGTCAAGGTAATCTTGTCAATGGCATTGTGGCTTTATTCACTGCGGTTCAAATGTGTGATGCTAAAATTGCCAAACTCAAAAAGAAATTAAAAACCTCTATGCCTAGTGATGAGAGCTTGTTGTCTAGACTTGATAATGTGAATGCTTTGTCTTCTTGCAAGTCTAGTACTTCCTTGCCTTGTGATGATTGTGTTGCCTTGATTAAAAAGAATGATGAGTTGAATGCTTCTATGGCTTGTTTGAAATCCGAAAATGATAAATTGATGCATGATTGTTCTTCATGTGAAAAGCCATTAGAAAGTGCTAGATTTGTTATCAACATGTTGAATGAGAATGCTTCTTTGCCATGCATGTCTTGCAAGTCTTTGCATCATGAAATTGACTTGTTGAAATCAAATGCTTCTATGCCATGTGACTCATGTGTTGCCTTGCATAAAGATCTTGATTGCGCTAGAGTTGAAATAGGCAATTTCATGTCCTTGGCTAGAAAAGGTTGCAATTCTTGTATTGACTTGCTTGCTGAAAATGAAATGTTGAAGCTAGATCACTCCACTCGTTTAGAGCAACTTCAACTTGCTAGGGCTCCAATTGTTGAGATAAAATCTATGCCTTGGGGCACTTGTTCCGCTTTTATGAATGATGATGCTTGCCTTAATTCTTGTGCTAATCATGATGCTTTGCATGATATGCACATGAGTGATGCTCCATCTAATTCTTGCACATCATGTCATTGTTTGAAAAATGAGGTTGAGGCTTTGAAGCTAATGCGCGATGATATGAGCGCTAAGTTGATTGAGCACAATGATATGAGTGCTAACCTTGAGAAAGAGAATGATCTCTTGCGTACCACATATGCCGAATGCATTGAGAAGGAGATTCAAATCTTGAGAGATACTCCATGTGGTACTTGTGAGCGCCTCAAATCACAAAATGAGGTTTTGCTCCAACTATGCAAGAGCTTAGATGCTAAGCTTCTCGATTCACGCAATTCTTCTCACTCCGATGTGCATATTTCAAAATATTTCTTCTGTGTCTTCGGAGTTGGGTTCTTCTCATGTTGAGCGTGAGTCTTTAGATGTTAGCACTTGTGCTATTGCTTTGGATAATTCTTCTTTGGCTACTCATGCTATTGGCTCTTCCGGTGTTGCCCAAGGGGCTTCAAATGGCAAAGGTGTTTCTTGCTCAAATGGTACATCAACTTTGAAAGAAAAGTACCATTGCACCTTTTGCAAGAAAGAAGGGCATGTTGTTGAGTTTTGCTTTCGCCGTGTGAAACACGAGCGTCGCATTCGTGCAAAAGCTTTTAGGAACACACATCGTCCTTTCTATGGCATGTGTGGACCTAATGTTGACTCAAAGTCAAGAGATGCTTCTAGTTCTTCATGCAAGTCTCAAAGGACTTCTCACTTGAGTAAGAATGGTACTTCTTCATCTCAAACCGTCTCTCCCGATAGGCCATTGTACCATTGCTCTTATTGTGGGAATGATGGGCATCAAATTGACTTTTGCTTTAGGCGTGCCAAACGCTTGCGTCGATCTCATGCTTCTAAATCTTCGGGTGTTCATAGCTTTTCCCATGGCATGAAGACTCGGGAGTCTAGTATGAGGCATCGCTTTATTGATGGTTTCTTTGACTCATTTTCTTGTGGGGTTTGAACGTGCTCGTGGACATGCTTCTAATGCTTCTTGTGTTGCTCCACGACATGGTTCTCATGATGCTTTCAATGGTTCTTCTCATGGTGTTTCCTTTAGAGGTCGTCGTTTTTCTAGTGATTACACTCGTTCTCCTTCTCGAGTTGCCATTTCGCGACACGCTTCTAAGGGTGATTCAAAGTATTCAAATTTGAGCCAAAGTTTGCCTCATGCTAACCCTCATGATAAATTGAGTACATCTATTGGTCATGTGTCCAAGTGTTGGATTCCCAAGTATTTGCTTACTAACCCTTCGGGATCCAAGATTCGGACATCTCTCTCTTCTCATGTGTAGGTTGAGGACGCGGGTTGGAGGATATGAGCTTGATTGGTCTCGGTCTTTTGCTTTACGTGATTGAGACATGATGGTTCTCCATACCCTTGTACATAGCCTCCAAGAGGCATGCACTTCATTTGGCCTCTTCACCTATTTTGTGAGCTTTCCTATACACTCATACCTTCTACATTCATGTATATTTACTTGTGGTATGGGATGTTTGTTCATATGCTCACTTGACCCTCTCGGCATGTATTATTTGCGTATATCTTATAGCATGCTTTTGTTTCTCTCTTGCCCATTGGTTGCTTTTATTTGTGTATATCATGTATCATGCTTTTAGCTCTCTCTCAATCTCTTTTGCCTTTATTTGTGTCTAATATTTGGTTAGCTTTTGAATATCTTGCTTTTTCCAACCTTGCTACCTTGCGTGATCCATGGTGTATCCTCTCATGTTTTACCATGATTTGCAAATGCTTCTCTTGTGCTTGCTCTTATGTGACGTGAGCTTCTTATGTTCTTATTTGCATATCCTCACTTTGATCGTGCTTGTAGCTTTCTTGTATCTTGTGTGAACCATAATATATCTTTTCATGACTAGCTAGTGGTTCTCACATGCTTACCCTCATGTGATATGTGCTTCTTTTTGTGTTATTTGTATATGCTCTCCTGGACATATGTTTACTCGGTCCTCTCATGCTTTGTCAATTGCAAATTGAGTTTGAAGTATGCTCATATTGCTTTATTTGCACAACCCTCTTCTTTGATTGTTTAATGTTTGCCTCTTTTTCAAGTGTCTCCTTGTCTTGTTTTGAATGATTCTAAAGTTGTTTTATTGAGGGGGAGATTGGCTTGGTTGAGGGGTAGATTGGCTTGGTTTGAGGGGGAGTTGCTGTTTTTCATTGATATTGGAGTTTGTCTTGTGCTTTGGACTTTTGAAGTTGTTGTTTTCCATTGACATTTGGAGCTTGTCTTTTGCTTTGGACCTTTGAGATGCTTTTCTTGTAAAATTTGTATCTTAACTTTGCATCGCATATCATCATGTAACATGTGCACTGTAGAAGCTTCAATTCTTATGCCTTCTTGTATTTATTGTTGCTATGGTTGAGTTTGAGCTAAGTTGTGTGATTGCTAGTAGCAAACCTTTAAACTTAGGCTTTTCTAGATGGCTTGGCATAGTGCATTTTGAGCAAGCTAGCTAAACCTAAAGATGAAAATTGGCTTTTGTGAGTCTTATGATCTATGCATGCCAATGTTTGCTCACCATGTATATAATTGCTTTTATCCTTGTCAAGACTTGTGTTAAGGCTAGTTGAGAAAATGTCTTGGCTTCGGCAACTTGTTGTTTGGGGGATGGTCTTTGCAAATGTTTAGCTCATGATGGGACTTTGGGGGAACAAATGTTTCTTTTGCCAAAAGGCATGCTCTTTTGCTCTTGTGCTTAATTTTCTAAAATCAATTCGATCTTTTGTGCTTAAAATGCTATAAATCCAATACGGTGCCTTGATGCCTCAGGGTGTTTGCCGTAACCAGTCGTGCGACCCTCTGTATGGATAAGAGGTTACTTGAGGATAAAATCCAATACGGTGCCTTGATGCCTCGGGGTGTTTGCCGTACCCAGTCGTGCGACCCTCCGCATGGATAAGAGGTTACTTGAGGATAAACATAACATGAGTAATTGCTTTTGTACCTAAATCTTATATCTCTCTTGTTGATTACTCACTTGATCAAATTGAGTCTTTGTTGCATATGTGAGCGTTTGTCAAAGCACATCTTTCCGAATGTTTATTGCTTGAGTTGAGATTGCCGCTTGCTAGTTTTCTTGGATTCACTTAATACTTGTTTTGCCTTGGCTAGCGGTAATTATACATGTGGTGGTAGTTTTTATCATGATATAGCAAGTTTGAATCTATCTTGCTCAATTCAATCTTCTTGCTTAGCTTGTCTAGCTCTTTGTTTTTGTGCTATGCTCTCTATTACGACCTTTGTGCGATTGTGAGCTCATGCTTTTACACTTCAAGGCTTGTGCTTGATTACTAGCAATGATAAATGCTTGTTGACATAATTATTGAAGCTCCATAAGTTTACACTCTCATGCATTGCATTTCTGGCTCTCTTTTATGTCTTGATGAGTTCATTGCCAAAGGGGGAGAGATTTCAAACGAGTGATGCACAAAATGTGAAAAATGTGAATGAATTTAGCTTATGCATTTGCATGAAAGGTAATCATAACTTGAGGGGAAGCAATCATAATTTGAAGGGGAGCATTCTATGTATTTGAGATTTTCTAGAGTCTCTTGTGCTTTGCGATGAAATGGTCATGATGAACAATTATTCGAGTTTACAGACCATGAGCTGCTCTCTTGCCAAACTCTTGATGTTTGGGATCCTTTTATGCTAAGTGGTCACTTTCGACTCTTTATTGGTCTTCGGCCATCTTAGTTGTGCTTCATTGGACTCGCATTTTCAATTTCAAATTCTTGTGCATTTGATGTTGTCAATGTACTCATCAAGGGGGAGATTGAGAAGCCATGTTGATATGTGCCATGGCTTGATTTGTGATGAGTAATTGACATTGATCACTTCTTTGTTGTGTTTGATTGAAAATGCACTTTATGGATCAAGTCTTTTTGTCCTGACTTTGTATTAAGTCTTTTGGGATCTTTGCGTCTATGAGCCGCTTTGTTTGCCAACTCTTGGCTTGTGTAATCCTTTGCTACTAGATGGTTATTTTATACCTTTTACCCTGGTTTTGAACCATTTAGTTAGCTTCTGTGGTTTCGCATTTCAAGTTCGAATTCGTGTGCTTTGGTGTTGTTGTCAATGTACTCATCAAGGGGGAGATTGAGGAACCATGTTGAGATGTGCCATGGTTCAAAGTAATGATGAGTAATTGACAAATGAGTTGAATTGAGTTGGACATGAGTTTGGGTTTGAAATGCGGGACTTTGAGGTTTGCATAAGCATGTGCATGATTATGTTTATGGCTAACCGGAGTTGGTGGAGATGTTGGAGGAGAAGGAAACGTGTTTGCTTGTCTAATAATGTGTAGGTCAATGGAGTCAACTTGATGGTCAACGGCGGGAGGATCGGGAGGACCAAGCGAAGGGTCCCGACGGGCTGGGACCGAGGAGGCTTGGGTTCGGGCGATCGAGAGGCCGGGCGAGGTCAAGGGTGATCCACACCGTACACGTGACGGACAAGAAGCACGGAGGGTTTCGCGGTTTGGCCTCAAAACCGTGGAGGTGATGAAGACGGCGGGTTGACCAAGTCGAGGCGAACGGGAGGCCGAGTCAAGCGAGGTCCCGACGGGCTGGGACGAGGAGGCTTGACGGCGAGGTTCGCGGGACGAGGTGACACGCGTCGACATCGGGATGGTTTCCCGGTTTGGCCACAAAACCGGTGGTGATGGTTTCCCGTTTGTGCCTCAAAACCGGTGGTGGGTGGTTTCCCGGTTTATGCCTAAAAACCGACGGTGGACGGTTTCCCGGTTTGTGCCTCAAAACCGGTGGTGGGTGGTTTTCCGGTTTATGCCTAAAAACCGGCGGTGGACGGTTTCCCGGTTTGGGCCTCAAAACCGGTGGCAGAAGTCGCGCTTTGAGAAGCGTGCAAGGCGGTTTCTCAGTTTAGGCCTCAAAACCGGCGGCGACGGATGGAGGTGCATGTGGCACCATCGTGGAGGTGGCTTCGAGGTGAAGCTACGGTGTGAAGGCCCCGACGGCGTTCGGGTGGAGGAGAAAAAGTTGGACGGAAACGCCCTTATGTTTTGTATGGGTGTGTTGTAGTGTGAGGGGCATTTCCGGGATGTGGAAATGTCCAAGAGGATAAGGTGGAGGGGCTGGTTGGCTGCCCACCTTGGTTTTGTGGTTGCCCTCACTTGTGTGTGTGAGATAGGGCTTGAGAGAGAGGAGAGAAGAGAGGGGAGAAGAGAGGGGAGAAGAGAGGAGATGGCTCTTTGATTGAGATTTTTGTCATCTCTAGTTTGTGTGTGCTAGGGAGTGGCTTGACATCTACATCTTTGAGCAATACATAGCATCAATTCGTCCTCAAAGTGTTCTCCTCATCTTGAATCCCGAATTTCTTATTTTCCCCATTTTCGGAGCTATTTTCGGGTGATTTTCGATTCGCCTCTTGTGATGCGTTTTTGGGCGGATTTCTTGGGGGATCTTGGTGCTAGGATGTGCTAGAACAATCCTTGGTAGGTCCTTGACCGAATCCATGGCACGAGCACATTCGATTTGATGATTTGCTGAAGTTTCCCTCTCAAGTTCATCCATACCCTAGGTTCTTGATAAGATTCAAAATCCGTGGAGATTTTGTAGGGATTTTGAGATGAATCCTCTTGAATGATGTTCTCCATCTCAAGACGAAGCTATGGTTCAAATTTCGTGATTTTTGGAGGTCGTTTGGTCGGGTTTCGAGATTTTTCTTGATCTTGCGCGCGTGCTGTTTTTGGGATTGCGGACTAGTCCGCCCCGACAGCCGGACTAGTCCGCCCCCAGCCGGACAAGTCCGGAAAACCAAGTCTGTGGTCCGACCCGAAGCCGGACTAGTCCGTCCCGGACCAGACTAGTCCGCCCCGAGCTGGACTAGTCCGCCCGCAGCCGGACAAGTCCGAAAAACCAATTCTGTAGTCCGACCGGAAGCCAGACTAGTCCGTCTCGGACCAGACTAGTCCGCCTCGGACCAGACTAGTCCGGTTCTGGATCAATTTGGTTTATTTCTTTGATTGTGTCTTTGCTTGATTTGCTTCCGCAAGTGCTTTTATCTCTTATCCAATCACTTCTAAGGTCATCTCATCACTTTCAATGTGTGGGTGTGATCGTTGTGATTGTTCTTGAGGCGGTTTGGGACATAGGCTGAGTTCTTTGCGAGAATTTTTATCGGCTCCCATTCACCTCCCCTCTGGTCGCCTTCTCGGTCCTTCAATAAATATTTTGAAAGAATATCAATCCCCTAGGCTCTAGTTCATGAAGTCGATAAAAATATCATGTGTGACACTGCAGATGCTTCAATAAGGAAAGTAATTGATATCATTGTGTTATGCCTTATTTCATCACGATTTTGCAAATAGTGCTTCTATATATGCATGCAAAATTGATATGCCGGGTCCATTCAAAGGACTCTTCGTCACATAATTGAAGGCAGCTAGCTTGATCTGTTGGAACAAAAGATTATAATATGAGAAACAGTGATGCGTAATATAAAATCGAACAAAATTTCAGTTTTATTCGTCTCTGAATTGGCTGCTGCTTCTTGCTACGGCGCTCAGACGTGCACCGGCCCGCGGCGCTTTTGCAGCAGCTAGCACGCAGCCATCGTATGCTCTCAGCAACGCGTCCACTCAACAACCTCAGCAAAGTGTTTCTGCGCTGCAGAATGATGCATAACACCCCGTATGCTCGACTATCTTAATTAGTGCTTGTTACAGATTTTGGTTCATTAATTTTCTTTTTTACCTCATAAAGAGAATAATGACGGGGTAATACAGGGGTACTAGCTGGTATGAGTTTCTATCAACCTATTGAGACTGGTTACAGTAAATTACTCTCAGCGATGAGAATTACACCTGCCACATGCTCTTGCCTTGTCTTTAACAAGCACTTAGATGGAGCAGATCATGTCATCACAGATACTAATTTCCTGATCCATTCAGTGATCCAACTTGCTTCCCAACTTTCAGCTTCAGTCCTTTATTCTGATATGGCACAGGCTCAGATCATGTACCATACGAACCGACCAGCCAAGGCTCCCAGCGCACGCCAAGAAATAGAATCACACCCTTTTGAGACGGGGCGTGAGCAAATGCGTTCCTCTTCCTCAAGAAATCCCGGAGCTTCAAAAAATTGTGTTCAGCAAGCGCCGGTGCTGCGGCCAAATTGTACCCGATACCTCTTATCCCTGTAAAACCAACCCGTTCTTGCTTTATCCATTATGCGAACCGAAGCGGCAGCACTAAAAAGAGAGTAGCCTCTTAGCAGTAGTAGCATCCAACTTTGCGCGGTATAAAAAGGGGCTAAGAGCTTCCCCAAAGGTAAAGTTTGCTAAGAGTTAGTTGCCATCTTTTAGAGAGGATTGATGAAAGGTGGGTCTCATGTTTCATTCTCTTATTATGCTTAGAGACCAGCTTTTGATAAAGAGCTAGTTGTCTTCTCTCTCTTCTTTTTTTTCCATAAATAATTTTAAGAACCAACCTTAGAGTCATTCTTTGGGGAAGCTCTAATGGGCTACTTGTTTTCGCCTATATATCAGCCCCCAGATGTGACGGACTAGTTACACGTGCCATTCGTAGTTAGGCATATATTTCCTGCTGGTAAATCCCAATAGAGGCTTATAGGTAAAAATGGCAAGGAACTCTACTAATAAGGGGGAGTAGATGGCAAAGACCTTCAAACAGATCCAACAACAATGTGCTGAACATTTAAGTTGCCTCCCTCATTCAAGTCATGGCTCAGCTATAAAAACAAAAGAGCAGTCCAAAGCTGTTTGTGTTTATCGTGGCTCTCTTTCTGCAACATGCTCATATTTACACACAACTTCATTTGGACAGTGCTCAGTCGGCAGATTAGATTACAAATGCATAGTACTTCCAATTCCAATCCCTACTTTTTATAGATGATAGATTATTAAGCCCACTTCTTGCTCAGGAGCTTTGATATGCTTAAGTCCGTGCCGCCGAATCCATCCATCACAGCTTTCGCAGAGGGAAACTCAGCCCTGGCAGTGAAACTGGATGGCACAAACTAAAGTAAGACAACAAATACTGAACTCTGATCAGAATCAGCAATGTAAAACGGCAGGTGAAGAATGTCTTACCTGCTTCGAACAACGACACATGGCATGCCTATGCGCTCGGCTGCAAGGACTCCAGATTGGCTACCAGCAACAAGAACACAGTTTTGCACATCACACCCAACATATTCAGACCCGGCTCGCAGAGTTGCTATTATCTTCTGGGAGCTGGAAACGGTGATTGGACAATAAGATTCCGATAGCATGCTCCCACGGAAGTGACAATAGAGTAAGTGCTAGAAATAACCTTTCGGATGCTTTGATGTCAACGCTAAGTTTTAGGATGGACGCAACCTCTTCGGCTATCCTCTGCTTCTCTGCAGAAGCTGTCAACAAAGTGTTTGAAATACCTTCATATGATTTTGGTACCAAAAAGAAAGTCAAATTAAGCAGCACACAGTGTGCTCACCAGCCTTTTGCGCTTCCTTGACAAGTTGCTCATCAAGACTTGATGCAACTCCTTTACCAAGAACAAGCTGCCCATATAAGCTTCCTTCTACCTCTTCTTTTCCAACAATCTTTATTTTCGAAGTCCTCTCAGGGCCTAACTTTTCAACTATTGATCTAGAGTCAAAGGGAAAAGGAAAGTTAACACAAGGTCTGCTTTGTTAATGCCATCAATAGGTACGGACTAAAGCAGCATGCTATCTTGAGCATTGGCAAAACAACATTGCCATGCTTCTAAGCCAAAGTGACAAAATTTAGTTCGAACAAATTACAAGAGTAGACATGACAAGGTTTCCAACAAAATATAAGCTGCACCTTGAAATCTTTTCTCCATTTCTTCCGTATGTTGCCAATATGGCCACAGGGACACCCTCGCTAATGGCATCATCGATAAACCTTTGAATGGAATCACACGCAATATCAGAAAAAGGCAACTTAAAGTCCAAGATACAGTTGCTGATTTGCAAGTCAGAGCACAAAAACGAAACAGTAACTGCACATATAAATACATAAGATAAAAATAAGGACGAAATAAATCTACTTATAAATGCTCATGTGCTCATGAAAGTAAAGCATCCTGAATGTGTATGACCACATGGTGAAGCTTTTATTTAAGTTGTTGTAACATCGTCCTTTTCTTGCAGATAAAAGCAAAGTCCTCACAATAAGGATTGGCACTGCGCTCCTGAACTTTTACAAATTAGTTTAAGCAGGGAAACAAAGAACAACCTTTGCATACTACTGGCTATGAAGGCTGCATCATATAATTTCCAGTGATCCTGAAATCACTCCTAGAACGTTCTTCCTAGTGAGAATTTGTAACAATTGGAGGCACAATGGAAATTGTAGGCTTACTTTTCAACGCCAGGCCGCAGTGGTAAGCTATCAGAAGCTGAGAACTCTTCCAAAGCTTTTAACTAGGAGAACAATAAAGCAAGCAGAAGTCAATATAAAGGAATTTCCACTGACAATGTGGACAAGAGGAAACCCATGGTCCATTTCAAACTTGATTGTAAAATCAAGATTTTGACTAGTCACGTTAATTAAACTGGATGTAAATTACTAGATAAGTACTACCAGATAAAAACAAGCACAAAGAAGGAACAGCATGTGTCTAACAGTAATGATATAACCCTTTACTAGGGTCTATCAAAAAAAGAAAATCAAACTTCTAAGTTGAATGCCTGTTGTTCTGATAAAAACCATTATTTTGGTGGCCGTCCTTAGCGGAAACATGAATGAGTCACTAACACCCATGCGAATCAGAACCTCGAATAAATACATTTACAAAAACATGAAAAAAGGTGAACTGCACTTGGAAAAATTGAATTCGTATAGTAAGATGCAAACATTAGAAAAATCAGCGACAGAAAGATGACAGCTCTTGCTAATTTGTTAAATGCGTAGTATCCAAAAGAAGTGAAGTTATGTTTGACGATATATATATATATATATATATAATTACCTTTTCACGAAAAACGCTTTTTATAAATGATCCTTTCTCACTAGTAGGTAAAGATGTAGGCCAGCCAATCTGTGTCAAGTCAGGAGAAATGAGTTCCAATCCATCATAAATACAACTAACCAACTCCAAAGCTACGCTGCATGATATGCAGTTTGTACCATGAGAAAAACATATAAGGTTTTGAAAATTGACAAAAGGAGGCATCGAGGGAAGAAATAGAAACGTACCCTATCAAAGAATAATACCAGCATCCTCTCCTCATCACCACAAGATTTCCTAGAAAACTATACACCTTTAGAAAAAACTCAATATAGTGAATAAGGAACCCCCTATCCAATCCAGTCTAAACTATATTATTCATGAATACGTAAAAGTAAATTATTAGAGGCCAAATAAAAGGGAACAAAATGTGGAGTGAAAATATTAGAATCAGACATGTCATTAGTTAACCTGCAGTTGGAGACAGAACATGTGATGCTCAGGTTTTCTTTGAGCGAACTGTGATGCTCAAGTTTGATAAGGCTAAAGAATTCAACACGCACCTCACTAAATCAGCATATATCGGCTCTGTCCAATTTGCGCAATCTAGCCCAAGACTTTGAAATGCTGACAAAATAAGATGTTAAACGTGTCAAAATCTGGACAGATATAAAATTGTGCATAATTATGCAGCTGGAACTTGATAAACCATTTGTGCACTGATTGCTTATTTGTAGTGTTCGCACCTACATTGAAAGCTTGACGATTACCGAAGCGGTACACATCGGCAAGAACTCTGTAGGAAAACAGGTTATTCGCAATTAGAACTGTCATCTCGAAAAATAAATAAAACACCCCCAAAACAGAAAGTTGTGACTACTTCACTGTAGCCTCACCAAAAATAGCACTAGTTCAAGACTAAATCATGATACATTTTACAGTCGATAAACAATGCCCCAAGAACCTATTTAGATGAAACAACAAGCTACTGCATCCGTTGTTACTATTTCTTGTCTCCACCAACCATCTTGTTAAAGTGAGGACACCTTATGTACATTGATTCGACTGCTGTCTAAATTTGTACAGGTTTCTCTCCATCATTTCCAACCCAAGATGAGTATCATTTCAAACTGAAGCAACCAGTAAAGTTGTGGAATAAGAAGAACTCCTTTTGCGGTTACAAGCTAGAACTAGAGGAATCCACGAACCAAGCCTAAAAATACGGGAAATTTAGGACTCTCACCCTTCCACCTCCAGAAGCACGGCGAGTTCCGGAGATGAGGTGCCTTCCGACGGGGCCAAGGAGCACCGGAGCGGCGCCGTAGATAGCCTGCGGTCGGAACTCGGGCCGGCGGCGGCGCGGAGAGGAACAGAGGCGGCGGACGACGAGGATGCAGGGATGGAGACAGCGGTCTTGGTGGTCTCCGGCGAGGCTGGCGCCGCCGGCGATGCACGGACAAATAGGCATCGGGCGACGTCGGTGGCCATGGCGGTGGAGGCGCGGGTGTACGGTGGGCGTGTAGACCGGCGACGGCGGCGGCGGCAACGGCGGCGGGTTCTATCCGGCGCACGGGAGAATCTGAGCGATTATTGGTCAGTCCACAACTGTATGTGTGGACCCGATTGAGCTCACGCACTAATAAAAGCAACATTTTTAGACGTCATGTCACAGGTCACTGATGCTGTTTAGCAAGACGATAACAATTTAATCCATTAAAAAATAGTGCTCTGATCGATCATTTTGAAAATAAATCTCGCCAGGGAAGTTCAAATATCGACGTTTAACACTTTTTATTCCAGAACGAGGAAATGTTCATCAAGATGAGGCAGGCATTCTGCGGATCTTTGCACCGTATGGATGGTTCGGACACATTCAGTAGCAAATTGTTCTAAACAAGGAATAGATCAAATAGACATTTTTGCCGGGGAGTATGACCAAAAGATGACTACTCCCTCTATTTTTTATTTATTTGCGTAGAACAATTAAGTTAGTGTAAATTGTACACACTAATAATTAGCTTGTCTTAACGTTATGAGGTAAAAAAAACAAAGGGAGTACAATATACAAATAAATTTGTGTAAGCAAGGTAGCATATATAGGGTCTGACCAAACTTAACATAGGCAGAGTATGTGAAAAGAGATTTGAAGGATTGAAATATTTCTAATGAGTTAGTCATGGATAGAAGAAAGTGGAATCAAGCAATCCACGTGCCGGAACCTTAATTTTCCTCCTTTTCTTTTTTACTTTAACCCTTTGGTCTTTTACCTTTTCACTCCTGTCTTTCTTTCTTTTTTTACCCTGTTTTTCTTGTTCTTTCTTTTTTTGGTTTGTCTCTCTTGTTGTTGTTGCTGATCAAGAGGATTTTGTTTTAGAAAATAGTTACATTCCGACCTCTGCATGACTGCACACTGCTATTACAAAAACCAAAAGTTGAGCAATCCAGCCTCTGCTGATCAAGAGGTAGTATATATATCAAGCAAATCCAGAAAGCTAGAGATGAAAAGTCGAGCAATCAACGGATGATGCGGCCAAAATCTACCCGATGCCTCTCATCCCAACAAAACGAACTGGTATGGTCCTTATTCACGTTGCAACGCAAGGTGGTCAAGAGCGAAGGGATAGCGCTAAGAAAGAGTGGCACTTGGCATCCAAATTCTGCCCGGTGTAAAGGGCTACATGCATGTCTATAAATCAGCCCCCGGATGTAAGCTGCTCACATCCTGAAGCAAGAAATGCAAGTATAAATATGAAGCTTGAATGTGATCAACCATTTGTTCTGACCGCTGAGGTCTTTACGTATATGCTAGTGGGGGCGGAAGCTCCGCCAGTGTTTATGAGGCTAACAAATTAAATGGCATAACATGTTGTCAAAAACAGAATGGCATATCAGAAGACAAAGCACAGCTAAAACTATTTTTTATGTTGATAAACATGCACAAGCACAAATGCATGCATCCATAGCTAGGCAGCTGCTCATGACTCGTATGAAATAGTACTGTACATCTACAAACAAGTCAGGTAACTGTCACAAGCGTGCTAAGCTAATGATACGTATTTACAAGTATGGCATATCTGTCGATATCTCCAAGATCCTACCGAGCTCGTCCCAGCTGGTACCGCCATCCCGAACGAAGTTCGTCAGCTGGCTCCAACCCGAAGCCGATGATGATAGCAGCGGTGATGATGTTGTTGCCGACGTGTTCGCCGTCATCGCGGTCACGTCTGCGCCGTGGAAACCGTGCAGCAGGAACGGCTGGTCGTGGTCAGTGGCATGAGACTCGCTCGTGTCCGTCGTCGACTCGAAGCTGCTCGCCATGGAAGCGCCGCCGCCGGTGTAGTGGTGCTGGTGATGCTGGTATCCGTAGTAGTAATCCAACTGCTGCTGCTGCTGATGATAATGATGACGATGGCTTCTTGTGTTGTTGCCGTGTTGTTCTGGCTTCTGCTGCTGGTACCTCCGGTTGTACAACATGTTCCTCTTGAAGATCCGGCAGATCGTCCATATTTCCTATGATCCAAGATTGTATTAATGTGTAAAAATTACACAAGTTCAGTTTTTCTTGTGTTTATTTGGATCGATATGAACTGATTAGCACTTACTGCATCTTGGACGTCTGCTGCCGACGACGACGTGTTGGGGAGGCGGAACTCGTGCATCATCCAGTCGGTCTTGGTGCCCCTGCCGGCGCTGCCGCGGTAGTAGACGAGGGACTTCTTGAGCCCGATGCACTCGCCGCCGCCGCCGCCATCACGGATGGGCTTGTCGATGCCGGTGGCCTTCCAGAAGCCGGAGCCGGTGACGCGGTTGGGCCGGATGCTGTTCCTGTACTTGCGGCCACGCAGGCAGAAGAAGTACCAATCTTTCTCTCCTGCTCCCTGAACCACATGCCGAGCTTCACCTGCATTTTTGCAAAGCTCTTGTTCATGCTGCATGCGCGTGCTAATAATCCTGTGTAATTATTTTGGATAAAAAAATCTTATGTAATTTGGAGTCCATCTTGCTCATCTTAATTCTTGTTGAGACCTCTATAAAAAGTTCTGATGGCTTGCCCCTATACTCAACTTTTATAGGGAGACTAATTTGTTATGACAAAAATCTCTTTCGAAAAGGAAAAGGAAATTCCAGGAGCAAGGTTGAAGGTTGCAAGATAATTAACGTGTATGGCTTAAATACGCATATGGTCTGCTGATGATGAAAAGGATCGCAAGAAACAGAGATAAGAAAATGTTCCGAACTCTCTAAATATAAGCTAGCTCCATATATTAGAGTTTCCGGTCACAAATAAATAATCTGATAAGCAGATAGTCCCTTGTCAAGTTTCAACCGGGCGATCAAAGAAGAACACAACCACATGCATGCTCGTATGCACGACAACTTACTTGGAAGATCCCAGGGATCATGCTTGTAGATATCGATCTCCTTGATGATGTCAATACTAAAACCTCTGTTCTCCACCCTTCTCTTCAGATAAAATCCGATGAGCTCCTGGTCTGTCGGATGGAACCGGAATCCCGGGAACACCAAATCACCCTCTTCCTTCCCACCTTCTGTGCCGCTGCTCTCCTTTGCTCTTACCAATGGCTTCTTGTCCTCCATGGCTACCAGCTGTAGGAGCTAGCTTGTTTCTTGCTTGCTTACTATGTTAGGTTTCTAGGGCTAGATAGCTGCTTACATGGTCATGGAGTCTGGATGTGTACGGCCGGCTGAAGTTCCTGTATTAATAACTTTGTATGGCTCTTGCCTAATTGAACGGCCCTTATAATAGGCATGGTGGTGACATGTCACAAATGTTGGATTATATGTGTTTTCCCTAGTCAATGAAATTTTCTTTCGTGTGCCCAAGAGGAATCAGAAATGTAATACAACTTACAAACTTTTAAAAACTCCATATTTGACTTTAGAGTGTATCTTAGTTGACGGCCTTTTATTGGTGAGGACTCTTTCTGAC
Organism: Eragrostis nindensis; assembly: GCA_012490785.1. Taxonomy (NCBI): domain Eukaryota; kingdom Viridiplantae; phylum Streptophyta; class Magnoliopsida; order Poales; family Poaceae; genus Eragrostis; species Eragrostis nindensis. The sequence goes on along the minus strand of JAAXCT010000763.1, from coordinate 303,588 downwards.
ATTATTGCAGATGATAATTATAGCTTCATAAAAGAAAGATGATAGTCATAGCTGCTTTCATGGTTACAGCATATATCGACACTGTATTGCACCTGGTCAAGGCAGAGGTCATACTGAGTGTGATTGCTTTGTTTAGGCCTTTTTGTGGTGGTTGATTATCTTCTCTCTTTCCCCAAAAGGTGTGGTACGTCTTATAAGTACAAGATGGTATTTTAGTTTTTTATCCCAACAAGAAAAATAATTTTCAAAAATAAAGGGGAATTTGTACGTCCTGCTAAGGCAACAATGAATAATCTTTTATAAAAAGAAAAAAATTACCTAGCTAACTCTCTTGACCATTACAGTCTCATTTACACGTAGCTTCCCTCTTACTTTATGAAGGTAACTTTACAAAGTTACACAAGAAACTGTCCAATATAAAGGGTAGAAGGGACACTTGGAACGGCAAAACTTGGAGAAGGTTCGAATTAGGTTAGAAAATGAGTCCTCCTTTACTACTTGTATGCATGGTGAGAGCTGAAGAATCTCAGACCATTCATACTAGCCAACTGAACCCACAAAGAACTGGTCACCCTGAAGAAAATGATAACTACACATATCGCTTCCAAGTAACTAGACATCGGTGCATGGGAAGAAAAGACTGTTGACCATTTCCAGCTTTGGAAGAGCGACGTATATACCAGAAACCATCGTTTTCTACCTTAACAAAGTTAAGCTTAACTCCCTGATGAAATCCAGTCAACAGCTGTAGAATTGTAAGCGGAGCAAAAACAGTTTTAAATTTGGCACACGAAGTCCTCTAACAACTAAGAATGTGTTGCCATACAAAGCCAGAAGAATCTGAGGCCTTTCTTTTGATTTCTAACAGTTAAAATCAGATATGTAGGCCCCACAAATTTTACTTTGTGGACTAAATTTTTACTTGTATGGCCCATGTTAATTTATGGCGTCAGTCTCCTGACTAATATTTTTTTTCCATAGTTCAAAAAACAATTCCTTCACTAAAATGATTTTTTTCCCCGTATCATGCAGAAAAAAAAGGAGCTGGTTTTGTTGGAAATTTACTGCATATTTTTACGTAACATGATTTACTTATCAGACTACCATGACAATTTTATTCGTATTTTTTCGGTAATACATATTGTATAATCTATAGTGCACGTTGCAAGCACATATTTGTAGCTGTTTTTTTCACTTCCTTTTTTTATTCTGAGTGCATGATCGAGTTTTTATTGTTTTTTTTGAAGGAACTGGAGGGGCAACGCCCCTACAGGATATAGGCAAAATAAATAAACAAAGGAAAAACAAAAGAAAAAGAGAAAGACAACAGCAAAATCAGGACCATTGATTGATCCATTCATCCAGTCTTTCATAGTGGCTCCTTTTGGCTCTAATCTTTAGTTGAGTTTTTATTGTTAAGGGTATAGTAGACTCCTATACGAGCCCCTTCTTCATCATCTCTGTCCACTGGAATTGAACTGCTCAGCCGCCAAATATGTTTGTTCAAACTTTAAAATCTTTTTGAATCAAACCATTAAAATAAAGCCATATAACAAAAAAAATCAAACAAGAGGCCAAGAGATTTCAGTGGCACATGCATCCCATCCCTGTGGCTGTGGTGCCTGTGGAGATAATTCCTACCTGTCTGAATCTCTGATGCATGTCATGACATGAAGTTGCAAACAGCGACGAAAAGATTATCACATTTTCGCGGTGTCAAAAGCATTGATGTCACGGCATATGTGAGGTAGGTGCGTCTTGATAATTTACTAATATTTACCTGCAAGAAAAAAGTGTTTAATTTGGCCCCATCCTCATGCTGAAACCTGGTCACTCATGCTGACCACCAATGTGGTGGTTGGCCTCATCTCCTTCCTGTGCACCAAAGTCAGCAAACATCGCTCTGCTCAAACAGAAGGGATCCAAGCAGATCAGACTAGTTCCATGTTCTAACCTTCCAGAATCTATCAAACAGAGCAGATACAGAAGCCAATCTGATGCCACCATGTTTCTGTCAGTGAACCTCACTGGACTGTCCTGTGCTGTCCCAGGAGTTTTGCGGTATGATGCAGACAAAACCATTAGCAAAACCATTAGTTTTCAGTGTCCTAAGGTCAAAAATACCTTTCTTGTATGAGCACATTATTAACATCTGTATTTCTACACGCTTGAAATTTATGTCACTGATATATTTAAGCGCATCCAGCATCATAACACTAGCAACTGTCACACTCTTATTTACAACATGTAAAATTTAGAATTGTGTCTAAAATTGGCATGCAAACAAAATTAATGTTATTCTATGTCCTTTAGTAAATTATAAGCATGAATTACATGGTATAGTAGGTATAGCTTCATTTACCCAGCACCAGTCTCCCTAATCAAAGAAAGGATTTACATGGCCATGCTTTAAGGATTTTTACTAGTGTTTCGCCAGGACTGCATGAAAGTTCATCAACTTATGACTGAATATTCAACCCATCTATCTAATATAAAAAATTTTCTATACATTCCATGAATTGTGAAAGAGGATATAACAAAACATCTTAGTGCATGTTTCAAGATCCACCACCAGCATGTCGCAGCCACAAACAGATTAATAGATTACTGCTCCATAGCCAACAGAGCACTCAATCAGAACAACCAGGGTAAGCCATAAACAAATGGCGCAGTGATTTTTATGGCTTATTTATTGCTGGTTCCACGATAGACACAATGCTAGCCGTAAAAAGGAAGTAACCACCCCACTTGATGACTTTGACGACTCCAGAGACAATCTTGATCCCCCTCCTGACAAAGAACAACGAGATACCATCAGGAAAATATAAACCAATAAAAACAGAATGTACACGCTCTGCATCTACCTCATAGCTTGCTCCAATTTTTTGGACCTTTCAAGTTCAGCTCGAGCAAATTCTGAATCGAATGAGTACCTCCGTATTGCATTGCTATTCTGTAAAAGCACAATTCAAAACAAAAGATAAGAAAATAATGTAAAATAAGTAGTGAAAGGATCAATTAATTCGAGCGTACAATTCGACAAAAGAAAGGAATCGAAAACTGCTGGGCAAACTAATTTTGAGGACGGAACAGATTTTAGTAGTTGCTCGGGGGAAACATAAATATTTCCAGATACAGAAAGCGGCTGCTACTTTGACCAGATGTGTTTGCGATTCAAATTTTTGGAATTCTATCACCTCCGAGTCTTAAGAGCGAATGATTTTGCGCCTAAAACAAAGGATGCAGAGGATGCCCTTGCTGGTGGGCAATCAACAGATGGGCATTGTTTTGATGCACACAGATGGGCATTGTTATTCTAGTGATACTGATACAAAGTTAAAGCACTGCTTGGCACCGTCAGGTGGCGGTGATGTGTTGTTTTCGGTGGAGCTAGGTTTCACCACGACAATTGCGACCTGGTTGATGATATAATGCTCCTAGTGAGGAATGTCATGGCATGTTAATGCCCGATGGAGGATCGGTCAATTTTCAGATCAAAACGAATTCGTCTCCCCAGGCATCAGATGAAATATGGGACATGTATATCTGCAACAAAAACCGAGTGATTCCTCAAGAAGCTGGAGCCAAGGGGCGAACGAACCTGACTAGGGGTGGTGCCGGGAAACACAGAGCGCGCCGCCGGCGGCATACCGGCACCTGGCTGCCGGCGGAGAGCAGCTGCTGCAGGCGTCCACGTCCTCGTGGCCAGGCTGCGCATCGCCATCTGATTAGGGCTGGTACCCTCCCAGGCGGCGGCTTTAACTCAATAATTAACTTGCTCCTTTTCGGCTTCCAAGAGGCCCAACCCCAAGAATCAGTAATCGCCACGCTAAAATCCCAGGAAGACAGACGCCTGTTCGAACTCCTATAGTAAACGGGGTTCATCTTGGAAGTAAAGTTAATTTTGTCACAAACATTGGCGACGACTGATTATATTGACTGAAAATCATCTCTCGTGTGCATTCTCATGCGTGCATCCTCATGCATGCCAGTTCCCCATGCCACCAAACCATAGTAGCATGCGCAATTCTTCTGTTTGAGCCATTGAGCCTTCCCAGGTGATCCAAATAATCCTGCCATGCAAAAACTGACTGAACCGCAGGCCACATAAATGTGCAGCTAGCTTGAAATGATACTAGCTGCTCCCCCAGCAATGCACATAGCGACAATACTGGTACGGTAACCATACAAGTGGTCGGTAAAAATGAGTAAAGTTTATCCAGTACATAAACAAAATACATATAAAAGAGAGCTGTTACATGATCCAAGCCACAAAAGTGCAGCTGATATAGGCATACAGAAGTGCCCATGGCAATAAAAATGTGTCATGTCTACTTCTGCAGACTATTTGGCATCTGCTTCATCACTTTCGAAACACCATGCCAGAACATGCAGCCCCACGGCACCAAAGGCATACATCTTTACAACTCCAAAAAGCTTACGAGTAACTTCTGCCAATTCTTCGGCACGCTCCCTTTTCAAAAGGAAACCAAAAAAGAAAAGAAAATCATATGTCTCGTATAATGTGAGCCAAATCAAGAATGAATAAATAGCAACATATTTACCTTATTGCAAAACTAACTTTAAGCAACTCGTCACCCAGTTCCTTGTACTCAAGTGCCTCTACGATTTCACGTCTACGGTGTTCACCCTACATATGAAACAAAATAAGCAAAGAAAAATGATTCGGCAACATCAACCTATCTAATATTAGTCTATTGCACCATTCAAAAAAAATATTATTCTATTGCTAATAAATCGAAAGAACACTATATATGAGGGCATGTTTTCCCTTCGGATGCAGTTAATTAAGACAAAAACAACTTGACGGCATGTAATGTGAAGCAACACAAACCGGTGATGGATGTTGCAAAGATGCTGCTAAACGTTGAGATATTCTTGGGTTCCTATAGTGGTAAATCTCTATTATATTAAAACGCGTGCGTTTTCTCGCAAAAGAGCCAATCTGCGTCAGCAACAAAAGTTTCACCGTCGGATCTTGCCAAGAGAGAAAACTGTCCGTAGGATTTGCCCCATGCAACCTTTTCGTCTGGGTCCTTCTGGAAGTGTCGAGTCACAGTATCGTGCAATCAAGTCCTTCCTGTTTTCTTCATCTCCTTTGATGTATCGATTCCAACGACGGAACAAAGGGAGAAAAAAAAACCGACACCATGCCGGCCAGCCTGCCGCGCTCCGCCTTTCCAGGCTGCCACCGCCCCTCTCCGCTACCCCTCCTTCCACTTCCCTGTGCACGGCCGATGCCGTCTCCTCTCCCATGCGGGGCATCTATCCAACAAGCGATGAGCTGGGACGCGCCCCCAGGCGACAAGCAGTTCCCTTCGCCGCAGGAGAGCCAGTCCTTCGTCGTCGACGATGAATCAGCATCGCGCCTCCTCTATCAGGATCTAGGGGCGAGGAGTACTGGGAAGGATCTCCTCCTTCGCTTATCCATGACAGTTACCTTGCTGTTCTTTTTCTCCAACAGGATCACATGGCGCCCATAAAGTGTTTGATGGAATGCCCTTATGGCGCGGGATATATCACAGGAACCGGCATGGTTGGCGTCGTCATCAGTGCAATCAAGAAAACATGACGTTCTCTGCCTCTTGTTGTGTCAAACTGCAAGCTTTTCAAAATTTAAGTGCATTGGACAGGTCAGTCATGGTTCATTTAAATTTCTACGTGCTCTGCCTCTTGTTGTGTCAGATAATTACGGATCACCTTTTTTTATTGCAAATGCCAGTACATGTAAACTTTGTGGTTATATGGGTATTGCTCACTGGTATATGGTTTTGAAATGCATGCATACAGCATGGATAGCTATTGAACTTGTTGAAAAGTAATGGGGGTAGCATCCAGTTCAATTCGATCAACAGTATTGCTCACCAAGATTTACATCTGACTATAGTGAGCATGGTAGAATTTTAATTGTATGAAAAGAAAATGATTACTGAAATAGCTAGGAAAAAATAATTCTAGATATCGATTGAGTTACATTTGCACCTACAAAGGATGAACCAGAAGACATCCTGTGAAAATAATTCTAGATATCGATTGAGTTACATTTGCACCTACAAAGGATGAACCAGAAGACATCCTGTGATGATCAAATATTTGAATATTGTTCTCAGTTTACTGACAAAGTAGTACTTGGTGCATACCATCCCAGCAAATCAGTAACTCGGTAATATAGATTAATCTAACAGAAGTTGTACATTTATCAGTTTACTGACAAACTTTTTCGTTAGAAATCATGATTACGAATTCTCGATGGATGCAGGTTTGCTGTAATTATGATAGGCAGTGACACTACAAAGAATTATTTATCAAATACTAGTCCATATGGTCACGAAGACATCTGGTGCTATCACACTTGCATCTACAAGTTAGGACACCATAAGTTATCTTTGCAAGGCGCTTATCAGATTCACTGCTGACTATGGTGAAGAATTCAGGTGGCAACGACCTTCCAGTTTACCAGATATCAAAAGAAAAGGTGTGAAGCTGAATACTATCTACCATATATGTAAACAGCATTGTTACTCACTACTGTAATGATATTTTCCTTGGGACTTGGGACAGTTGAAGCAATAGCAGTTCTTTTAAGCTTGGAAAATGACGCTCACTTTCAAATCCATGCATGGAAGCCTTTATAGTGCCTGGTGCTTTGTTTCAACATAGAAGAATTTTCATATTCTCGCAGTTTATTCAGTTTTCGCATTTTTATATCTTTGCACTAAGACATGTACTAGACGAAGCGGCGTATAGTTCTGCAGGCCACGGTGCGTGTATTGTCAATGCTGCCTTGCAAGTGTTCATATGAGCCAGCATCAAACTTTGTACGTGCCTTGGTTTCAAGGAACCGCGATGCATAACCGGCGTTTGATGGTACTGAGGGACGGAGTATACGCACAACTGCCGTTGATGGAAGCTTATGTTCCATATCAAAATAATAAAGAAACATTAGCTTGAAACATATTAAAATACAAGCTCTAACTCAAGATGAAAGTTGATACCATATAGGAGTAATAAAATTTGGCAATCCATCACACCACGTAATTAGCGTTGGGTGAATTTCCACTTGCATGTCTCTATGGATATATTTGACATGGCAGCTTGCTGGGCTAGCAACACAGTATTTACAACCGGCCTAGCGCGGTAATGCCGCGCTCTGTTTCTAGTGTACAATAGTATCAAATGAACTGGATGAACCCAACTCATATAAATTGGTTGGAGTCGACCATTTTGCCTTTATATGGGAATAAACATTTTTATGTTTGAAACTCAGTGCACCGGATGACACTTCAGTATTAACAGGCTGATTCCTTATTAGTGTCATGTCTGAATCTGAAGTCACCCCTTGAAATTGAGGGTTTCAGCAGTACCCTCGTTGAAGAATCATGCTTTTTGTTTTAGAATTAGGGAATTGAAGTACCAAGGTGATTGTGTAGACATCCACATAGCACAGAGATGTGACCCCAGATTGATCAGGGTGTGCTCACAACAGCAAGTTATATGCATGATGTGCAAAAACAGGCACAAAACAAAAGGGTGAAACCTTAGCTTGACATTTAGAAGTCAAGTCACGGGCATGTGCCCCTATCCATCAATTATGTGGACTACTACCCCGAGACACCATCTGTAATGTAGGACACCGCTTCCAAGTTCACTTATGCCTCTGTACCAGACCCTAGAAATATAATAACTATGAATTCTGCGTAGACTAACTATGATGCATATGATGTCCTGATTCAGGACGATCAGAAGATAGCCCGTTTACGCTAATCTCAATGCACATTTTCATTTCACTGTTTTCAAGATAAATTTTAAGTAAATAAGTCAGCTGCCTTTCACGGTGATGAAAGACTTCTCACATGAGATGAAAGTTTTCCTTATTTCTTCTCATAATTACATTGCCAAGTCAGCATGAATGCAGATTTCACATAGAATTCAATGTTTGTGAAATGAAGCAGTAAGACTGGCATTAGATTCGCGTTAACTGAAGCTATGGAAAGAAGAATTGAGACCGGATCTCTTGGCTGAAACCGTCAAATTCTTTCCACGTAGGTGGAGACACCAATAGACACAGAATAAAGGGCACATGGATACCGCAGCCACATCCTGATGCCTCGCAGGCCTATCAAAGCGATTGCGAGACCTTCTGCTATCCATCGTCACGTCCGGCGCTACATGCATGCATGCTGCATTTCGATATGATCTTTTTTCCTTTTTGGATAAAGGAAGATGCATATCTCGACTGGGGAGGTGTATAGATATGGAATTTGGGATGCAGTTTTTCAGACTGATGTCACTTCATAGCATTTCTCTTGTTTTTAACTAGCAAACAAACAATGGCCGTATACCCGTGCATCCTGATTTATATGGGCGAAAGCTATCTAGTGTGCAAATGTAGTACTACGTGATGCCCCAGAGGCTTTATATATTACGAGCTCGGGCTCGGGCTCGCATCCATTTGCGAGACAGAGCATACCCACTTGACGACTTGACACTAGGAGCCAACAGAATAGTTACACAGCAATAGACATGATCACCAATGCAAACAATGGATAGAAGTTAAATAAAAACAGCATTGGAGAATAAAACAGCAACAAGGCAACATATGAGTTGCTCCTTGACGGTTAACTCTGAAAGTGAACGATTAATTAGGGACAATCCAATCCAAACATAAATTAATGAATTACTACTTAGTCCAGTAAATCGACCCTAATTTATTTAGGAACATGCTTTGACGGATTCTGGCCGATTGTTAGATGAAAAAAAAGAGAACAAATCGTCCCAGCACGTACGACATGCATGAGATCAAACACGGGAGGTGTGTGTTAATTAGGGCGGGATACGACGGGAGGGCGGGCGAACCTGACCTGACTGGGGACGACGGTGGTGCCGAGGAACTGAGAGCGCGCCGCCGGCTGCGCGCCGGAGGCGACCGGAAGGCGGCTGAGAGCAGGTGTCCTCCACATGTTCCTCATCGCCAGCAGCCTGCACGTCGCCATACTTGATCTTAGGGCTGGCGCGCGAGTTTTGAGATCGATCGATCAAGTTTCCGTGGGCGACGGCAACTCTTTCCGTTTTTATTTGGATATATCGACGACTAGATGATCCGGTTGCCTATCAGGACCTGATTGGCATCCGACTGATGACGAAAAAATAGACCTGATTGGCCTACTTCTTCCTCTGGATTGTACCCCATCAACAACTCTTGTGCAGTCTCTGCTCGGAGTTGTGATTGGGGTAGAAGCGGACGACGCGGGGCACGCACGGAAGATCAGAGCAGAGCATCATCCGCAGTTCTTCATGGATATATGCGGCACCAGCACCACGACGAAGAAGCGGCGAAGGTTTCCTTGCCGCCATGGCATGGCAGCGGGGTCGATCGATCGCCGGCTCCAACACGCGCAATGTACGTCAAGGATGAGCTGCAGCACGATCCGAGACAGGTATTATAGAAGGAGCCGACGTTCAGTAACCATCGAAGCAGCGACGAGGCTGCCGTCCGTCGCCGGACCTGGACGGGACGGGCCGGGAAGGAGCCACGCCGCCACGCGCGCGCCCCGGGAAGAGGGCGGAAGAAAACAGAGTCGAAGGGACTTGATTGCGAAACGTCAGATGAATACAGGGGGCAATATGAAAAGAGTTGGATCGCGATTAATAGTCGCGATCCAAAATAAAGGGTTGGATGTAAATAAGTGAATCGCGATTATTAGTCGCGATCCAGTTTAGGGGGTTTTCTGATAAAGCGGATTGACCGCGTTCCACATTTCTGTGGGCGTACAGCCGCCGTCGGATCTCTCTTCATCGGCCCAGATCTAAGTCTCCGTCCGGCTGGTCAAAGGCGAGGTCAAAACCAGTCTCCACGGCGGCTCCGGCCACCTCGCCGACCACCAGCCCCGCCTCGGTCAATCTGTGTTCAATCAGGCCGGCCGGTGAACCACCGCCTCCACGCCACGCGCAGCAACCCGCAGGAAGAAGCTCTCGCGTTCGCATCTCGGAAACCCCGCGCCCAAGCGGACGAAGAAGGCGGGAGCCGAGGGAGATGCCGCTCCAATCACGGCGGCAGCGGCGGCCATGGAGGTCCAGGCCTCCAGCTTCCGAGCGCTTTGCGTTGCAACTTCTTCTGTAAAAACTAATATGATCGTGGCAACTTCCAGCGCTCCAGCGGATGGCTAATCTGGTCGGTGCCATCCAATGGCGTTGGCGTCCTCTGGGCAGAGGGGACGCTGGCTGCTGCCGAGACAAGGCCGTGGCGCAACGATGGCGACCATCTGCCAGCACTCAAGTTCTCAAGTAGAATACGGAAATAGGCTCCCTAAAAGAAGCATCCGATTCTTCGTTTCAACTGTGATATAGCAGCCGCGAGCGGCAACTCTGAGCTGCACTGCACTGCACGAATCTGTTTTCCTCCTCTACTCCTACTGTTAAACTTGCTGCTGCAATTCTTCTACCACTGCTTGTACACGAATGATATATATCAACACCAACTCAAACTGAAAGCATGCGAATGATGCAGACCAAACTATGTCCTTGAGTAATTTATACGCGTGAATTACATGGTATAGCTTCATCTACCCAGCACCAGTCTCCCTAATGAAAGAAAGGATTTACATGGCCATGCTTTAAGGATTCTTACTCGTGGTTCGGATTTGGCTGTTCCACAGTTTGTAAATACATATGTTTAGATTCGTGTTAACTGGAGATGGATACATGCTGGAGGCGGGGTCTCCTGGCTGAGACCGTCGGATGTCTTCGACGTAGGTGGAGACAACGATGGGCACACCATAATTGTCAGATGTCCTCCACAGACACATCCCGATGCCTCCGAGGCCTAGCCAATGCTTCATGGAGGTGGAGGTGGGGAAGAGCAGGGAAAGAAACGATGAAATTATAAGGTCAGCCCCAGGCCGGATTTATAATGTGCGAAAGCTATCTAGTGCACAAAGTAGTACTACAAGTTACGTACCAACGTGATGCCCCAAGCTTTATATATATGCCCTGTACATTTGCGGAGCAAGTCTCGTAGTCAGTTCGAAAAGCCTGCAATGGCCAGCAACAGCAACAGACATGATCGATCACCAATGCATACAATGAATAGATATTACAACAGCATTGGAGAATGATGACGGTGATGGAGATGCAAGGCAACATGTACATGAGTTGCTGCTTGATGGTTAACTCTGAAAGCGAACGATTAGGGACGATCCGATCCAGAAATGAACAAATCGGCCCGAATTTACTTAGAAGAGAAATGTTTTTGACCGGATTCTGGTCGATTGTTTTGTTAGATGAAAAGAGGATAAATCATCCCAGCATGACAGGCATCAGATCAAACACGGGAGGTGTGTCTTAGCGGGAGACGACGGGAGGGGCGAACTTGACCTGACCGAGGAACTAAGAGCGCGCCGCCGGCTGCGAACCGGAGTCCGGAAGCCTGCACGTGTTCCTCGTCGCCGGCAGCCTGCGAGTCGCCATACACGAACGGACCCCTGTTCCTGGAGTCAGAGATGATGCGGGTAGAAGCGGACACGAACGGAAGAGCATAGAATCCTAGTTCTTGATGCAGATCTGCGGCAGCTCCACGAAGGTTTCCTGGCCGCCATGGCATGGCAGCGGGGGCGGTAGATCGCCAGCTCCCACACCCGCAATGTACGTCCATCGAAGCAGCGACGAGGCTGCCGTCCGTCGCCGGACCCGGACGACGGGACGGGAAGAAGCCTCGCCGCCAGCGCGCGCCCGGGGAAAACAGAGTCGAATGGACGTAATTGCGAAACGTCCAATAAATATAGGGGGTAATATGACAAAAGTTGGATCGTGATAATCACGATCCAAAATAGAGGGTTAGGTGTAAATACGATCCATTTTAGGGTGTTGTCTGTAAAACCCGTATTGACCGCGTTCAACATTTCTGTGGGCGTACAGGCGCCGTTGGATCCTGTTTCCTCGGCCCAGATCGAGGTCTCCGTCGGGCGGGTCAAAGGCGAGGTCAATCGGTCTCCATGGCCACGGCGTCGCCGGCGATCTCGCCGACCCCGAGGAGCCCCCGCCTCGATCGCTCTGTGCTCGGACCAGTGAAGCACCGCCGCGAAGCCACGCGCAACCGGCAGGCCGATGCACTCGCGTCGGAATTCACCCGCGCCCAAACGAACCAGAAGAACGCTAGTGGCCGAGAGAGAGATATGTCCGCGCGGCGGCGGCCATGGAGGTCCACGCCACGAGCTTCCAGTCCACCACCAGGGACCTCGCGTCGCAGCGGCACATGCGGCAAATCGACGCCGCCAGAGCTCCAGTGGATCTTCTAGCCGGTGTAGGCCAGTGGCGTCCTCTGAGTAGACGGGATGCTGCCTGCCAGGGAGGGCGAGGCTGTGGCGTGACGACGACGACCAATCTGATCTGCCAGCACTCAAAGTTCTCAAGAACCATCTGAAAATAAGCTCTCCCGAAAAAGGAAGCATCCCAAATTCATTGTTTGAGCTGATGAGAAGTAGCAGCCGCGATGGAGCGGCAACTCTGAGCTGCACTGCACCAGTCTCTGTTTTCGTCCTCCACTGTTAATTAAAACTTGCTGCCGCAATTCTTCTACCTTGCACACGAATGATATCAACACAACACCGACTCAAACTGGAAGCATGCGAATACAACGCCTGTGATCCCTTTTGTCGTCATGAACGATGACACAAAACCATGGATCGGTTTGTAAGTATTTTAATTATATCGTTGTATTGCTTTTTCAGTGAAGACTGAAGAACAAGAAAATTAATGCACACAGATTTTCTCAGGCCTTGTCGCCCTGATTCATGTCGGGGGAACTCGTCATGTCCCAGTTCATAGTCATACTACTACTAGATAGACCATCAGCTATCCTTTTTCCTGAAGAAATGATTGACATTCAGAGACAAAGCTTAGCAAAAACATAACATCAAGTTCAAGCCTTTTCATTCCCATGTTATGTTTCCACCTTTCAACAGGTTCAATCACTACAGGATTACCCTTGACCTTCCAGATAAGCGATTGGACAAGTAAAATCAAGCAGCACAGTCACCACAAAATCCATTGTCGTCCAGCCCGGTTAGGATACCTGGCTTTCACCCAGGCGACCCGGGTTCAAATCCCGGCAATGGAACATCTTTTTGCTCGTTTTATTTTTTTTGCAACTTGGCAAATGGCAAGTGATAACTGTTTCCTGCACTTTTTTTTTCTTGTTTTACAAAAGTTAGCAATGACAATGGCACGTAATAAACATTTCCTGCCTTTTTTCAGCGAGACTTAATGTACAGCACACATGTACGAATCTAAATTTTGTACAATTCTCATTCAAATTTTTCTTGATAAATTTTTGCTCATTTTACACGACACATGTAAGTTTTCTCTTTTTTAAACGTAACCACCTCTCTTTATGAATTGACAGAGTTATAGGTGATACAAACGCCTTCAGGGCATATCAAGAAAACCAAATACATTCTGTTACACACACACAAAAAAAAAAGAAAAAGAAAAAAGAAACCAAAATACTTTCTGCTCTGTGAGACTGACTTCCTGTGCATCATGCTCGGGCTTCTTGTGTCTGTGGGCTGCATAAGTGCTGCCAATTGAGTTGAAGGCCCAAGCGGCTGAACCTCACGGCCCATGTTCCCGTTGCTCACAACGCTCGTCGGCGTGGCCGGCTGGTCGGCCGTCGGCGCTGGCCGCCGCTCGCGGCGCGGCGCGCCGCAGCTCCCTTCCCGTACCGACGACAGGATCCCTCCGTTCAATCACTCACGAGGTCAAGGTATGCCCAGTGTGCCGACAGCTAATTTTATGCGGACATCTATTTAGGGTCTTGTAGAGAATACTAATTCTAGATTTCCACTTCATTTTTTTCGTCTTTCAGTCTTCAGAAGATGACTACCATTCTCCATGTCACAAACCAAAGCAAATATCTTCACTTGCATTGATTTTCCTTTCCGCGGGCCTGTCTTGGCTTTCAGCTCCAAGATTTGGGACTTCTCAACCCCAAATCTTGATTCTGCAGCCAAACTCAGTGCCACAGTACCAAGTAAGTAGGTTTTTTTGAGTGATATTGCTATTTGCTTGTGCATTCTATACATTTATATATACACTCATCGTTTCAACTTCTGAATATTCGGCAGGTGTTGGTGAGGTGTTTCAACTTCTGAATATTCAGCAGGGCTTTACTACCTTGCTTGTGACCATGGAAAATATTGGCAGGGAGTTAGGGATCGGACCTAGCTATCTTTATAATTCTTGGGACTTGAATGGCGCAAATTAGAAATGCTTACATCATGGCCGACATCAGAATGAGAAAAGCAATACCACATCACTCTGTTGGGAAATCAAGACAAGACGAGCATTAGTCGTGTGAATGAAGGAAGATGGGGAAAGAATGAAAGGGACCGTCCATAACTCCATATCAATTATTGTTGGGAAAAAAAAATCTGTGTTTTGCTGGCTCTGTTATTGCCAAGGTCTTCACTGACCACAAATACACTCCTCCAAAGAAAATTGCATACTGTCAAATCGAGAGCAAGCTCAAAGAAGGAAAGGCAATGGAGGCTGTGGCGGTGAGCGCATCCTATGGCGCCATGGCCTCCCTGCTTGGGAAGCTTGCTGATTTGCTCACAGACAAGTACAAGCTGATAAAAGAAGCTAAGGGACAGATCATGTTCCTCAAAGCTGAGCTGGAGACCATGTATGCGTTCCTGCAAAAGATGTCAGCTATAGAGGAGCCCGACGTGCAAGACAAATTTTGGGCGAACGAGGTACGTGAGCTGTCCTATGACATGGAGGACAGCATCAACGAGTTCATGCTCCAAGTCGACTGCGAGTCCAGCAGCAAGCCACGCGGATTCAGGGGGTTCATTAACAGGAGCATGAACTTGTTGACAGCCATGAACACTCGGCAAGAGGTCGCCAAAGAGTTCGAAGGACTTAAGCGTCGTGTCATGGAGGTGAGAGAGCGACACAAGAGGTACACGGTTGATGGCGCTGTCTCGAAGCCAAACAATGCAACCATTGATCGTCGCCTGTTGGCACTCTATGCAGAGTCTGCAGGCCTTGTGGGTATTGACGGCCCAAGGGAAGAGCTGATTCAGTTGATGGCTGAACAAGGCGTGTGTGCAAATCAACTAAAGGTTCTCGCTATTGTGGGCTTTGGAGGTCTTGGGAAAACTACACTTGCAAATGAGATTTATCGCCAGCTGGAAGGGCAGTTCCAGTGTCGAGCTTTAGTTTCTGTGTCCCAGAAACCAAACATAAGGAAGATTCTGAGAACTATGCTATTACAAGCTGGCTTTGTAGCTCCTGAGCTCACAAACATGGAAATATGGGACGAGCCTGAGTTGATTGCTGCACTCCGAAAATTCCTTTTGGTGAAGAGGTACGCCAGTCTGGGAATAACTGTGCTATAACGTAGTTTATACAATCTGTTAGTTTATTTTCTCTATCGATGCTATTTTTATTTAGGTCGCTCGTATTCTGTGGGTAAAATTGCGATGGTCTGCTGTCATTTCGACCCTTTTTCATTGTTGTTACTCCCTCCATTCAGAAACCACAGGCGTATTTCATTATGGCCTACACTTCAAAGCAATACTTTAACCATGGTTTTCTCAAAAAAATGTATCATTTATAGAATGACATGTGAAATCATCAGAAAACTTTTAATACGCCTTGTTATTTTGGACAGAGAGAGTAAATAGCTTCCTTTGTCCCTATTTTATCATTAGATCATGAGAAGCATTGTTTTAGCAGTACAACTAATTATCACTCACATTAAATAAAATCCGTTCTATTATTTTTTTAGTTTATTGGACACTTCAATACTTTAATTTGCTGTGATACAATGCCATGGAAATTATATGAACACAAGTTTGCAAAGTTAAAAATTATGAAAAAGCATTTTACATATGTTCCGCAAGTATTCCTCAAATCAGGTTTCTTTGGTTCACACTAAGCTTTTACTAAGATTCAGTATTGACAATAATTGCTTGAAAACCAGTGAGAAGCGTTAAATTATCTTTGGTTCGATTTTAGCACCGTAAGGACCATTCTAAAATCGCAGAGGCTCACGCTGTCATCTTTTGTTGTTTATTTTGACCATTAAGCAAGGAGATTTATGTACATTTTACTCTATCCTAATGCTTGCTATACTAAATCTGTACTTATTTGGCAGATATTTTATTGTAATTGATGATATATGGGATACTTCTGCATGGGATGTTATCCGATGTGCTCTTCCAGAAAACAGGAATGGAAGCAGAATAATAACTACTACACGAATCGAGACAGTGGGCAGAGTATGCTGTGCTTATCATGACGAATATGTTTATAAGATGAAGCCGCTTAGTGACCAGGATTCAAGAAGCTTACTTTACAAAAGAGTATTTGGTTCGGAGGATGCTTGCCCTCCATATTTGAAAGAAATTTCAGCTGAAATTTTGAAAAAATGTGGCGGTTTGCCGCTTGCAATTATCACAATTTCTAGCCTTCTTGCCAGTCAGACAAAAAATCTGAAGGAGCAGTGGGAGCATGTGCGGAACTCTTTGGGATCTAACACTGAGTTGAGCCCAAGTTTGGAAGGCATGAGAGAAATATTGAACCTGAGCTACATAAATCTTCCTCATTACTTGAAAACGTGCATGTTATATCTTGGTATTTATCCAGAGGACTACACAATCAACAAGAATGATTTGGCTAGGCAGTGGGTAGCTGAGGGCTTCATATCTACATCTCTTGGTGCAGATCCAGAGGATGTGGCAAAAAGCTATTTTAATGAGCTCGTCAACAGGAGTATGATTCAACCCACAAATGTGCAATATAATGGCGAGGTGATGTCGTGTCGGGTACATGATATTATGCTTGATCTTATCCTACAGAAGTCCAGAGAAGAGAATTTTATCACTGTAATAGATCGTGTTAAGGACATATCAGCGCAACACAAGAAGATCCGTCGACTCTCCCTCCAGTTGGATGGTGCAATAGAGGACAACACAATAGCAGGATCTGTCCAGCTATCCCAAATACGAACACTGGCAATATTTGGTATCTGTTCTTGCTTACCTCCTTTTCTACTAGTCAAGCACCTTCGTGTTTTAAACATTGAAATTTCAAAAAGGTCCCAACCGTCAGCATTACTTGACTTAACTGGAATATGTCATTTACTTCAGTTGAGATACTTAAAGATCATAGCTAACAGTCACCGTGTAATATTACCTACTAAAATTGGGAATCTGCAACAATTGGAAACGTTTCAAGTATCATCTATTATTAAGTCAGCATGTTCTGGTGGACCATTGATTTGCAAACTTCCATCAGATATTGCTCATATGAGCCGGTTATTGCATCTGATTGCTCCAAAGTGGAGAGGATTGCCTGATGAGATTGGGAACATGAAACTTTTGCGAACACTTTGCAACTTTGAATTGGGGATGAGCTCACTAGACAGTATCAGGCGTCTCAGAGAACTGACAAATCTGATAGAACTTAGAATCGGGTGCAACTTTGTCTGTAATCTCTACTCTATACCTAGAGATGAGGTGGTGGCAAGAGGTAGGGAAGTTCTGCATGCTTGCCTTGAAAAACTGTGCAACCTCAAATGTCTATATATCGATTCCGACTGTGGCGACATGGATGTTTCGATTTCAGTACCTGCTTCTTCTTGTCATCTCCAGAGATTCCATGCACCCAGTTTCTTAAGGGTTCCCGAGTGGATTGGCCAACTCCTTAACCTTTATGATCTGAAGCTTACTATTAAGGAAGTGTTGGAGGATGATGTTGGAATGCTAGCACAGTTGCCCTGCCTTACCGAACTTGGCTTGGTCATCAGAGGAGCACCTGAATACAATATTATCATCCGTGAAAGTGGGTTCTTTGTTCTGAAGCAATTGAAAGTTGGCTGTAACAGGATATCGTGCCTCATCTTCGAGGCTAGGGCGATGGCCAGGCTTGAGTGGCTCAAGCTACGTTTCAATGCGCATGGATGGGACAGGCACGGTGCTGCTCCTACTGGCATCGAGCACCTATCCAGCCTCAAGGGAGTCTCTGTGGACATTGGGGCCCACCGTGCCAAGGAATCCAACATCAGAGCTGCACACACCGCTCTAAGGAACGCTATTGACATGCACCCAGGCCTCCCTACAGCTAAGATCAAGCGCTATGACGACGAAAGATTCAGGTTTGATGATGTGGATGGAGAGAGCGAGGAGTAGATGCTGATGGTGGAGGCAACTCCTGAAGCCAAATGTCAGCTGGTATGTTTCTACTGGGTATTTATGCATGACATAGGAACGCTTTTCTTCCATACCCCAGGACATGAGACGAAATTAAGTACTAGTAGTACAAACGGTTACTAGTCTTTATTTCAATTCTCTCTAGCTGATTTCCTCATGCTTGTACAATCCCCTTCATTCCTAGCTGCATCACATCTATGACAATGCAGAGTATTGTGCAGTTCGTCTCAGTAAACACCGACGTGGACGTTGCTTGGACCTTTTTGGACAGGGTCTCTGCGTCTAGTGCCAGCCGTGCAGAAATGAACTCTTCTACAAGCATAGATATATCAAGAAACTAGCTGGTGATCGAAGAAACTGAAGAAGAGCTCTGTTAATTTATCTACATTTATTTTCCTACAGTCATGTGATGGATCTCTTAGTTGTGTTTGCTGGAGTCTGAGAATTTGTGCGCTTTCGTTTCGCCCTGGTTTAGTTGTAAACTGTCTTAGCAGCCCTTTGTTGCTGCCACTCTTATTGTACTTTGCGTTGAACCTGTTGGTAAGCTCTGAGTGTGTAATTCAGTCATGGAAGAATATATCAAGAAATGTGTATCAATATACGCAGATGGATGAATGTTTCGTCTTTGTTGCAGGGTTCTTGTGCAGTCGCCCCCTGCATCCGCCATCGAGCTGCTTATGTTTCCACTCCGCCATTCTTATCTTTTCGGTCAGCAGTTCCATTATTGATTTCAGAAACTTCTTATGCTGTTTTGAATCAGTTCATTTCTCATATGTGTAAGATTAATCCCGGTCATGTTCTGACAGATATTTGCACGTTCTAGGAGCAACTACCTATTTTCCCCCCAAAAAAATTAAACCCACTTTTGAAGCAAATAACTCGTACTTCTTATTTCGATAAACTTTAAACTTGTTTTCAGTGGAAAAGAGGTACCGTAAACATAATCTAAATCAAACCGTGGCCTTTATTTTCTCACGAGACAGTCTCACGCTCCAAACTTGCTCTGACGAATTCACGAGCTGACCCAACGGCCCGACATGTCAAAACCTGGTCCAACGCACCACCGCCGGCGCAAATCCGGCGAACCCCCACGGGTACGGATTTGCCGCCCGCGCCATAACTGACCTCTCGACCGGGGGAACTCGAGCGCACGCAGGACGATGGGCGTCTGTTTGCTCTGTGTCCTCCACGGCGCGTAGTCCCAAGCAATTAAGCGAAATCCCAGAGGAAGATGGCAGCCAAGTCGTCGCCCTCTCCACTTGGCGCTGGCGCCTTCGCCACCGCAAGATCCGCGGCTACGGCGGGGCGGAGAAGACAAGCTTCAGGCCAGCCATGGCTTGGGCGGAGAAAACAGAGCTGCCGGCCAGCCATGGCTGGGGCGGAGAAGACAGAGGTGCCGACCAGCCATGGTGAGGGAGGAGAAGACAGAGATGCCGGCCGGCCATAGTGGAGGCGGAGAAGACAACCTCTCTTGGTGGGGCTATGATCTCCACCTCGGCTGATTCGTCATCTGAGCATTCTAAGAACCGGAGGTGATTTCTGGATCAATATTTCTTTTTCACTTTCATCCATCCAAATTGGGACAAAGCAACGGTTCTTATCAGGACCTCGGGCAATTCGTCAGCTGCGCCTTCCTAGCTCATTTTTAAAATATAGCGCCTGTTTCATCATTCATGCAACTATCTTGTATATCACCCACCACCATCACAATGAGCAGCGATTAGGCACTGGACCTAGTTGGCTGTTTTGTGTTTTGCAATATGCTTTGCACTTGAATGGCATAAACTAAACATGCTTAGATGGTGGTGGGCTCTGTGTATTTTGATTGTTTCCACCGAACAAGGGACGGGCTATGCGATGTGTTAGAAATGGGCAAAAGCCAGCACATTTGACATTGACATGGATCGCCTGCTAAATTTGTTTACATTCAGTTTGGTATCATGCAAATGGTAGGATTTTATGATTAGGATTAAATAATACTAATGGTGTTGGTGTGTCAAGAGATGAGGGGAAACAAGGTTAAGAGACTTTATGCATTGCATACACTTGACAGACCTCAAAATATAGCCACCCCCAAAGAAACTGCTCACTATCAAGCGCAAGAAAGGGAAGACGATGGAGGCTGCGGTGGTGACCGCGTTGCATGGCGCCATGGCCTCCCTGCTTGAGAAGCTTAGTGTTCTGCTCACAGATAAGTATAAGCTGCTCAAAGAAGCCAAGGGACCGATCATGTTCGTCAAAGCCGAGCTTGAGAGCATGCACGCATTCCAGAAAAAGATGGCAGATGAAGAGAAGCCAGATGAACTGGACAAATGCTGGGCGAAGGAGGTACGTGAGCTGTCCTATGACATTGAGGACAGTATCAATGAGTTTCTACACCGCGTTGAATGTGAGTCCAACAGCAAGCCGCGTGGATTCACCAGCTTCATCAACCAGATCATGAACTTGCTGACGACCATCAACACTCGGCATCATATCGCCAACGAGTTCCTTGGCCTCAAGAGACGTGTCATGGAGGTGAGTGAGCGACGGACAAGGTACAAGGTTAATGATACTGTCACCAAGACGAGCAATACAACCATCGATCTTCGCTTGATGGCGATCTATGCAGAGTCTGCAGGCCTTGTGGGCATTGACGGGCCGAGGGATGAACTGATTCAGTTGATGGGTCAAGAAGGTACTCAAGCACATGAGCTCAAGGTGCTCTCAATTGTGGGATTTGGAGGTCTTGGAAAAACTACACTTGCAAATGAGATTTATCGCAAGCTAGGGGGGTCATTCCAGTGTCAAGCGTTTGTTTCTGTGTCCCAGAAACCAGACGTTAGGAAGATTCTGAGAACCATACTATCTCAAGCTGGCTTTAAATCCCGTGAGGACAACAATATAGAAATATGGGAAGAGCTTGAATTGATTAGTGCACTGCGAAATTTCCTCTCAGACAAGAGGTATGAGGAATTATTGTGCTACGCAATGATTCGTATTTTATTTATTGAAGCTATTTGTCTTTGTCTGCATTTCTTCTTTCGACCTTGTGTTGCTTTTGGTTAACTTTTTTTTTTCTTGTCATCCATGTTGCATCCTAGATGAAAATCATATTTTTGTAATACAACTAGCTAATTAGCACTCAAGACACATGTAATCTGTCTGAAACTTATGTACTGTATCATATTTTTCAAAAACATTCAGATAAAGATCAGAGATATTATTTAAGAAAAAAATTAAAAATTTACCAGAATTCTGAAAGTTCTTCTTAATTTCTGTTTTTAAGTAATATTCCTCAAATTAGCATTTTTCATTTCTCAAATGAATACATTTCAGTGCTGACAATAATTATTTATCAACGTAAAGCTTCATTTCTGTTTGATTATTATGTTCTTTATATCATTTTATTATAAGTTAAACATCTTACGCTAAAACTTATTGCTCCCTCCATTTTGCATTATTTGACCATGACCTCGAGAGAATACATCTTAAAGGTTTTTCCATAGAGGAAACCAGGACTGTAGTTACTATCATTTTTCATCTTCTATCCCTAATTAAATTCTTTGGAAGTTGAAAAATAGTTGGATTATGTTATTTTATTAGGGGTATGTATGATCATTTCACACTAATATTTTTCTCGAAATTAGTACTTGGTCTTTGCACATGTTGGGCTATAGATAACTATTGCAAAACAGAGGGAATACTTGAAAATCCAGTGAATCCTAATGTCTGCTAACACTTGGCAGGTACTTTATAGTGATTGATGACATATGGGATGCTTCTGCATGGGATATTATTGGATGTGCCCTTCCAGAAAACAGGAATGGTAGCAGAGTTATAACAACTACACGCATCGAGACTGTGGGCAGAGCCTGCAGCACCAATAAGTATGAAAATGTTTATAAGATGAAACCGCTTTGTGACCAAGATTCAAGAAGGTTATTCTTCAAAAGAATATTGAGCTCAGAGGATGCTTGCCCTCCATATTTGAGAGAAGTTTCATCTGAAATTTTGAAAAAGTGTGGTGGTTTGCCACTTGCAATTATCGCAACATCTAGCCTTCTTGCTAGTCAGCCAAGCAAACTAAAAGAGCAATGGGAATACGTACTGAAATCTATGGCTTCAAACTTCGCAGTGAACCCAAGCTTGGAAGGCATGAGAGAGATATTGAACCTGAGCTACATAAATCTTCCGCATCATCTGAAAACTTGCATGCTATATCTGGGTATCTATCCAGAGGACTGCAAAATACACAAAACTGATTTGGTTAGGCAATGGGTAGCTGAAGGTTTTATCAGTAAATCTCACGGGATGGATTCGGAGGATGTTGCAAAGAGCTATTTCAATGAGCTCATCAACAGGAGTATGATTCAGCCCGCAGATACAGACTACAATGGCGAGGTGTTGTCTTGCAGGGTACATGATATGATGCTTGATCTTGTCCTACATAAGTCGAGAGAAGACAATTTTATCACTGTAATAGACGAAATACAAGATATAGCAGGACACCGTGACAAGATCCGTCGACTCTCCCTCCACTTGGATGGTCCAATAGATGACAATGTCATGGGATCCGTCCAGCTAGCTCAAGTACGAATGCTAGCAAGATTTGGTACCTCTTCATATTTACCTCCTTTTCTACTGTTTAAGCATCTCCAAGTTTTGACATTTGAAATTTCAAGAGGGGTCCGTCCATTGGCATTACATGACTTCACTGGAATATGTCATTTGTTTCAGTTGAGATACATAAAGATTGTAGCACATGATCATCCTGTAGTGCTACCGAGTCAAATTAGGAGTCTACTGCAATTGGAAACATTTCATATCGAAAATAACAGATATAAACTTGATATAACTTCGTATAGAGGAGTATCAGATGTGGCACTTCCATTGGATATTATTCACATGAGTCGATTATTACATCTAGTTGTGCCAGGTTGGAGAAAATTGCCTGATGGTATGGGGAACTTGAAGTCCTTGCGTACCCTACGTAGCATTTATTTGGATCAGTTCTCACCCGACAATGTCAAGGGTCTAGGAGAGTTGACTAATTTGACAGATCTTTGTTTTGGATGTGGCAGTGACGATCCTAGGTCTTGTGATATGATGGCAGAGAGAGGAAGGGAAGTTTTGCGCACTTGCCTTGAAAAGCTTTGCAACCTTAAATATTTAGATGTGACTGATTGTCCCCCAGCCATCAGAGGCTGCTTGGAAGCACTGAGAACGCTACCTGCTTCTTTCTGCCATCTTCAGAGGCTACGTACACATGATACCTGGTTCTCAAGGGTTCCTGAGTGGATTGGCCAACTCCATAACCTCTATGATTTGAGACTTATGGTTAAGGAGATGTTGGAGGTTGATGTCAGAATTCTTGCACAGTTGCTATCCCTTATTCACCTCCACTTGCACATAGATGGGGTTCCTAAAGACAAAATCATTATCCTTGGAAGTGGATTCCCTGTTCTGAAGAATTTTAGGTTTGCATGTGACAAGATATCATGCCTGTCTTTCGAGGCGGGAGCAATGCCCAAGCTTGAAATACTCGAGCTTTATTTTAATGCAGAGGGATGGGATAAGTACGGGTTTGCGGCGCCTTCTGGTATCGAGCACCTGCTTGGCCTAAAGGAAATATACGCAGACATTGGTGGTGGTGGTACGGAATCCAGCCGAAGAGCTGGACTGTCCGCATTGAGGAACGCCATTAACTTGCACACAGGTTGTCCTGCAGCCAACATCCATGTTGGTGATGTCAATTCAGGGTTGCACCTATTTCGTGATGCCATGGATAGGAGGAGGCATGTGAACTGCAGCACTTGAAGGTCATTTGCCAACTGGTAAGTATGTATCTACTACGCTTGTGTTCATGTATGTTGTCCGAACCATTTTCCTCCCATACCCAGGCCAATGAGTCAAAAAAAAAGTTTCATTTCTCGTTGGCTTACTGCTCCCATTATTCCCAGCTGCATTAATATTGTGTAGCGCCACATTTTGATTGAAACGGGTCTTTCGAAAAGAAAAAGAAACATTTTGATTGAAACTCATTGAGGTTGTTCGGATTGTTGTCGACAGGATTTCTTCGTCAAGCAGGAGCTATGCAGCACTTGCTTGGTGTAGCCAATGGTTATTTATTTCTTCTGAAACCAAAGCAAAAGATTGTTGATGGTGAAATCTACTGACGCTTTGATAGGGTATCAACTACGCTTTCTTCGTCAATAATTGTTGTATCAAAGGCAAGCTCGTCGAGCGATGCCCATTGTTATAAATAATTCATAATTCAATATTAATGTATCAGCTGCCCATAGTTTTCCTTCATCTGCCACCAAGCCGCATCCACTCGACCTTTGCATCTGTTCGTTTCCATTTTATGTATCAGCTGGTGGCCCGCTTGAGGTTTTGTAGATCCTGTTATGAATCAGCAGCATCACATGTGTTGTTTATTGGGTTATTGATATTAGCTGTCACGCCTTGTCGCCTCATTTTTCTTGTAATAATAATGGACGGATGGTACGCCTGTGTGATACCCAAACTTTGCATTACAAAATCCACCTATATGCATTCCAAATCGTTGAGATTTCTTTAGTTTCAGTTTTGGAGATCAGTAAACATGACCACTCAGCTTTTCCTATTTTTTGCTATACATTTTTTGCTGTGAGATCGTTGATGTTGCCCTATCCAAGAGAAGGTGCTTATGATGTACTGGCCTAGAGTAGAGTGCAATTACCCCCATAGTTTATACTATTTCCTTGCTGCATGTTTTGATATGTGGCTTAATTTGAACACAGCCACCGCTAATGCATGTACTTTGCTAATAACAAAAACTAATCTGTTCTGCAAATTGTGACGGCCATAGTAGAACTATCAACGGCATAAATCTGCTCTATCTAACTGCAAAGACCAATCAAACCAGTCTCCCTGTTCGCGTCTCCATCAGGCGGCGATGCTGATGGGGACAAAGGGACGGGCTGTCACCAACACGTACCATCACACGCCTCCGCCGTCCGTCCCGCGCGAGGATTGACAGAATGGCTTGAGGCACCTCATCGATCGACGGCCACCAGTCACCAAAGGTTGTCAATGTGCTCATGAATCAATAATTCATGAGTCCTCGAATGGCGCTATCCCTGTCTCTAGCGAATGAATCAACAAGCGTTCGACCCACATGCAAATTAAAAGAGAAGAAAAGATATCGTCGTCTCCCCCACCCACCCCCTCCACCCTCCGGCCCTTCCTATCCACGTCAGTCTCACCGTCTGTTCCATTTCATTGGTCTCCCGCCCATCTCTGCTGCCGTAGCCTCTCTCTCTTTTTGTCCACTCCCTCTCAGCTGAAACGAATTTATTTCTATTCGCTTCACTCCTAACGAAGCATGGTTCAACTTCAGAATTCTCGTCATTGACTGTTCGATCCCTCAAGCATCCAATCTACGGTAAGAACCAAACTCTCTTCTCCATCGTGTTTTGGAAACGATAGTTCTGAATCTGTCTGTCCAATTGCCTCATTCAGGAGTGTAAAGGGGAAATCGCAAACTGTCAACTTGAGAGCAAGAACGAGAAAGGAAAATTGAGGTCATGGAGGCTGCGGCGGTGAGCGTAGCACAGGGTGCCATGGGCTCCCTTCTTGGGAAGCTTGGTGATTTGCTCACAGACAAGTACAGGCTGGTCAAAGGAGTTAAGGGAGAGATCATGTTCCTTAAAGCAGAGCTCGAGCACATGCACGCGTTCCTGAAGAAGATATCGGATACAGAGGAGCCCGACGAGCAAGACAAGTGCTGGGCGAAGGAAGTGCGTGAGCTTTCCTATGACATGGAGGACAGCATCAACGAGTTCATGCTCCGCATCGAGTGCAAGCCCGAGAGCAAGCCACATGCATATGGATTATTCAAGGGGTTCATCGACAGGAGCATGCACTTGCTGACAACCATGTATACTCAGTACGAGGTCGCCAAAGAGTTCCACGGCCTCAAGAGTCGTGTCCTAGAGGTGAGCGAGCGAAGGACGAGATACAGGATTGATGTTGATCCTGTCTCCGAGCTAAACAGGACAACTATCGACCGTCGCTTGTTGGCAATTCATGCAGAGTCTGCAGGCCTTGTGGGTGTCGATGGGCCAAGGGACGAGCTGATTCAGTTGATAAATGAAGAGGGTGCTACTTCGCATCAGGTAAAGGTTCTTTCCATTGTGGGATTTGGTGGTCTCGGGAAAACTACGCTTGCAAATGAGATTTATCGCAAGCTAAAGAGCCAGTTCCAGTTTCGAGCTTTTGTTTCTGTGTCCCAGAAACAGAATATCAGGAAGATTCTAACAATATTATATAATCAATCATGGAAACATGGAAAACGAATATCAGGAAGATTGAGATACAACAACATGGAAACATGCGAAGAGTCTGAACTGATTAGTGAGCTTCGAGATTTCCTCTTGGATAAGAGGTATGCCAGAGCCTGAGAATACTATTTTATGATGTGCTAGTTTCTCTTTCGAGGCTAATTTTTTTTTCCTTGGTGGATTGTTGGTAATCTGCAGCCAGCATTCTATATGCCTGATTTTCCTATATAGATCTGTTTTGCTTGCTGTTACCTACTAGCTTTCATGATGTTTTAGTAGCACCACTGATTAAACACAAATTGCATGGAACTTGTATACTCCCTCCGGTTTTAAATTGTTGACGTCATTGACTTCTTTCGTTACGTTTGACCATTCGTCTTATTCAAAATATTCGTTCAAACATACAAAGTAACAAGGTATATTTCAACTTTCTTTAATGATAAAACAAATCATAACAAAATATATGACAATTTTTTTAAAATTTTTGAATAAAACGAATGGTCAAACATAACGAAAAAAGTCAATGGCGTCAACAATTTAAAACCGGAAGGCGTATTGTTTAAAACCTTGTGTCTTTAATGATAAAACAAATCATAACAAAATATATGATAATTTTTTAAAAATTCTGAATAAAACGAATGATCAAACATAACGAAAAAAGTCAATGACGTCAACAATTTAAAACCGGAAGGAGTATTGTTTAAAACCGTGTGTATAGCGCTATTCTATTGTTTAATACCATGCATGCATATGAGGCGCTTCCAACCACAAGATGCATCATAAAAATGTATAAAAAAAATTCTAATAAAAGCGTGAATGGGTACTACATATTGTTTTATACTATCATGGAAAATCTGAAATGCAACCAATACTTGTACATGACAAAAAAGATAAATCGACCATTGAATAGTAGCAGGTTGCAGGTCCAAAATAACCGCGACTGTTAAAACTGATTTACTCTTTTGCATTGCTTAGTCGGATGAATGTCACATGTTTTGCTTTTAAATTTTTTCTTAAAGTAACTGGGGTTCTAAATTAGTAATTATAATTATTTAATAGAAACCATGATAACTTTGTTCCACTAGCTAATGGGTTGGATCTTTGTGGTTATCATAGGACAGAATATCGACAAAAAATGTTTGTTTTTTGTGATTAGAATTATTGTTAAAGCTCGAAAAGAAGACACCAATTAGCAAAAAAAAGTAAGATAATTACTTTTTATTTGGAAGTTTAGATACCATATGAAAATTACTTGTGCTTGCAGGTACCTTATCGTAATTGATGACATATGGGAATCTTCTGCATGGGACCATATTCAATGTTCTCTTCCAGAAAACGAGAATGGTAGCAGAATAATAACAACGACAAGAATTCGAAGCGTGGCCAGAGTGTGTTGCTCTAATAACTCTGAATATGTTTATATGATGAAGCCGCTTAATGAAGAAGACTCTAGAAGGTTATTCTTCAAAAGAACATTTGGTTCGGACGCAGAGATCGCTTGCCCTCCATATTTGAAAGAAGTTTCTGCTGACATTCTTAAAAAATGTGGTGGTTTACCACTTGCAATTATCACAATATCCAGCCTTCTTGCCAGTCAGCCAAACAAATTGAAGGTGCCATCATGGTGGCAGTATATACGGAACTCTCTGGGCTCCACCCTTGAATTGAACCCAAGCTTGGAAGGCATGAGACATATATTGAATCTCAGCTACATACATCTTCCTCATTGTTTGAGGACTTGTATGCTGTATATAGCTATTTATCCAGAGGACTACACAATCAACAAGAATGACTTGACTCGGCAATGGATAGCTCAAGGCTTTATAAGTAAAGTTCATGGGATGGATCTGGAGGATATAGCAAAGAGCTATTTCAATGAGCTCATCAACAGAAGTATGATTCAGCCCACACAAACAGACTATGACGGCGAGGTACTGTGTTTTAGGGTACATGATACAATGCTTGATCTTATCCTACACAAGTCTCGAGAAGAGAACTTTCTCACAGTAATAGACAATGTACAAGAAATGACAGTACAGCACGACAAGATCCGTCGTCTCTCCCTCCACTTGGATGGCGCAACAAATGATGACAGAACATTGAGATCAGTCCAACTATCCCATATACGAGCGGTAGCAAGATTCGGTATCCCTATGTACTTACCTCCTTTTCTACTGTTCAAGCATCTCCGAGTTTTAACAGTCGAAGTTCCACAAGGGCTCCCGTTAACAGACTTTTGATTTCACTGGAATATGTCATTTATTTCAGTTGGGATACTTGAAGATCATGGCAAGCAGACATGGAGTTGTATTGCCTAGTAAAATCGGGGGTCTGCAACAACTAGAAACGTTTCATCTAGAAACTAACGTATCATTCTCTAAAGGGGTGCACTATCGAGAAATTCCATCGGACATTGCTCACATTAGCCGGTTAGTGCATCTGATTGTTCCAGGGTGGAAAAGATTGTCTGATGGGCTTGAGAACATGAAATCCCTTCGTACCCTACGCAGCTTGAATATGTGCTGGGGCTCACCAAACAATGTCAAGGGTCTCAGAGAACTAACCAATTTGACAGATCTCGAAATCGGATGGTACCATGATAAGGGCATCTCCATATCTTGTGATGAGGCAGCCACGAGAAGTAGGGAAGTTTTGAACATTTGCCTCGAGAAACTTTGCAACCTCAAATATTTACATTTGGATCGATGTCCTGTCAACGTCAGCTTGGGTGTATCAAATTCTGTACGTGCTTCCTTGGGCCACCTCCAGAGATTCCGTGCAGATTTTTCCTGGTTCTCGAGGGTTCCTGAGTGGATTGGTGAACTCCATAACCTCTATGACCTGGATGTCACTGTTAAGGAGGTGTTGGACGATGACGTTGGAGTGCTTGCAGAGTTACCCTCTCTGACCCGCCTCAGCATGCACATTGTAGCGTCTCCATCAGAGAGGATCACTGTTCGTGGAAGTGCATTCCCTGTTCTGGAGCATTTTACATTTATCTGTAGGAGGGTATGGTACCTGACCTTTGAGGCGACGGCAATGACCAAGCTCAAACGGCTCGAGCTAGCGTTCGTGGAGAAGGGGTGGGACAGGTACCACACCCTGCCTGCTGGCTTCGAGCACCTCCCAAGCCTCAGAGAAATCTCTCTTCGCATTGGGAATTGTGGTGATACAGAGTCCTGCAGGCAAGCTGCAGAGTCCGCGTTGAGGAATGTCGTAGACAAACACCCAGGTCGTACCACAAGCATAAGGTGCCAAACGTTTTCAGATTATATATTTGATGATGTGGGAATTATCATATATGGCGGATACAGATGATACAGATGACTGTATATTTGATCGTCGAACACAGGTGGCTGTTGTGCAGCGTATGTAATATGCCCCTTCTTTATATACCCAAGAGAAAGATCATCCTGAAATTAATGCTAAGATGAAACCACTGGTTGCTTGGGAAAAGATAAGAGCGACCAAAAATGAAAGATGGATTGGGGATCATCAATTTGGCAGCAAAAAAACATTGCTCTTCCACTGAAATTCCTGGACAAATTCTATAACAAGAAAGATGTGCCTTGGCTGAAGCTAATCTGGAACTCTCACTACACAAATGGAAAAATCCCCCATGCATCCAGTTTTTTTCTAATAAAGGTTCCTTCTGGTGGAAAGTTCTCCTGAAGTTACGTGACACTTTCAGAGGCATTGCAAAATGCAAAGTTCGAGATGGTACCACAGTCCTGTTCTGGTCTGATATTTGGAATGAAAATCTTCTCCAAGATAAATTTCCAAGACTGTTCTCATTTTGCCAAGAACAAGCTCATCTCAGTGGCACAGTCTTAAATGATAACAGAATAGAAGATCAGTTTTTCCTACCCTTATCAGATCAAGCTTTCCAGGAGTATCAAGAGGTGCAAATTATTATTCAAAACTTACAAGTCTTAGAGGATACAAACGACATATGGACATACATCTGGGGATCAGAAAAACATTCCTCATCTACCTTTTACAATCTTCCATACAGAAATATGCAACCACCTCAGCCTTTCATATGGATTAGGAACTCAAGATGTTGTAACAAGTTAAGAGTCTTCTGTTGGCTCTTACTGATGGATAGGCTAAACACTCGGAATATTCTTAAAAGAAAGAATCACACAATTGAGGGTAACAACTATTCCTGCACACTTTGTTCAACAAGGCCTGAGGAAACAGCTTTCCACCTGGCTTTTAGGTGTCCTTTCAGTCAACAATGTTGGCAACGTTTAGGGATACACTGGAACTATCAACTGAGTTTTTTTTTTTTTTGAGATTACACAGTACAACTCAGACACTCACAACGCACGCACACTCACCCCTATGAACACGCGTACGCAAACCCTACCTCTATGAGCATCTTCGAAGACTGAGCCGGCAAATCAAGAGATACGAAGTCACCGCTGGCGCCTCACTGTCGACGGGAGCGTCGCCTATCACTGAAAGCACAAATGCCGTTAAATCCTTGGAAATTCGCTCCCACGGGGAGTCTAACCCAGGACCTGAGAGGCGTTACTCGGATGTCTTAACCATTAGGCCAAGACCCCTTTCACATCAACTGAGTTTCTTTGACATGATGATAGAGGCAAAGAATCAATTCCCAAACGAATTCTTCATGGAAACTTTTATCATTGGAGCATGGAAAATCTGGAAGCAAAGAAACAATTTCATTTTTGAAGGAAGCATTCCCTCTTTGGATAGCTGGAATAACCTTTTTTTTTTCAAGAAGATCTTCTGCGTCTGCGGGCTCACAGGTCAAGGAGACCAAAAGAGATTCTTTTCTTCTCTGGATAGGCTTTTGTAGATAGCAGCTTGTTTCCTTTTCTGTACAGCTTCGAGTGCCTCTGAGGTTTTTTCTCTCTGGTTAGCTTAGCTTTTGGTTCAGTTTTCTTTTATTTCTGTTTTCAGCAACTTGTTTGGTTTTCCCAGTTCCCTTTGTTCGTAACTTTCAGTGTCTTTTAATATAAAATTTACAATGGGGGCCTCCCTCGCTGTGTTTCAGGTTCAAAAAAAAAGAGAGAGAAAGATAATTGTTCCCTGTTCTGAAGCATTTTTACTAGCTCAGAGTAAAATGATGTACTAGCCTAGACTAGAGTGCAATTACCCCATAGTTTACACTATTTGATTGCTGCATGTTTTGATCTGTGGCTTGATTTGAACGCAGCGACGGCTAATGCATAAATTTGTTCTTGCAATAAAACAAACTAATCTGTTCTTGCAAATTGTGGGGGATAGCAGAACTATCAACAGCATAAATCTGTTCTAGCTAACTGCAAAGACCAATCTTATCTTATTTACTAATTGGAGGCTCCTTTTGAAGCCTCCACATTAATCGTTGAAAAATCCTAGAAATTACCAGAAAAAAGCAAAACATCTATCCGTCGATTTAGATGCTCAGCAAACCATAACCATTGATCAACAAGTAGAAGCCCACGTACTCCTACCCACCATACCCTAGCCGCCGCCACTTCATCTTTTGTCAGACCCCATTTCTGGAATCCGATGTGCATCTTGTATCAGTCCCTGGATCAGTAGCTGATACGCACAAGAACACAGAAATGATAATCAAAAGCATACTTCGAATAAAGTAAATATATACAATACCTGATTGAGGACCTTTAGCGGTGGCACGACAAGGATCCTAAACCATCCAAGTCTTTCCGACCGACTAAGGGTACAGCAGACAGCGGAGACTATGGCCCAAAGCCACAAGCAGACTTGAGAAGCAGAACGAAAACCACAACGTCGTCGACTTCTACGAAATCTTCTCCTACTAAACCAACGATTGCAAACTCGTGAGTACATAAGGTACTCAGCAAACCCTACACTACACAAGGGTATATATATATGCATATTTGGTCTTAGCAAGGAAAAGGCTGTATGTTTCATTTGCAGTAAGCAACTTTTATGCAATGGTTATCAAAGCAGTCCAAGGAATAGGCAAAACAGAGAGATAATTATCAATATTTTAGTTGGTTGGCCCTGGGGGAGTACATAGCATTCCCGCCAGTTCCTAACTTTTAGTTGGGCCCTCTGACCTCAATGGCCATACCGACCCGGCATCTATGCCAACACTTCCAAAACACGGGTTGACTACAACCCACTCACACTCTAAGGAACAGAAGAGGTGACTAATCTCCACGTGCGCAAAACCAGTAATGTGCCATATGCCGTGGCGACGTCCATCCGGATGAATTTTACACTCTGCAGAGGTTGTACATCTGTACCCACGAGCCACGCACCCTTGGCGAGGGGGTACGTAACGCCTATCCATCTTCTCCGAGTACCCACACAAATCCACCACGGAATCACACTCAGGGGTCTGTGACATGAACCGTCACACTACGGCACAACGCATCTGTAACATGTGCGTCGCGCTCCTGCAATAAATGGCAGGATCCGGTGCCAAGCACCAGGACAGGCGGCATTCCCGAGACTAACCACGGGTTCCCGAGACTGACCGCGGGTTCCGCAACCGGACCACGGGTACGTTTCCCGGGTCTGTTTCCTGAGCTTCCGTTACCTCTACTGGCCTCCAGATGGAAAATGTGAGAGCACCAAGAAGGTAGGATAAGTCCTGCCCATCCAGGTTCCGTGGTTTGTACGGAAATCATTAGGTTTACGGGCGAGAGAACCGGTCCTTATGTGGCCGGGCAAGCACCATGTCCCACACTAGGGGTCTATCACACCATCATAGTTCACTAATGGCCTTGCCCGCAGTCCAACCCATCCCATCACCGTCACCATCAACATCACCTAACACAGTTGTGCTACTTCCAACCCCAATTATTACACACACCACCAAACTCATTACACATTTGTAAACATATATGTGAGTAGGGTGTGGCAATGTAGAAACATTGCGGGGTCCTAAGCAGTTCTAGAAGCAAGGTGAACGTGCCATCATAGAAATGATGGAACTATCCTAGGGTTATCAAGGTGACAGGTAAACAATGGTAAACAAGGATTCAGATATCAATGCCTAAGTAACAGACATCAATATCAATAAGCAAGTAGGACCATAACTACCCGATCAGTAAAATAACAAGTAATGCATAGTACGAGAACAGGCCATATAGGTGCATTGCGAAACAGTAGGTTCAATCATGATCAAGGAGAAGTAGAGCTTGCCTGACAAACGCTTTCCTAATCTTCAAGTTCTGGGTCCTCACTCTTCAGGTTCTTCTGCCGATGTTGAGGTCTTCAAGTCCTTTCTTGAAGCTTGCGTCTTCGACTTGTTCTTGAGTTTGGATTCTTCGGCTCTTTCTCGAAGCTCGAGTCTTCGGGATCTTCTTTGAATTCTTCTGGCTTTTCCTCGATACTTGCGTAAGCTAGCGCATAAGAACATACCGTATAAACAAACTATCGCAAAAGACATAAAGATCGAAAAGAGCCAATAAGATCCAATTAACTCCAGTAAGAAGCGATAAAACTCCAAGAGAATGACCATGCTTATGCAATGTACGTTTATTCATGAACGATTATTTATTTACAAGTTATATTCATGGCCTTATAAGGGCCATATTCACCTAGACAAACTATTAATTATCTAAGTTCTCTTAAAAGAAGCAAAGGTGCAACCTTATGGTGAGGATGATGAGATGCATATGCTTTATTGATGGTGATTGCGTGCATATCTATTATATAAACTCTAAGTTATTTCTATTAAAGAGCATGGGTGGTTTGAGGAGAGGATGTGCGAGTGCAGATGCGTATATAAATCTAAGCATGCATGCATGATATGAATGCACAGTTGCAATTGAAGAACAACGGTCAATCGATTAAAAGCAATTAAAATAACAAAGAGCAATAACTCAATAGATTCAAATAAAAGACTGCACATAACAGAGAATGATGAACGATAAGACTTGGTAAAGATCGGTGATGACATCGGAATCGGTGATGTCAAGCGTTGATCGAATTGAATTAGGGTTGAAGATGAATTACGATAAAAGGTTACTAGGGTTTAGAATGAACGATACGATAGATTTGCTAGGTTTGTCACTAGCAAACGAATAGTTAAAAGATGTGATGCAAGGGTCAGGAACAGTTGTGTTGCGACGGGAAAGGTATTAGGTTTTAAAGCGATACGATATAACATGATTGGTTAGACTCATGTTAGCGGAGTGAATCGATATTGATGACATGCGAATCGACATCGCATGTACTGCTAAGATCTGATATTAAGAGATTGATGGTCTGCTGGATTGTTTCAGAGCTCCAAGAGCAATTCTAGAAGACACTACGCGCTACTACGAACGCGTGAGCGCAAGAATCGCTTAAATCGGAGTTCCGGATAAGAAGTTATCAAGGTTTAAAGATCTAGGGGCTTAATTGTAATTACCAAAAAGGTTCTAGGGACTTATCTGAGTAAACAGAAAAGTTCTAGGGACCTATTTATAATTACAGAAAAGTTTGGGGGCCTCGAGGTCAAAAGGTAGGGGCAAAAAGGTAAATACAGAAAGTATAGGGACTTTTCTGTAAAAAGACAGGACCAAAACAGAATTAGTGAAAAGGTCAGGGGCCTATCTGTAAAATGTACAGGACCGGGGATTTTCTGGGAATTTTGGAATTATTTTCCAATTGAAAAAGCGGTGGACTGGGTCCACGGGGTTCGTGGACCGCACAGGGACCGTGGTCCACCGGTCCACGGTGGACCGGGGTCGCTGGAACAGGGCCAGGCGCGGCGGCAGCTTGCCGGAAAGCTCGCCGGCGGCGGCTAGGAGGGTGGAGGGGCGGCGAGAGCATGTCGCGGGGGTAGAGCGCGCGAAGGCGGAGTCGGGCGAGGCACACGTCGTCGACGGCGCGCGGTGGAGCGACAGCAATAGCTCGCCGGAGTTGGCGGTGGCGGCGGCGCGCGAGGAAATGCGTCGCGGGAGTGAAATTTCTCGAGTGCGTGATGCCGTGCGGGTGCGCTTGGGTGTGTTGAGGGTTTTGCCGAGCTCGTCTTGGCCGGGGGTGTGCCACGGCGGCCGGCGGCGGGAGAGAAAGCGGCGGCGACGAGGGAGCTCGACGCGGGAGCTCGTTCGCGAGGGAAGGGAGGAGAAGGAGTAGCGCAAGAGAGAGAGGATAAGAAGGCGAGCTCACCGTGGGAGCTTGTTGTCGACGGGAAGTGGCGGAGGCCTGTCGGCGACGGTGAGGGCGGCTCGCGACGGTCGCGCTCGCCGGGGAGCGTGCTCCGGCGCTCTCAGAGCTGCGCGGAGGGGCGCGGCCGAGGCGGAGGGTTGTGGCCGAGCTAACGGGCGACGAAGGAGGGCGAGAGAGAGTTTCACGGCGGCAAATCGAGTGGCGGCCGGCGTTGAGAAAGAAGTGGGGAAAAGCTTCGATTGAAACTGGTGAGCGGCCGAGGGAAGGGGAAAAAGGTGAGGAAAGGAAGAGGATAGGGTCGCACACCCGTTTTATAGCAGAGAGGCGTGAGGGAGAGGGAGTCCGGGCTAGTGAGGTCGGCGGCGCGGTGAAGTGTTTCTCCCTCACCAGGAGAGAGACGACTAGGAGATAAGGATGCTGCGCTGTGGAGATGGGGAAGGGGGGTGCACTTGCTGGGAGAGATAGGGACGAGAGACGTCAGCGGCGACGTCGGCAGCCAGATGGAGGAGGCCGGAGGGCGCCACGGCGGCGGCAAAACGGCGGCGGCGACGGGTGTCGTTGCTTGACCGGGAGGAGGAAGAGGACACCGTTGGGCGGGCCGGACCGGGCTACATGGGCCGTAGCAGGCTGACGGAGAAGAAAGGAGGCGGCCCATCCGGTGGAAATGGAAAGGGAAAAGAAAAAGGGAAATGGGCTGGGCCGGCTGGGGAGAAGAGGGGAAAGACGGCCCGAGAGTGGAAAGAAAAGGGAAAAGGTTTAAACAAATCTGGATTTTAGTTTGAGTCAAATTTGAATGGTTTTCAAATTTGACAAAGGAGAGTTAGGATTCAGAGATACTCCAAATAAAACAGGGAACTCCAAAATGCATATGGTGATATTTTGTGCAAGTTTAAATTCAAAGGTCTTAAATTCAAAGTGAATTCGATGAACTTGGCGTACATTTATTTTATTTGTTGTAAAAGTCAAAAAGGTTCAAATTTTCAGTGGATTTTTAAAATGAAACAAACAATCGAGCACAAGTTTTATATCTCGAAAAGTTCATGTTAGATCTAGGTTTGAATTATTTAGTGAATTTTATTTTGAAAAATTCGTGGTAAGGTAAGAGATAGACAAAAATTTAAATTCCCACTGATTTTTATTCCTTTTATTTTGCTTAGAAAAGTTGGGATGCTACATCTTTCGAGGCGTTCTCCTTGCATCTTCTTCTCCATCTCCCTCGACCCTGTCCTCCTCTTGGTCATTCCTCAAAGAATTTGCTAGCAGATTACCGTTCTAGCACCCACGCCATGAAGAAGCAGAGGAGGAGGCGGTCAGGCAGCATGGAGGAGCGAAGAACTGCCGGCGCTCGGCCTTGGTGAACCCGAAATCATCGCCACAGCCAATTCAATCTACCAAGATTGAAAATCATCGTCTCCGTGATCTCTGATCTCTCTTCCATCACTTCGAGCACGATCGTGTACGTGATTTAAAAATGTATCGTCTCATGTTCACTGCATGTCTGTAACAGCCATCGTCATCTGTTATTGCGAGGGAGATGCAGTGCAGCAGAAGACGAAAGTTCATGTATCGATTAGGGATGAGATGGAGTAGAACAAGAATAGAACCTGCACAAGGTCCACCCTTCAAACTTCTCTGTAAAGGTCATCCAGATTTGAGGTAAAGAACAGTCAGCATGAATTGGACCTCTAATCTCTCGCTAGCCTGCTTTCACAGCAATGGGACGATGCTAACTACCTCAAGTGCGACCACCAATGGTATAATCTATGCAACTAGGTATTCTGCCCTATTTATTTGTGAGATCTGGATAATCTTACTTTAGTTTTCTTTTCTAATCCGGACTGGATGTGCAAGAAAAAACTTGAGGGTACTACAGGGTATGTTGGATTGAATGGGTACTACTGCAGTCAGGTTCAACACTAGCACATCAATCAAACTATTTGAGTCATCAATGTAATATTTAATTGCTCCATGATTCACAAAGGCAGAAACCATAATTTTCTTTTGGTTCAAAATTGTATATTACTAGCAAGTCTCTGTAACAACTGCTCCAGTTGGACATGTATTCCTTAAAAGCATGTGGGCGTAGTAAATTGCATCTGAGAGCTACGTTCGTTCTTTTTAGATAAGATAGGAAGTTTGTGTGCATGGTTTACAGTCTATCGATGAATAAGATGGAGAATTGGGGCACAGTTGAATGCGCAATAGAGTTCATATTTATTTATTGATGTTTTATGTTGTTAATCCATTATTTGAGTGAGTTTACATGTAATGGATTCAGCATGTCCTAGATTTTTTTTATTTACCATGAAATGTATTTATTCCTATTAAATTAAGTGAAACAACTGCCATTTCCATGGGAAACTCATAATACGCAGTTTAGACATACAGACTGAAAAATCACGAGATATCTGGAATATTTTCAACATGGTAATGGGAAACTCCATTACTTGATATAATTCTTCAGACTCCTGTGACCAATTAGTTTTGTAGGGTACCTTGCATGTTTAAAAGTTCCATTTTTTATTTCCATGTAAAGATTTTTTATTATATATCTACCATATATTGTGCCATAGAAAATTATTAAACCCCTTTCAATTATTTTCTCAATTTCTTAATTCAATTTTTTCACTACTGTCTCAAATGAGGATGTCACATTGTCAAATTCTTTATAATTTTTGCCACTTTTTGGTGTATGGAGGTAGACATTGTGTCTGGAACCACCACTATATGTATTTTAATTTTCTTTATAGGTTTTTCTCAACTCAGTGAGCTTTACACGTTTTCCTTTTTCTTTCTCATTACCATGTTGAAATGGGGCAGTCTATGGGTTGTTGGATAACGTATGGTGGAGAGTAAAACACTTCTTCAGATATGGTTTTATTCGCCTTACACGGTGACTTGAGCTTAATTGCTCCCCAGAGTGCTACTACTTTAGTTATGTATTATATGAATGGGATTAAGTTTATCATATCCTTTTTCACATTGCCATTTCAGGTTATTACTCTGTTGGATTCTTTAACATACATAAGTGGATGAAAGGAAGTTGATGCAGTGGGTGAAAGGAAGTTTCAATGAACTATTTTAGCTCCTTGATCACTTTTTAATTTCCACCAATTGTAGGCTGGACATAATTGTACGCAACTACCTATCGCTTGGTAATTCCTATTTACATTTTATTCATAAAAATATTCCTACTTGAAATGATATATTGCTCCATAATGTTATTTTTCAATTATTATTACATTATGATATTATCACATAACATATTTGGAAAAGGCATGCCTAGAAAAATGCTATATATGTTCTACATTTTGGTATTATCATGTAACTATGAATTGTGACAACAGTAGTATGTCACCTGGATTATGGATACGATTGATTTAATGAGTTACTGGATGCGAAAAGGTAGGAATTTTCACATTTCTATATTAAAAGGTTTGGGAATTTTAATTTGTACAACAGTGAACAAAGGGTGGGTTCCTTGAAAAAGTTTTCTGAAAATTTTGAGAATTGATAAAGTAATCAAAGATTAAGTTAGTTCTATATTTAATTCAATTAAAGGAGGGTAAATAAGCCAAAAGAAATATCAAAAAGGAAAGGTAAATAATATTTAATTTGTCAAATTATCAAATTTGGTGTCAATATGTAAAAAAATGAATGGTGCCATAAATTTTGAGTATTATGATCTGTGCGATGTAGATATACTGATCTATGATTTAAAATAGTGAGTTAAAAAGTATATCCTATGAGTAATTTTATTATTTGTGATTGGTACAATACTTACAACGCTACTTTGCTACTGGAGTTACAATTTTTCGAACCCTAAAGTCATAATTGTGGTAATGGTAGACAAAATATAATAATATCCAAGAGCCAAAATTAGGATCTATGTACCACTTATGGTTCTTAAGGTTAACTAATAGTTTAAATTGCTAGCCCGTGCAACTGTTGCACGGGTTGGCTGCTAGTCAAACTAACCACCAGTCACCAAAGGTTTCATAAAAAAAAAAAACCAGTCACCAAAGGCAACAGGCACCACCAGGAAATTAACATCGAAGTTCACCAACAACAAATGGAAGTGAGGAACACATCCACCCTGGTTCTCAAGAGTTCCCGAGTGGATTGGCCAACTCCATAACCTCTATGATCTGAGATCGACTTATGGTCAAGGAGATGTTGGAGGTTGATGTCAGAATTCTTCCACAGCTGCTCTCCCTTATCCACCTAGACTTGCACATAGGAGGGGTTCCTAAAGATAAAATCGTTATCCTTGGAAGCGGATTCCCTGTTCTGAAGAATTTCAGGTTTGCATGTGACAAGATATCATGCCTGGCATTCGAGGCAGGAGCAGTGCCCAAGCTTGAAATGCTCGAGCTTTGTTTCAGTGCAGAGGGATGGGATAAGTATGGCTTTGCTGCGCCTGCAGGTATCGAGCACCTGCTTGGCCTCAAGGAAATATACGCAGACATTGGTGGTGGTGGTACGGAATCCAGCCGAAGAGCTGGGCGGTCCGCATTGAGGAACGCCATTAACTTGCAGGCAGGTTGTCCTGCAGCCATCGTCCATCTTGGTGCTGTCAATTCGGGGATGCACGTATTTCGTGATGCTATGGGTAGTAGGCGGCATGTGACCTGCAGCACTTGAAGGACATAAGTATGTACTCCGTATCTACTACGCTTGGGTTCATGCGACGGTTGTTGTCGAATTATCTGGCAAAAATCAGTTTCCATTCGAGCAGGCAGGCATGCTGCAAGTTTCAAGGGTAACATAACAAAGCTACGTATTGATGAAGCATGCATGATGCCACCTGGACTACTACAGATTTTACTAACTTGTAGTATCTGTTACCCAGCTGCACCGCACACAGCAGGGCTGTATCTATATGAGCAGTGTGCTAACGCATCTGCTTGCTTTAGGTTTCGCTAGTACAGCAGCTGGACTTGTAGTCAAGGCAGGGTATGCTCGTGATGCAAATGCTTGTGAGATGGATGATACGTGATCAGGTGCTCTGTTTTTTTCCCCTCTGTTCACGTGACCGGGCTCCTCTGCTTCTGTTTTGATATGCTCATCCTCTCGGCCAAGGAGGACCTGACCACCACCATCAATCCGCTCCTCTCCTTCACGTATCACACACACACACACATAGGTCCGGTTGGGTAACGTTGTGAAGCAAGCGGATACACATCGCTGACGAAGTGACGAGGCCCGTAGGAAGAAGAACCGTCGTCACTCCGGCTCAAAGCTCGTGATACTTAAAATCCTTCGCCCTCACGCTCAGGCCGCGTCCACCGGAGATGACAATGATGTTCAATTGTCCGTGGCAGACAGCTATGCTGATCTGGGAGGAGGAGGAGGAGGAATCAGGACACTCCGGGCTCGCACCCTCGCTGGGAATCTCCCACGCACCTCGCCGCCATTTCCTTCGTGACCCCTGCGACCCGGATCCCTCGTCGGGCAGGCTCTGATCTTCGGGAGCTTCAGGTGTGCATTGCCAACTGAGCCATGCATGAATTTTCTTGTGTGCCCTTTTCTTTTGGGTTAACTTGCGGTTACTGTTCTACGTTCCAGCCTAATCTCTTTCTAGATGTCAGTTATTTGGATAATCAGTACGATGAAGATTTCTTTGTATTTTCTGCTCAAGTCGTACGATGGATCGTAGCATACCCTCAAGGAATTTTATCTTGCTTCCTCAGCGACTGGTTTAATCAAAGTTGTGCAATGAACATCAACTAACAATGATTTGCTAAGAAATTAAGGATAGGAACATCGGCATCTATTAAGATGGGGAAGTTATTGCTTCAGAAAAAGATGGGGAAGTTGTGTAAGCTAGATGCTTCATCAATGCCCCATGCCTATCTAGCTCGGAAACAACAATTGCTTATTACCACCAGCTTTCCAAATTTGAAATGAGATTCCTTCTATTTTTTTTCTAGTAATGATAATGGATTAAATACAAAATATATTCTTATGGTATTCACCCGTGGTAGCGCACGGGTATATCTTTTAGTAACAAATAGCATTAAAATGTATCTCTCTGTGTTATTGAGAGTAATAAAAGGTAAGGGCCTTCTTTGGTGTGTAGTTTTTCAAAGCCAAAGTATTAAGAAAACATGGTTTTAGAAGCCATTGTCAAGCAAAAAACATGGTTTAGACAAAAAGCAAAGGCCAAGAGTGGAGTTTTTAAATCTCCAAAATAGTTGCACGTTTAGCAAACTTGTTACATCCAAACACCTCAAGGCCTTCCAGATTCAAAGTATTTTTCTAAACCGTAGTATTCTTACAAACTTTCAAACACTGACTATTTTTCATGGTAATGATTTACGGTTTCATGTTAAGTACTCGTCCTTGATGTTCTTTAACTTTACAACCACATCTGTCATTGTCGCTCTTGCCTCAGGCAAGTGACTTGAGCATAGTAAACCAAGCTCCATTATTGACTCGAGGCAGCAGTATTGTCTTTTGGAGGAGTCACATGATGTACTGGTACCCTCACCATGAATACAATCACCTTTTTTATCATCTTGCAGTAAGGTTTTATCAACAACAGCAACGAGCTCCGAAGGAAGTGCGTCACTAACCCACCCTCGCAGGGTGCGTTCTCCAGTGAACATGGGATCTGTGGGCCCTTTACCTGTGAAGATCTCCAGAAGCATGATCCCATAACTGAAAACATCACTCTTACGTGATGCGTTCCCAGTCAAGGCATACTCTGTTTAATTTAAAACGATATAGAGTAAGATGGCAAGTTACAAGATCACAATAAATCAATACCAAACACATAAACGATGTTATAAAGTCATCTCTATTACCTGGTGCCATATAGCCTACTGT
The DNA here is from genome assembly GCA_012490785.1 of Eragrostis nindensis. NCBI lineage: Eukaryota > Viridiplantae > Streptophyta > Magnoliopsida > Poales > Poaceae > Eragrostis > Eragrostis nindensis. Next base: position 261,104 of record JAAXCT010000763.1, on the reverse strand, counting down.
TCCGGGCATGCTAGCTGAAACCATGGAGTTTCCATCACCAAGGAGTAATCTTGCAATGCCAAAGTCAGCGACATGTGCAACCATGTCTTCATCCAGCAATACATTGCTAGGCTTTAAATCACAGTGCAAGACTACCTCAAAGTGCTCGTGGTGCAGGTAAACCATTGCCATTGCAATGTCTAATATGATATCCAATCTCTGTAGAAGATCCAAGGGCTGGTTACCACTGGATGACAGCCATCTCTCCAAGCTTCCATTTGGCATGTATTTCAGGACTAGTGCCTTAAAATCAAGATTGGAGCAAGTGGTAAGTATCTTCACTAGGTTCCGGTGCCTAGCCATGCGAAGTGCACGACACTCGATGTCAAAACTCTTTGATGCTCCTTCATGTTGCATGTCGAGGACCTTTATTGCAGCTACAGACCCATCATCAAGTTGACCTTTGAAGACTTTGCCAAAGCTTCCTGATCCAATGAGATTATCGATACTAAAATTACCAGTGGCACGAACAAGCTCATGGTAAGAGATTAATCTGTAGTTCATCAAGGCCTCTTCTGTCGAGATCAGACTCTCGCCATGTTTTTTATTGCTTGTTCTGATCTTTAAGTACAAGCAAATTGATATTATTCCAAAAGCCACAGCTAGTGGGAGCAGAAACTTCAGTAGCCACAGTTTTGACGAGCGGGACTTTTGCTCGTTATTTGGGCAGGATAGCAATCCCAGACGTGCAGGTCCACAAAGTGCAGTGTTTCCCATCAAAGATTGAAGTGTTATGTTCGAGAAGACCCCACCATCTGGTATCCGGCCATTAAATTTGTTGAAAGAAAGGTTTAAGCTGGTGAGGTACGTTAGATTAGCCAGGGATCTGGGGATGAGACCAGACAGGTTATTGTAGGAGAGGTCGAGGACATTAAGGCTTATCAGCTTGTCAAATATGTCTGGAACTATATCTTGGAGTCCGTTGTTTGAAAGGTTCAGGTGAGCTAATTCATGGAGCTGTCCAAGGGAAACCGGTAAGCTACCTGACAAATGGTTGTCTGAAAGATTCATTCGGATGATTGCCTTTAAAATCCCGACACCAGCTGATAAATGCCCGTCAAAAGAATTGTGGGAAAGGTCGAGCTGTAGGAGATTATTATTGCTCCATAAACTTTCTGGTATTGTTGACGAGAGCATGTTGCGTGATAGAGTCAAGGTTCGCAGCTGCTGGCTTAGATTGCCAATACTTTCTGGTATTGGGCCAGAGAAGTTGTTGCTATCGAGGCTCAGTTGTTGTAGGCTTCTTAGCCTGCCAATGTCTGTTGGTATGCTGCCTAACATTCTGTTTACAGATGCATCAAGCATCTGGAGGCCCATCATATTTGTGAGAGATACTGGAGTAGTCCCAGTTATCAGGTTTTGGTGGATATCTATCACAAAGAGGCTGCTTAAATTTGTCATTGTGATAGGCATAGCTCCAGTTATTTGGTTCTCACCGGCGTCGAATAACTGCAGTGTAGTGAGATTTCCCAAACATGCTGGGAGGTGTCCAGTGAAGGAGTTTGTGCTTATTGTAAGGTGTTGGAGGCTGTTGCATCCGCATAGAGGCCTCAGATACTCAAGATTGCCGACTAGCAAATTATCTGAAATAATAAAGTACTGGAGACTCGACATACTCCCCATCGTCATTGGGACCGTTCCAGACAAGTTATTTTGCGACAGGTCAAACACGGTCACGAGTGACAAGTTTCCAAGAGATGCAGGGATTTGGCCGGTGAAGCGATTGATGCCAAGATTTAACCACTTGAGTTGCGCTAATCTCCCCAACTCTGATGGTATACCCCCCTCAAGAATGCATTCACTAAAGTCTAATGCATCCAGTCCTGTGATATTACTCAGTTGTACTGGGATATTACCCACAAGAGGATTAATCCCTAAAGCGATTGTGTGAAGCTGCTGTAGTGATCCTATCCATGGAGGCACAGTACCACTGAAGTCATTGTATGACAAGGAGAGTACTTGGAGGTACTGGCATTTTTCAAGGCCTGCAGGAATCGGGCCAGAGAAGCCATTCTTAGACAGGGAGATGTATTTCAGCATGGGGAGACTAAAGCTCTCATTGCCGGGGATGGTTCCGGACAGGTTGTTGAGGGGAGTGCTCAGATATTGGAGCGCGGACATGTTGAACATGGCAGGATGCATGGGACCAGAGAGCATGTTGTCCCCCAAGAGAAGGGCCGTGAGCTTGGGCAAGAAGGCGATGCTTTTAGGGATCGCTCCTGACAAGCTGTTGAATGACAGGCTTAGAAAGAGCAGATGGGCGGTGTTATTGAACAGGCTCTCTGGTATGGGACCGCGCAGTTCATTGTGCCGCAAACTCATGCGCCGGAGGTTGGATAGACCTTGCAGCTCATGGGGGATTCCTCCTGTTATATTGTTTGTAAAGAGATCAAGGGATTCGAGCCCAGTGATGTTGCCAAGAGCGGGAGGCATGCTACCTGACAGACGGTTGTTGGAGAGATCAAGCCGCCTTAAGCGGCTCAGCTGGCCGAGGCTAGCAGGGATGGGGCCAGTGAGGCCGGCGTAGCTGAGGTTTAGGAGGGCAAGGAAGGAGAGGTTACCAACCGCGGGGGAAATGGAGCCCTGAAGGTGCACGCCGGGGAGCGCGAGGACGACGACGCGCTCCGGGTGGCGCCGGCCGCACGACACGCCCACCCAGCTGCAGAGGGACGTGTTGGCCGTCCAGTTGCTACGCAGAACGCCAAGCGGGTCGGCAACCAGAGCTTTGAACACGAGCAGTGCCTCCTGGTCGCTTGAGATGCCCGGCGGAGCAGGCTGCCCAGCTGCAACGGCGAGGAGGAGGATCAGGAGCGACGACGACAGAGCCATGGCATGGAACAGCAAGCGGCGGGAGAGGGCCATGGTTGTTGTGGTGTGGCCTGTACTATACGTAACTAAGAGACCAGTGTCGAACTCATATAACACTAGTACAATTGAGGCCTACTTTCCTGTACATGTTCAAGTCATAATAATTCCCTTTTCTATTAAGGAAAAAAGAATAGTGCATGTGCGCTACGCGACCAGACCACTACACGAAGAAAAGATTATCCCATGCATCCCCAGTTCCCCACCATCAAATTACCTGCCATGTCACGTCAATGGCCGGCCGGGTGCGCATGCCATGTAAAGTGCTCAGCGAGAATGCACATGTGAGCTGCGGGGAAGCACCAGACGACGGCGAGAATTCGCAAGGAGGCAGCGGGGAATTAAGCACCGTCGACAGCCACTGGTGGAAGGGCGGGAAGAGGTGGAGGATTCAAAAGATGGAGAGAGACGTAGGGTGACCGATGTGATTGGAGGAGGAGAAAGATCGACAAGGTCTGGTCGTGTCCGCGTACCAGCTCCGTAGTGCAGCATGTTCTTTTCTGTAAGTTCATGGCATGCTCTTCTTTGCTTTTGGTTTAGTTGTTTCTTTTTTTTTCTCTTTTGTAAGATTTCGTTCCAAGCTACGTGCTTATACCTAACATTTGACTGCCCCCGCATTTGACTGGAAGAAAGCAGAAGAACAGGTGAAACCACGGAGGAAATTATTTTTGTTTTATTCATTGTGCCGGCCTGATCGGCGTACAATCTAAGGCAATATCATTTTTTTGCATGAAGGCGGTCTCTGCACCTCCGCGAATGGCCGTGCTACGACATGGCCGTCGAGGTGCGTCACGGTGAGCACAGGGGAGGCCGTCGAGGCTGGTTTGGGCCCGCGCGCCCCTGGATTTGGGTGCCAGCAAACCCAAATGTGTTTTTTTTTTTTTTTGAAGAAGAATATAACTTCAACTAGACACTTATTTGTCCCACAGCGATTTCTACGTGCGGATAATGATCAATCGTTTTGTTCCAACTGCCAGGAGGCAAAAAAAAAATAAAAAAATTGACAATGAACGGATGGTACACCCGTACGTGTGATCTTTACCCAAACTTTGCATTCCAAATCCTTGAGCAAATTTCTAGTTTCAGTTTGCAGAGCAGAACCATGACCACCTGTTTTTGCTATACATTTTTGGTTGTGAGATCGTTGATGTTGTCCTATCCAAGAGGAGGAGCTGAGCTGATGATGTATACTTGCCTAGAGTAGAGTGCAATTTTTACCCCATAGACTATATGATTGCTGCACGTTTGATACGTGGCTTACTTACTTGAACGCAGCCACCGGTCAAAAAAGGCAACAGACACCACCAGGAAACATGGAAGCACACATCCATCCATGTATCTAAAAAAGACCTATAGTGGACCAAGTCACCTTCACCGACACAGAAACAAGCCCGAGCTGTATCTGTTGGGTAGCATGTCCATGAAGCTGAGCTCTGAAGGAACAACAATGTTCACCACCATCGTTACCTAACTGTAACTTCAATAGCATCGTAGTGTCCGAAGTGACACCAACCACGAACCTTCTGAGCGCCACTGACTCATCAACAGTGCCATGGAATAGCACAACTTCTTCATAAACATCCATAATATCAATGAATGAGCTGAGAGATAATGCGAAAGCACCATGTACTTCAGATATGACAACTTCAATCGTTGCCTCCACGCCGTTCTCAACATACGTTAAAGACATGTCAACTGTGCCACACTCACCACTAATCCGATTTTTAATTGGTGGACTTGGTATGTGGTGGTAGCACCCAAAAACCCCATCGATCAGCTGCAGATCGTCGTCCTCTTGCTCTCCACCATTCTTTATCCTCATGTCGTACTCGACTAGAACAGGGCAAGATATTGCGATGCCTCTCTTAGGCCCAGTCATCTCAATAAGGGAACCCTGCTGAACTATGATCGGATCATCCCTGCTACGATTGAAAATGTAGTTAAGCATGCAATCATCCCTGTCGTCCCGTGTTGCTATGTATCCCGTGTTGCTATGCCTGCCAGAGTCAAGGAGAAAAACTGCAGCATAGGTTGTGGAAACTGCACTGTGCGACCGTCTGAAAACATCATGGGCTCCAACAGAGTCTCGGTACGATCACTAAAATCAGCATCGAAGAAGTCGCTGCTTAAAATCTTGTTCTTGTATAGGGCACCATCACGATGGGTGCTGTTTTTGTAAATAAGCGGGACCAATGTACCAACAGCCGCCGCCGCGGGATTTTGACGTGTGACCTCATCGGTGACTTTCTTCCTTGTATCATCTTCCATGCATTTTTCAGTGAAAGGGGTGGACGAAAGCGGCTTACTTGGACTGTTCTCCATGCCCCAGGGCCGGGGAATACAATCCAGATGTTGAACATGATGGACCGCCATGAATGGAGAACCAGCTTGAAGCCAGCAAAGAGGAGGAGCGGAGAAGCGTCGGCCGGAGCCCAGGAATCGATCGTGCGAGGCTTTGCATCTCCACCACGGAGGGAATTGGCTCGGGAGCGGGGCTGGGCGGCGGAATTTTTATTTTCGGCACAGAACAGAGGGGTCAGACGGAAGTAGAGATGGCAACTTTACCCATGGGTGCGGGCACCCGATGGGTACCCGACCCGATGGGCGTGGGCGTGGGTGCCATTTCGCGCCCATGGGTGCCACCCGCATCCAACCCGACTCAGACATAGGTGAAAGATGGGTGTCGTTTTTCACCCATGGGTCACCCATGGGTGACCCGATTATAGTCCATCCGCGCCTCCCCACTCCCAAACGCGACGCCACCACCTCGTCTCCCACTCTAGTGAGTTTAAGATGATGATAAACTTCTATTTAATTGTTGTTGGAGATGTATTGTAACTAAGAATGTGACTTTATAATATCTATTTGCCGAATTTTCACGTCGCGAGATGATAAATATCTCTATATTTATTGATTTTTGATTTTGTACATGCGTTTTATGTATATTTGTGCTACACTCGATGGGCACCCGACACCCACGCGAAACCCGATGGGTGTGGGCGTGAGTGTCAATTTTCACCCATGGGCGTGGGTGAGGGTGTCATTTTTCACTCGATGTTGTTTTCGTCATAGGTGGGTTTTTGCTCCACCCGACTCGAACCCGACCCATTGCCATCCCTAGACGGAAGTGCATGCGCCTATCTACCCGTCATCAAACGGTTTGATGCTACCAATGCCGGACTGACTCGCTGACCCATTGGGCCCACAGGTCGGCGTGGTGGCGACTAGCAAGCACATCCGGCGAACCCCCACCGCCCGCCACGAAATTCGAGGCCGATGGGGAGATTTCCGCCGGAGAAGCTTCCTCCGGCTCTTCACGGCCGGGCATCCAGCCTCAATCTTCCGAGTGATGCGGCGGCGTTCAAGTGGAAGATGTCAAGCCGAGCCGCCGGCCCTCCACTCGGCGTTGCGGCTGGCGTCGCAAGATCGGCAGCCACGATGGGGCGGAGAAGGCGTAGCCGCCGGCCAGCTACGAAAGGCGTGTGGGCCTACCGTCGGCCGTGGCCTCCGCTCTGGCAGCGCGTCAGCTAGTCACCTGCCTCGCCGAAATGGAGGTGACTTTTTCGATCCAAAACAACTCTTTCGCTTTCGAGCAACAGTGATGATCATTTTGAATCTAGAAGGGCATCCAGATTGCACTGAAAATTTGTCAGCGTTATTACATCATTGCTATCGTTCCTGCTTGACAAGATATTTTAGTGGCTTCATTTGTTCTACTGCCTTGCGCCACCCATTAACTTGAGTAGTCTTGGTAGGCAGTCGGAGATTAGCTCAACTTGTTTTTAGTTATTGAATCTTGGCTGTCGCTCCTGCTTTTCTAGGTAGGTATTCATGGTGGGTTCGTTGGAGCTGCTTCCATAGCAACTCATCAATCAACATTAGAAGCAGTCATTGGCTGGGAGTCATTGGCCGAACCTAGTTGGTGTGTTTCAGAATGCTTTGCACTTGAAGGGAACAAATTATAAATGCATAGTGGCCGACCAGTGATTATCTCCATCAAACAAGGGACGAGTGAAACAGTATTAGAGAAATGCAAAAGTTAAGACGATGGCATCGGCATGTGCTTGCCCACTTTGTTTACATTCAGTTTGATTGGTAAGTGGTGTAGTGCAAATGTTATCCTATGCTCCCTCCATTATCAAGACTTCATGAATAGAAAGCATTGACGGCATGTATCAATAATTGATGAGAGGAAACTTCGTTGTAGCGCACCTTCGGTTTCCTTGGATGATTCTATGATTTCTATCCCTGTCTCTAGCATATGAATCAAAAAGTGTTTGACCCACATTCAAAGAGAAAAGAAAACAAAGCATCGTCTCTCCCACCCACCTCATCAGCTCTTCCTATCCATTCCAGTCTCACCAGTGCCCGTGCTCCCATCTTCTTCCCCTCAGTCTCGCTGTTGTCGTCGCCAACTGCACTCCTGCCACAGCTGCTTCTCACCAGCACCCAAGCTCCCACTGCAGCTCCATGCTCCCGCTGTTGCTGCTCTCCACTTTTCAACTCCAAATTAAACAATTTTCTTATTAGCTTCAGTTTGTACCCAAAAACTTTGTTGGAGTCAAGGAGTAACGTTTTTTTTTTTCAGCTCATCTCGCCAGTATATGGTGTGAACATACCTCTCTTCTCTCTTGTATCTTGATTTGGTTTACACTCCAAAGAAAACTGTGCTCTGACATTTCTTTTTCTGGCATTCTGTGCTTAAAGATGAGATCGACAAACTGGAGGGCAGCAAAAACATTCTGAACTTTTGATTTTTTGATTCAGGAGTAAAACGAAAACCGCAGACTGTCAGTGTGAGGGCAAGAACAAGAAAGGAATGGCGATGGAGTCCCCAGTCGTAACTGCATTGGAAGGTCCCATGGCCTCCCTGCTGGAGAAACTTGGTGATCTGCTCACAGACAAATACAAGCTGCTCAATGAAACTAAGGAACAAATCATCTTCCTCAAAGATGAGCTCGGAAGCATGCATGTGTTCCTGAAGAAGATGTCAGATACAGAAGAGCCTGATCAGCAAGACAAGTGCTGGGCAAATGAGATACGTGAGCTTTCCTATGACATTGAGGACAGTGTCAACGACTTCATGTACAATGTCGAACGCAACTCCAACAGTAATCCACATGGACTCAAGGGGTTCGTCGACCGAATCGTGGGTTTTCTAGCAACCATCAATACTCGGCATGAGATTGCCAAAGAGTTACAAGGCCTGAAGAGGCGTGTCATAGAGGTTAGTGAGCGCCGTACAAGGTACAAGATTGATGATGCTGTCTCCAAGCCAAACAACACAATCCTCGACCTTCGTTTGTTAGCTCTTTATGCAGAGACAGCAGGCCTTGTGGGTATCGATGAGCCCATGGAGGAGTTCATCCAGTTGATGAGTGAACAGGGTGTGCCTACATCGGAACGAAAGGTGCTCTCTATCGTGGGATTCGGCGGTCTTGGAAAAACTACACTTGCAAATCAGATTTTTCGTAAGATGGAGGGGCAGTTTCAGTGTCGAGCATTTATTTCTGTGTCCCAGAAACCAAACATGAGGAGGATTTTCAGAACTATATTGACTCAAGTTGACCCTCAAGCATGTGAGCATACCATGGAATCATGGGACGACATCGAATATATTAGTGCACTGGAAAAGTTCATTTTTGACAAAAGGTATGGCAACCTGCAAAGACTTTTGTTCTGAAGTAATTAATATGTATTAGTTTAATTTTTCTCTTTTAAAGATTTTTTTAGCTTGCAAGTATTCTGTCGGCAAAGTAGTCAACATTCTTTTGTGTCACTGTTTCTTCTTTTGATCTTGTTCGCCTGCAATTACATTGGATGTTGATGTTTTAGCAGCACAACAAATTAGCTTACGTCCCATTTCAAATACATTTGTAATTAGCTTCAACTGTTGTTGTTGTGTGTGTGCGGGGGGGGGGGGGGGGGGGGGGGGGGGGGGGGGGGGGGGGGGGTTGTGTGTATCCTCACCTGAAATTTCATTGATATAGGGGTTGGGCTTGAGGCCCGTCCATCAAGGTTACGACTACATCAGCATGCCTTGTTAGGTCATTGGGGAGGAGAGGAATTACACCATTTCATGGGCGTGTGCATCGCAATTTGCCATCTATAGCGCCAAAGGACAGCATTGTTCCTGCATGCAAGACTCAATTGCTCGTGTGATGGTTGCTGCTCGCGGAAGACCACATCATGGTGGTACTTCCAACAGCATATGTGGATGAAGACTTCAAAGCGAGAGGCGTCTATGTTTCCTTTTTTAGTAGTTTGATTTCATAAAACCCCGGGTCTAGGGTTCTACTCTCCCAAAACTCAATGTATTTTGGCTCATGGCAAAAGTAGCTATTGCGCATACATCCTGCAACTTTTATCATAATAATACTTGACGTTTCGGTTTCCAAAGCAATTCTAAAGAAGCTGGCACCTATGCCCTAAGGGCCTCTTTGGTAGGACTTCTCCAATGGCTTCTCCAGCGGCTTCACGTGATTCTCAACCAAAAAGGGTGCTTCCTCAGGTGCTTCTCCTTAAAAAAAGGAGGAAGCCGTACCCAAAAAAGGAGTGAAGTAGGAAGCCACAAAATGGTTGCTTCACTGGCTTCTCTTCCCAACCGTGCCTTCCTCTTTACATATTTGTCCCTAAAAATAAGGACAAGTTGCAGAAGAAGCCGTTTTGCCAAACGTTTCAGCCACAGCCGCAGAGCCAGCACAACCGTTTTTCCAGCACAGTCAAAGCCGCCATAGCCACAGCCCTACCAAAGGGGCCCTAAGTAGATGTTGTTGAACTTCACGGTGCGCCGTCTTGCTCTGCCATTGCCCATACCCTGCTCCACGAGCGCGCACAGTAGTTTAATTCCGTTTAGGAAAACAAGGTTTGCATGGCTTTGGCAATCAAAAGTTCATAATGCAAAAAAAAGGTAAAAGTCTTTACATGGCTCCTGTTCATGGATAAGTCATAAGCTAAACACAAGGAATACACTCAAGAGGAAAAATTGCCCAGTGACAAGAAGCAACTACAATTATGTGCTCTGTGATTCCAATGTAAAGAAACAACTTTACACCTTTTCTTCGAGTGAATTGAGGATGTTCATGAAGATGATGAAGCATCTACTACTTACTAAGATTAAATGTTGACAATAATTACTTGTAGAACCAGTAAATCGAAGTGCATAAGATATCTTTTGTTTGATTTTCGCTCCGTTGGTTATTCTGGCATCAGTTAAGCTCCGATAACATATCCATATACAGATATCCTTATATAGATATCATCGCAAGTGACAACCACAAGTTGGCTTGTTTTTTCTTGTTGGATGAGTTATTTTGTTGTTGTTTTTTTCCTTTTTACGGTCGTGAGGATACTCTCATGTACTACATTCTCTAGTTCTAATGCTTGTTATACTCCATTTGACTTATTTGGCAGGTACTTTATTGTAATTGACGACATATGGGATGCTGCTGCATGGTCTATTATCAAATGTGCTATTCCGCAAAACAAGAATGGAAGCATAGTGATAACAACGACACGAATTCGGACTGTGGCCATGGCGTGCTGCGCTGATCACCCTGAATATGTTTATAACATGAAGCCACTCAGTGACCAAGACTCAAGAAGGTTATTTTTTAGGAGAATATTTGGTTCAGATGATGATTGCCCTCCGCATTTGAAATATGTTTCAGCTGAAATTTTGAAGAAATGTGGTGGTATGCCACTTGCAATTATCACAATATCTAGTCTTCTTGCCTGCAATACAAACATGCACAACAAGGAGCAGTGGGACTATGTACTTAACTCTTTGGGCAACCTTGAAGTGAGCTCGAGCTTCGAAGGCATGAGACAAATATTGAACCTCAGCTACATAAATCTTCCTAATTATTTGAAGACTTGCATGCTATATCTAGGTATTTATCCAGAGGACTACATAATAGAAAAAAGTGATTTAATTAAGCAATGGGTAGCTGAAGGTTTCATAAGGAAAGCTCATCGAACAGATCCAGAGGATGTAGCAAGGAGATACTTTAATGAGCTTCTCAACATGAGTATGATTCAACCTGTAGATACTGATGACTACTATGGCGAGGTAACATCTTGCAGGGTACATGATATGATACTTGATCTTATCCTGCTGAAGTCCAGAGAAGATAATTTTATCACTGTAATAGATCATGAAGTAGACATGATAGCACAACAAGGCAAGATCCGCCGACTATCACTCCACATGGATCATGCGACAAATGATAGAATAGTGAGATCCAACCAACTATCCCAGATACGAACATTTGCAAGGTTTGGTAGCACTTCGTATTTACCTCCTTTTCAGCTATTGAAGCATCTTCGTGTTCTAGTAATCAGAACAGCAGAAAGGCCTTCGTCGGAGGTTCTTGACTTCACTGGGATATGCCAATTATTTCTTTTGAAATACCTGAGGATTTCAACAAACAGTGCTGTAAGGTTACCTAGAAAAATTGGTGGTTTGCGGCAATTGGAAATGTTTGAAATAGCAAGCGAATTAGCGTGCCCTGAGAAAGAACTTCCATCAGACATTATTCATTTGAGCCTGTTACAGCATCTGCTGGTTGGAAGTGGGATAAGTTTGCCTGCTGGTATTGGGAACATGAAATCCTTGCGTATTCTGGGACGCTTTCGTTTGGACACAACCTTAGACAATATCAAGGGTCTCGGAGAACTGACAAATTTAACAAATCTTGAAATATTGGGTTTTGCCTCAACTTCAGGCTCTATCCCTGCAGATGAGAAGGCGGAGAGATGTAGGGAAGTTATGCGCACGTGCCTTGAAAAACTTTGCAACCTCAAATATCTAAAGATGACTTGGAACTCTATCAGCGGTTGCTTGGATGTATTGAGTCAAGTACGTGCTTCTTTCTGCCATCTCCAGAGATTCGGTGCATATGGTACTTCCTGCTGGTTCTCGAAGGTTCCCAAGTGGATAGGCCAACTACATTATCTCCACGACTTGGGGCTCATCGTTGAGGAAGTTTTGGAGGATGATGTCGGATTGCTAGCACAGTTGTCTTCCCTTACCAACCTACACTTGTTCATCCGTGGAACTCCTAACGATAAGATCATTTTCCGTAGAAGTGGGTTCCCAGTTCTGAAGCATTTTACAGTTGCCTGTTGCAGGATGTCTTGCCTGATCTTCGAATCTCGGGCAATGGCCAAGCTTGAAAGAATCAAGCTACAGATGAGTGCGAAGGGGTGGGACAGGTACGGCGCTGCGCCTGCTGGCCTCGAGCACCTATCAGGTATCAAGAAAATCACTGTGGTGATTGCGGGCCTTGGTGCCAAGAAATCTAACAGAAGCGCTGCAGAGTCTGCGTTGAGGAACGCAATCGACATGCACCCATGTCATCCTACTGCCGAGATGCATTGTGTCAGTAGCGGGTTCCAATTCACTTGTGATATGGACTCTGAGGATGAGGAAGAGGACGTGGCGGGTTGCAGCATTTGACGCCGATCGGTATGTATGCACTATTTTTCTTACGATACTAAGACAGCACGCAGTATATATGGGTCAGAAATATTTGTTTCTTTATGGATAAAAAATAACTCATAATCTGTTTTTATTCGAAACTGCAGTACGCAGATACGCATACGTAGTGTTGCATCTAACGAATTTGCCTGGACATATTGTGGACAGGATCTCGGCGTCGAGTGCCAGCCATGTTACCACTTCTTCATCTACGCCGCACGAGCCCCTCCTCCTCCTGACGATCGAAGCCGAGCCAGCAGCATCCGTTGCCATGGCCGGGCGCGTGTAGCTTGCCTTCTCGGCTCCCTCCACGTGCAACCGCTGGAGCGGCAGCTAGCATTATAAAACCCAAACCAACAAAACACCACATGGTTGTGCACCGGAGTTTAGAGATTACTGGGTTAATGCTAGCTGCCTCACCTTGTCGAGTCATTTTCTTGTAACAATAATGGATGGATGATACACCTATGTGAACTTTACGCGGACTTTGCTTTCTGAATCCACCTATATATGAATCATAGGGGTTTTGTTTTTTTTTTTCACCACGACACGAATGGACATTTTGTGACGCAAGATTTTCCTTTTTGCAAATTTTCAGTTTCAGCTTGTTGCTTCAGTTGGAGAACATGACCACTCTGCTTTTCCTATTTTTGCTGAACATTTTTGGCTGTGAGATTGTTGATGTAGGAGGAGCTCATGATGTACAGTATATATAACGCAAGATAATCTGTTCTTGCAATTTGTGTGGCGGCCATTGCAGGACTATCAAAGTCACAAATCTATTCTACTACGCTGACTGCAAAGCCAAAGACCGATCAACCAGTCTACTGCCTGGTTTTGCAGAAAGCCGCGCTGAACGTTTCTTCTCTCCTGTCCCTGTTCCTTTCCCACCCCGCCCAAAGTCCAACCAAAGCCTCTCCGGCGGTCCCAGATCGTGGCTCCATGGCGACCGGCCAAATCCCGTCGGTTGTTCAACGCACGCGCGTCGAGGTTGGCCCCATCCCGGCAGCTTCCGCTTCCTCTTCTTCCCGCGTTGCTCCGGACCCATCCAGGTCACCCGCGCTGCTCCATCTCGCAGGGCGTTGCAGCCTCGCAGCCCCCTACTGGACCGCCGTCCGAGGGCCGCCTCACTCGGAGCTGCCCACCGCCGGCGACGGCGTGGGTGTGCTACTCCGTCACTCGTCCCTTCCGTTCCGCTCCCAGAAAACCAGGTTGACTATTAAAGTCCTTCGATGTTTTTTTTTCCCCTGAGAAATAGTACAACGATTGGAGTATGCTTTTGTATCTCACTCTGGCGCTGCACCTACGGCCATAGTCTGAATTCCGTTTAAGTTCTTAGTTAAAAGTCCAGTTCTGTGCTGCGAAAGCGGACAACAGAGCGTTCTGAATATGTTCATTTGAATGTTGAAATCTCTTGATCTTTTTTTAGTTGGAATGTTTGGTTTGTAATTGGATTCCTGCACTTGCGTTTGAATTCATCGACAAAATGAAAGCTTGAATTGTTTAATTGAAAGTTTGAAATGTTTTCCAATCGAAGGTTTTGCAGGCTGACTGTTCAGAGATCCAGTGCTTTCTTCACTGACATCTAATTGCACTTCAACAAGGCATCCACACGCCGTGGGATTAGAGGCGAGCAGAGCAAAAGTGCACATAAGAAAAGAACAGCACAACGTCGATGGAGGCGGCGGCGGTGAGTGCTGCGCATGGCGCCATGGGCTCCCTGCTCGGGAAGCTTGGAGATTTGCTCACAGACAAGTACAGGCTGCTCAAACAAGCTAAGGGACAGATCATGTTCCTTAAAGCTGAGCTCGAGCACATGCACGTGTTCCTGAAGAAGATATCGGATACAGAGGATCCTGACGAGCAAGACAAGTGCTGGGCGAAGGAGGTCCGTGAGCTGTCCTACGACATCGAGGACAGCATCAACGAGTTCATGCACCGTGTTGAATGCGAGTCCAGCAGCAAGCCACGAGGATTCAAAGGGTTCATCAACAGGAGCATGAACCTGTTGACAACCATGAACACTCGATATGAGGTCGCCAAAGAGTTGGAAGGCCTCAAGAGACGCGTCATGGAAGTAAGCGAGCGACGCATAAGGTACAAGGTTGAGGATGCTGTCTCCAAGAAAAACAACACAACCATAGATATTCGCTTGTTGGCGCTTTATGCGGAGACAGCTGGTCTTGTTGGTATTGACAAGCCAAGGGACGAGCTGATTCAGTTGTTGGATGAAAAGGGTGTTCCTGCACCTCAGTTAAAGGTGCTTTCTATTGTGGGATTTGGAGGTCTTGGAAAAACTACACTTGCAAACGAGATTTATGGCAAGATAAACAGGCAATTCCAGTGTCAAGCATTTGTTTCTGTGTCCCAGAAACCAGACATAAGGAAGATTCTCAGAACTATATTATCTCAAGTTGACTCTTCTGCATGGCAGCATAATAACTTGGAAACATGGGATGAGAATGAACTGATTAGTGCACTGCGAAAGTTCCTATTTCACAAAAGGTATGGCAATATAAACATAATTCTTCTCTGAAGTAATTTATGATGTGTTATTTATTTCTCTTCCGAAGATATTTTTTTAGCTTGCAAGTATTCTGTGTGCAGTGCAGCATTCTGATGTGCATGTGTTTCTTCTTTCGACTTTGTTTGCTTGTGGTTAACTAGCTTTTCACCTTGGATCCTGGGAATCCATGTTTTAGCAGTACAACTAATAGGCAGTAGGCACAACTATCACAATGAATGTGGTCTATAACTGTGTAGTCGTTATCAGATGCTTCAATACTTTTCTACTACATAAAGATCACTTCCTCAAAAAAATATTACCTAAAGATCAGAGAGGCCTTATAAGTGCAGATTTGCAAAATTTAAGTCCTGAAAACCGTGCTTTGTCTGTCAGTACTTTCCTCAAGCCAATTTTGTTCCGTCCTCACTAGCATCTAGTACTTACTAAGATTAAGTGTTGCCATAGGTACTTCGAGTCAGCGTTGACAATTATCACTCTAAAAACTAATGAAGTGCATGACATATCTTTTTGTTTGATGTTGTCACCATTTGTTATCCTGGCATCACAGAGGATCCGATAACATATACAGATATCCCTAGTGACAGCCAGTAAAGTTTGATCTTGCTTTTATCTTAATTACTCAGGAAACTTTATGTACATTTTACATTGTCCGAATGCCCGAATGCTTGTTATATTCCATTTGACTTATTTGGCAGGTACCTTGTTGTAATTGACGACATATGGTCCGATTCGGCATGGTATATTATCAAGTGTGCTCTTCCAGAAAACAATAAAGGTAGCAGACTAATAACAACCACACGAATTGAAACTGTGGCCATCGCCTGCTCCACTGGTCACCCTGAATACGTATATAAGATGAAGCCCCTCAGTGACCAAGACTCAAGAAGGTTATTCTTCAGAAGAATATTTGGTTCAGAGGTTGCTTGCCCTCTATATTTGAAAGATGTTTCAGCTGAAATTTTGAAAAAATGTGGCGGCATTCCACTTGCAATTATCACAATGTCTAGCCTTCTAGCCAGTAACCCAAACAGACAGAAGGAGCAGTGGGACTATGTATGAAAATCTTTGGGCTCCAACCTTCTAGTGAGCTCAAGCTTGGAACACATGAGAAAAATATTGAACCTCAGCTATTTAAATCTTCCACATTATTTAAAGACTTGCTTGCTATATCTAGGTATTTATCCAGAGGACTACACAATTAGCAGGGATGACTTGACCAGGCAGTGGGTGGCTGAAGGTTTTATTGGTAAAGTTCAAGGGGCAGATCCTGAGGATGTAGCAAAGAGCTACTTTAATGAGCTTATCAATGTTAGTATGGTTCAACCCATATATACCGACTACAATGGCGAGGTGATGTCTTGCAGGGTACATGATATGATGCTTGATCTTATCCTACATAAGTCAAGGGAAGAGAATTTCATTACACCAATAGAGGATATACAAGATATTACTATACAACATGACAAGATCCGTCGGCTTTCACTCCACCTTGATGGTGGTGAGATAGATGACAAGGCAGTGGGATCCATCCGGCTATCCCAGACACGAACACTGGCAAGATTTGGCACCTCGTCATAGTTACCTCCTTTTCTACTATTCAAGCATCTCCAAGTTTTAACAGTTGAAATGTCGCAAAAGACGACGTTGACATTACTTGACTTAACGGGAATATGCCATTTGTTCCTTTTGAGGCACTTCAAGATTATCGCGCATAATCACAGTGATGTGCTGTTACCTCATAAACTTGGGGGTCTGCAGCAGTTGGAAACGTTTCATATGGAACTCGGATTTTCTCTCCAAAAAAAAAAAGGAACTCGGAAGAGACACATCAAGTCAACCACCATCCCGGCTTCCATCAGATATCATTCACATGAGCTGGTTATTGCATCTGATTGTTCCATGGTGGATAAAAATTCCTGATGGATTTGGGAACATGAAATCCTTGCCTACACTACGCAGCTATAATTTGCGCTTGAGCTCACTAGACAATATCAAAGCTCTCAGAGAACTGACCAATTTGACAGATCTTACAGTCCAATGTTTACCTAAAAACTCTCTATCCAGTCATGAGAAGACAGCTAGATGCATGGAAGTTCTACGTACTTGCATTGAAAAGTTTAGCAACCTCAAATATCTATATGTGGAGGTCTTCAACCCCTACATGGATTCGGATGTACGGGGATTTGTACCTGCTTCCTTGAACCACATCCAGAAATTCCATGCTAACTTGTATTTAACGTCGGTTCCTGATTGGATTCCTGGACTCTCTAACTTGTATGACCTGAAGCTTCGTGTTAGGGAGGTGTTGGAGGATGATTTTGGAATGCTTTCACAGTTGCCCTCCCTTGCCCACCTCCACTTGGGCATTGAAGGAGTTCCCAGAGATAAGATCGTCTTCCGTGGAAGTGGATTCCCTGTCCTGAAGCATTTTACCGTTCGTTGCAGAAGGTTATTGTGCTTGACATTCGAGGCAGGGGCAATGCCCAAGCTTGAAAATCTCAATCTAAAATTCAATGCGAATGAATGGGACCTGTATGGGGCTGCGCCTGTGGGCATGGAGCATTTGTCAGGCCTCAAGGAAGTCTATGTATACATTGGTGGCCACCGTGCCTACGTATCCAACAGAAAGGGCGCAGAGTCCGCACTGAGGACGGCTATTGACATGCACCCAGGTCGTCCTGCAGCCAAAATTGATTGTCCTGTCGATGGATATATCCCGTTTGATGACATGTCTTTTGACTGTGGGGTGCCTGATGACGAGGAAGATGAGCGCAACGATCAGAAGGACGCTGTGAACTGCAACACTTGAAGGCCAAATGCCAGCTGGTATGTATGTACCTACAGCGTTTTGTGACTCTGTAGTACTTGTTTCAGACTTTCAGTTTTCTGTCGTTAATTTCTCTCAACATGGTAGTATATAGGGCTAGGGTTAGTGCCCCTTTATTCCTAAGCTTTCGCCCATGCAACTTCACCTGCATCAACTTCACCTTCTTTGTTTCAATCTATCAGCTGTTGTTGGAGGCTTTGAAATAGACTCTGTTTGGAATCAGCAGCACCACCTTTCAGGTTTGCTGGGTTAGTACCACCAGCTTCTTGCCGTGCCCATCTTATTCTGTCCTTTCTTTGATCAAATGTACATTGGCTCATGAAGTCACGGTTGTGCTTATATTTTTTTCTGTTTTTTGGAAGAAGAGGGGGGGTACCTTTGGTTTTCATTACAAAAACCGTGGCAGAGTCTTACAAACTGAATGAAGTCGTGATTGTGTTGTACTAGTATGTATCGGATGCTTAATGTGGTTGTTCTTTATTTGTGTCCAGTGTAATGGCATACACATGCGCGCACAAAGGGTGAAATAAGATGTTTGAGACAATTTGCGTATAAATAAATTGGCCTAATGATGGCGAACTTGGCTCAGGAAATGCTTCCAAGCGTCACGAATGGAGTTATGTAACCTCAAGCTACTGTAAATCATTCTTGATCTTTGCTGAATGCTCACCACTTCTGTTCCATTGGTACTACATCACGCTGTCTTTGTTCCTACTACGAGAAGAACTTGTGGTTCTGTCAGTCACAATCCTCGACATGGATCATTTCATGCAACTACTCTGAATCCTAATCGCAATTGCCGCCACTCATCTTCCACCGAAATTGTTCTAATATGCCATAAAAGAGAGCTAGATGACAGGTTCTAGGTCTCATAATATATACACATGAGGAGCTATGGAGACGACAACGAAGCTGGATTGCAAACAAACAATCAAAAGGGTATAGAAATACTAGTAGTTCCAAAAATAAGTGTACGCTCACCACTTTATTTTTCACTTACTAATGTAGAGAGTAAAGATTATTTTCTTCAAAAATAAAGTGCACCGACAAGATGCTGGGTTGCTCATGCTGCATACTCGAAATATTGGTTCTTTAAGTAATCTCCGAATACTTCGCAACAAACAATGTAATCTCCGAATACCTGTGCTGATAAGACAACCTACTAGTATTTTCTTAACAGATCAATTAAAATTCAGTAATGCCACGGAGGCAAAATAGTCAGGACTTGATCGAGCATTCTAGAAGGAGCTCGGTGGCCAGCTGCAAAAGCCGAAATTGACATGCCACCATCTTAAGAAGGCACACATATCGCAGGTCCGGTGTGCAAAAGTTGAACATTTCTTCTTCTCTTCTAGACCGTGTATTCTTTCTGCCGTGTGACCACATCCGGGACCCCAAGCCTCCAAATCCACCGGCCTAATTTGTTCATGCTTTTGTGTAATTGGTGTACATTCTCAAGAGGACCCTGCTTTTTAATTAAATTTGCCCTCACAAGCTCGCTACGTAGTGTTGACTTTGACCTCAACTCTCCTCAAGCTTTACGGAGCCGGTAAAACCTAGATAGAAATGGACACAATTTGTAGATAAGTTTCTTTGACCCTCACATTAGTATTATTTGACGCAACGCTATGATAAATTTATAGCTTTTAGTTTTTTAAAAGGTATAGACGCAGACACTTAAAGTGAGAGGGTTTGTAGCTTGGGTCTCAGTAGCATCTCAGATCCTAGGTTTGATTTCTCGTTAGAGCGTGATAAATTTATAGCTAGTATAGGGCCCGATCCGAAATGAAATATTTGGTGTCATGTTAATTAAATCATGGTGTCATGTCATCGTACGATCTAGTACATAGGAGGTGTTCGTTTCTCTAGGCCTAAAGGTCACATCAAAACTAATCTTATTATTTAGGCGTTTTAAATAAGTCTAATTAAAAAACTAACTGCAGAACCTTGTACTAATTTGCGAGACGAATCCAACGAGGGTAATTAAGCCGTAATTAGACGATGGTTACTGTAGCATTACTGTAGCGAAACATAGATTAATTAGGCTCATTAGATTTGTCTCGCAAATTAGCTCACATCTGTAAAAAGGTTTTGTAATTAAACTTATTTAAGATGCCTAAATAGCAAGATTAGTTTTGATGTGACCTCTAGACCTAAATTGCCCAACAGGCACATAAACCATTTTGCAATGGAAATAAAAAAAAGTGAATGTCACGGTACACCATCCTTGGCTACTGACCTTGGTTCAATTCTACCAAGAAACAACGGACCCACAAAGCCATGTCAAAGTCGGCCAAAACTCTAGGAAAAATTTTGTAGTCGGATGCCCTTTTGCCCTGGTCAAAGAATTTGTGCTGTATGAAATTATGCACGAATGCAGGGACCGAAGAGAAAAAAGACTCCAATGGGCTTAAGGGGTGTTCGTTTCTCTATGCCTAAATTTAGGCCGTCTAGAATCTTGTCATTTAAAGGTAGTAAATAAAGTCTAATTAGAAAACTAACTACAGAACCTTATACTAATTCGCGAGACGAATCTAATAAGAGTAATTAAGCCGTGATTAGACGATAGTTACTATAGTATTACTGTAGCAAAACATAGCTTAATTAGGCTCATTAGATTCGTCTCGCAAATTAACACATATCTGTAAAAAGGTTTTTTAATTAAACTTATTTAAAATACTTAAATAATAAAATTAGTTTTGATGTGACCTCTGGACCTAAAAACACGAACGGCGCCTTAATCCGAAAGGAACACTAATAACAAAAGCAAGAACCAGAGGAGAGGAGCCAACACGCCACGCCAAACAAAACCGCGTGAAACAGATTTCCCAATTTTTTTCCAGCACAAGAGGAGGACGAAGAAGAGCTCCCGAATTCTCTCTCTCGTTCTCATCTGCGCGCCGCGAGTGATTTGATCGCATCCAAGCCTGCTCCCTCTCCCCCACCGGCGGTTCCCCCGATCCGAGCCGCGATTCCCTCGATGGCGGCCAACGCCGGCAACAAGATCCGCAACGCGAAGCTGGTGAGCGAATCCGCATCCCGAGCCCTCCTCAAATTTCTCAGCTTTATCCCACATCACGCCCCAGCTTCAGTTGCGCGGCCCGCTGATCTTGTCGGTTGTTAGTCTTTGTTGTCCCCGCCTGATCGGCGTGGGGATTCGTGTATGGTCGTTTCATTAGGATTTTTGGGTGTACTCGTGACAGGGTCTATGAACTTGGCCGTGATCGTTTAAAGATTGCTTCTTTTTGCGGTATCGTTAGGGTTTGCTGTTTTGTACGGGGAGTTTGAGCTCTGCGATGCTGATACCCGCTTGCTTGCTGTGTTGGATTGGATCACCAGGTTCTTCTCGGGGATGTTGGCACCGGCAAGTCCAGCCTGGTTCTGCGGTTTGTGAAAGGCCAGTTCGTCGAATTCCAGGTGAGACTTCAGCTCTCTTCGCTTGTGATTTGTGGCCTAAATAGATCTCGTCTGCGTGTTCGGATGCCTGAATTGGTTTGTCCATTTGCCTGCAGGAGTCAACCATCGGCGCAGCTTTCTTCTCGCAGACCTTGGCAGTGAACGACGAGACGGTGAAGTTCGAGATTTGGGACACGGCAGGGCAGGAGAGGTACCACAGCTTGGCGCCCATGTACTACCGAGGTGCTGCTGCCGCGATTGTTGTCTACGACATCACGAATGCGGTTAGTGCAACACGAACCCACTTACCTAAACCAGATATGTAGTGGACTTTTTATGATAATTTTGTGAGAGATTTTGTTCCCACTGGCTCATCTATTACTAAGATCGATAGTAGGTTGTATGCCACTGCAAACACAACTATGGAATTGATGACACAGTTGTGATGACCCCATTAGAACCCTGATTGGCGGGTTTCAACAAGAATTACCCTGCTGCTGTGATCAAAATATCTAACTAGATTGACATGATCACATGCCTAGTCTTCAGTCAACAGCCCCTGAACCCTTATGTTGTGCTCGGCTTGTTGCAATCTTGAGGCCCAAAATAGCATTATAAATTTCTACCTGTTGACTTAATCATTAATGCTATTTTACCTTCTTGGCCTGACTACTTTTATGGCTTCTCTGTCTGAATGATGAGTTTGTAACTGAAATATCAGAGTTAACTCTGGAATGCTGCATCTATGTTTGCTTTACTCCATGAGTTATCAGAAATGAATCACTATAATGTATTGAAGTTGGAGCAAGCATTATGCTTTACTTTGATACATTATGTGGTGTATATTTTGCTGCTAGAAAATCATGAGTAGCAATACTCATCCTTATTTTCTGCCTTGTAGGCCTCCTTTACAAAAGCAAAAAAATGGGTCCAAGAACTTCAAGCGCAAGGTAATCCAGCACTCCTTTATTTGTTCTATTTTCCTATGCTTTGTACCTAGAAAATATGCACATTTATGGTATAAGGTTGCCTCAAGAGTAATCCTGCACTCTAGTGCAGTTGTATAAAGTTTGATACACCTAATGTGATGGCATGGGCAGGGTATCCATTGGATGTGTTATGAGAATTAGTGGCCTGATGTAAAGTTACTTATTCATTCTCTTTTTTCCCCTTATGCAGGAAACCCGAACACAATAATGGCTCTTGCTGGGAACAAGGCTGATTTGTTAGATGCAAGGCAGGTGCCAGCAGATGTATGTGGTTGTCCTTATATCCCACCATTGACATTATCTTCATGCATCAGAGCATTTCTTTTCATAGTTACTGTCATAGAGACTGGTATCTGTCATGTTATCCATTATTAATGCATATAGGCTTGTGGATTTAATCGTGTATCTCTTAAGTTGAAAAATATGGTCGGGATTGGTAGTGAATAGAACAAGTTTTGCTGCTAATTTTGTTGAACCTTGTTTGGATCTTGTAAAGAGTAATGATAATTTCGACCCAGTAATAATAAATAGTAATTGTGAAGACTGTCTACCTACTTCCACTTTGATAAGCTGGGACCTGAGTATCGAAGTGTTGGGACATCACATGTAGGCAGAAATGTTTATTCTCTTCTTGTGGCATCCTGTTTGCTTGCTATTATACTCGATAAAGTAATATCATTTCTGTCTGTAACATGATGCTACTCCAATGCTGCAGGAAGCAAAGGCTTATGCGCAAGAGAATGGCCTCTTCTTCATGGAAACATCAGCTAAAACGGCGATCAATGTGAATGATGTATTTTACGAAATTGGTATGTAACCCTTCAAACTCAAATATAGGTTGCCCGCTAGGCCTTGGGAACATTTTGGGGGATGGATATCTGTACATAAGTAGAATTTACTTGCTGCTGGGCATCTACATCATCCAACATCTGCCGCCGCTAGTATCTGAGCATTGATCTGTTCAACTTTTTTCAGCAAAGAAATTGCTTCAAGGGCAACAGGTCCAGAATCCACAGGGAGGAATGGTTCTCAACCAGAGACCAGCAGAGAGAACAGTGAGCACTTCTTCCTGCTGCTCCTAAAGCACCATGTGGAGTGTGGGCAAAGGATGCCGTGGCCTGAAATCCGAGATGATTGTGTATGCGATGGAAATGGGTCGAAGCTTTGTAAAGTAGCTGCCATCCCAGCTGCTTATACTCTTGTGCCTTTACTACTTGTTCGTTGTTATGTTCCTTGTAAATGTGAATACTAGTGTTATTGCAGAGAATTGACAGGCTCATGCACTAGCGTTTCTGAAACTAGTGAAACAGACGAAAGCTAAGTCTAGACAGATTCGTTTGATTTACTTCAGTCGTGCTATATCAATTCTTCTTAATTATTAGCCAATGTGCAATTCATGTTTGGTCAATAGACCCAAAAAAAAAAAAAAGCTGATGATGCTGCAACCTCTGCAGTTAAGCCAGAGCTGTTAAGTTTAATGCTGTGTAAATTCACTTCATATGCTCCCATTTTACTTGCTCTCAGAAGTGCTTGTACTGTTTTCTAGCCGTCCCAACTCCCAAGTATCAAATCAAATGACCAAAATAACGTGGTTGCGTGCTTGGTTGAATCCGGAACAGCATGTTTTTTATAGCATGAAAAGGTATTCGTATATGCTTACAGTTACAGGTGTATCAGAAGCGCCTCTTGGTTCTCTCTTTATGAAGATTGTATGCATGTTTGCGAATGAACCCATGTTAAAAAATAACAGGCAACCAAAACTAATGTATAGTACTTTGTGTCGCATTTTTTTAACCGTATTTTGTGTCGTTAATTAGTATTATTAGTTTCGAATAAACCATTCAAGGTAACAGCATTGTTTATTAAACAAAATAATAGAGAGGTTAAGAGCGTCAGAGGGTACACATTTTGATTCACGGAGTACCACCACATGTATCAACTAATCATTTGCTATATCTGGCTCACTTTAGAAAATACCAGAATCTAAAAGGGAGTAATCAGTTGAGAAAAAGCTATTTGCTGATGCGCCAGGACAAGGGTATAGGGTAATACAAGGGAAAAGCCCAACCATTGTATGGAAGCATGTCACTTTTCCTGTGTCAATTATCGACAAAAGCATGGGAACATATTATTCCAAATGACATTCAATATGTGCCACTTCTTTAGTGCTATCTATAACTGTCTTTTTCACTGGATGTAGTCATCGTTGTAGCTGTCGCTGATCACCGAGACGAATCGCTCGAGCCATGGCAGCTGGTGGAGGTCCTTCATGGTGTCAACAATGTAAGAGTCGGCACAGCGAGGTGGTGATTGGCACGGGTTGTCTCCCAGGCTAAAACCCCCAGCGAGAAACCGCTGTATGAGTGCCAGTTGAGCTCTCTCCTGCTCCGAGTACCCCTCTACAGCAGTTGGCATGCAGTCGAATGTGTCCCATGCCCATATCTCAGATGCTGCTTGGCTGGACTGAGCTGCGGAGGAAGACTCAATGCTGGCTTCATCCCAGAACACACATTGGCATGTCTGTACACCGTTAGCATAGTCAGCACCACAGGAGTAGCAGAACTCATGGCCACACCTGCACAAGTGAAAAACGTGGCCTTTAGCACAGCAATAAACATATACATTTCACAGATTTTCAGAGCAGGATCCATCAGTGTGACGGCAACCCAATACATAATTCACTTCTTCAACGCAACTCATATTAAATAACATGAATCTGTTCATAGGAACAGAACTAAATTTTTATATGAGCTATTGGTCACTGTAAGAATAAGTTTAGGTGTCCCTGGTTCAGCTTTGGACAAAACCAAGACAGGAAAACAAGCACAGTGATTTATTAGATTGCAATACAGCTCAGTTCTAACAATAAATTTTGTTTAGAAACTCCATGCATAAGAGGATGCTTGGAGAGTAAAAATATCTGGCAACGTGGAAGAGGATACGAGCATACCAGCAAGTCATATGGAAGCAGCCTTGTGCAAGTTCAATCATTTGTCGACATCTCTGACACCGCCTCCACCTATTGTTTTGTGCAAGCCGATGCAAAGATAGGTCACCAGCATCTCTTTCCTCAACAGGCAAGCTCTGGTACTCATCACAGCCCATCATGATGTGCCATGGTACTCCACAGTTGACACAAATATCTCTATGGCATTCTGGGCACTCCACACAACTGAGATCTGATTGACTTGAACTTGCCCTAGAAAAGTGCTGACTAAGGTCTAACAAAACTGAACAATTGGGAAAGGGACAGTAAAATCTTTCGATGCACGAGTTGCCAGCTTCTGCAAAAGCTCTCTCCAGGGAATCATAGCTGCTAACTGGAAGGAATGATTTACACTCACTAGCTGAAATACGATATTTACACCTCAATTGAGGGCAACTTATGGGAAGCTTTGATGTTTGCAGCTTTTCTTCAACATATGCAGTGAGGCAACTATAGCAGAAAGTGTGAGAACAGCCTGTCTTGATCATCTGAGAACCTAGTTTTTCTTCGCAGCAAATCGGGCAGGTGCCAACCTCATAGGGAGATAAATATCTGATGCCTATTGCTTCTTTAGCCAATCGCAAGGGACTCTCAAGCTCGAAGCTAGGAAGCAGTATTAAATCGAAGTCTTCTAACTTGTCGACCAGTTCAAGAATTCTGTGTCCTAAGGCTACTAAAAGCTGGTCTTCGAGAATCTCAGCTTCTGCTATCTGCCATTACAAAATAAATAAAAGGACACTAGTCATAAAATGCAGCCTTACAAAAAGAAGTACATATTTCAATATGATACATTGAAGGAAAACAGTGAGGTAACTTCACAAAAGGTATGGCTAGTGAAATCTAACCAAAGGGATGACTAGTGAGTACTTTGCCAATTACCAGTATACACCGAATAGACAAAGCATAAAAACTGGCAGATACACCAATCTACAGTCAAATAAACAGAAGCACATGTAACGCAACTGCTACACTAATTTACAAAATGTTCAGCAAGTAATGGGTGTACACATAACTGTTGAACGGTCTGACAAAATAGGAATATTTGTGTGATGAACGAGTAAATGGACCGAGTTGTGTAATTCACTATCATGGGCACAATTCATTTACTAATGGTTCCATTCTCCCCCAAAAAAGGTAAAACCCAAACTTCAAAGATAAATGAAGACTACATTTGCAACCGTCTACAGCTGAGTTACTAAAGCGATCTGGAATCTGTGAATTCAACAGTTTTAGAAGAGCATATATATACAACCACCTTAAGTTATAAACCTATGAAATATCCAAATCTGAAGTGAAAGATTTTGTTGGTATATGTAAAGAGGACAATGACGACATTCGGTTCAATAATACTTGAAGAGTCCATTATGTAAAGTCCAATTGCCTCAAAACAGTAAACTGAACTAAACTCTCAACACAGAGACAAGAGTTCCGGTCGATGATCGGGGCTAGATCCATTAGCTGGAGAACCAATTTTGTGGGCAAGCAAGCAGGCACACAAGAAGAATGGATACAGAAACACGCTCCCGAAAAACACTTGCCTGGAAGTATAGCTTCTCTGAATTGGTGAAGGCGAAGATCTTGCGTATCCCATTCTGCAGCGCGACCAACAGCCCATCCATCAGTGCCAAGTGCTCAGCCACCAGCTCCTCCACATAGAAATCCAGCTTCTTCTGCACCTTCAGAACAGGCACGCCGGGCGACCTCTCCATGACAACGCCAATTCCAGACAGTTTCTTCCCCTCTGCCTCCGAGCTCGACACACCCTTGAAGAAGAGCCGCACCGAGGTCTCGTCAAGCTCCCCCTTCCCAACGCCGGCCGTGAAGGACTCCTCAGTGTCCTCCCACTCCTCCTCATCCCCACAGCAGCTCCTGAAATCATCCCCACCTCCCGCCTCGGGTAACCTCTCCTCCATCCTCGACGAAGCAAACAAAAAGATCTCCTCAGCAAGCCCAATTCAATCAGGACACCCCAATTCTAGCAATCCCCATCAGGCTGGCTCAGCAAGCACCTAGGCACACAGCAAGCATCCAAAAGTTCCTACCAAACAAGCCCTTTTGAGCCCGGGACTGTACCTAACCCCAGCTCAGCGAAGTTGCCTCGCTCCTTTTCGCCGCAACTACTCCGGGTAGGGGCAAGCAGTGGGCTACTGCTCCGACGACTGACCCCACGGATTGGGTGCTCAGAAGTTGAAGGAGAAGATGGCGAGGAAGAACCAGACGGAGCCCCACACCACGAATTCCAGAGCCGCGATGGCGAAGTTGGCCGGGACCGCAACCAAATTCACCCAGACGTTGGAGCTTTCCCCGATCCTCCAGTTCCTCATACTACGTGGCGGCTCGATAGTGAGGAACCGCAGAGGGAAGGAATTCGGTAATTCAACACCACGAGGTTCTACCACATATCCTGCAAGAACAAATTCAGCACGAATTTATGAGCCACGTGTAGCTTGTCCACGACAAAAAGAATGGATTTTACCCGCAACAAGTAACCGGAAATTCGGTCAAAATTTGGCATGGCGAAGAGAAAAAAAAAAGAGGGACGGGAGAAACATATCGCAAAATTTTACGAGAACTCCTCGAATCAGATCCACAAGAGCCGAGCATTTATGAGGAACACGAAATTCAGGTCAGCATTGAGAACGAAAAATCGCTGGCAACAACCCCGCCGCCCTTGCACCGCGCTAAAAAGGTGCGATTTTTTTTTTAAAACGGGAAGAAAAGATGGGGCGGATTAAAACGCGGCCCGAGAGATGCGAGTCTTCCCGAACGCAGGATTCGATGCCCGCAAAGAAGAAATAATAAACCGGATTTCAGAGGCGGAGAGGGGCAGAGGGAAAGGGGGAACCGGCTCAATCACCTGCGACGGCGAGTCACATCGGTGGGAGGAGAGAGGGCATGGCCTCGCCGCCGCCGCCGAGCAGGAGGCCTCCCGGGGACAAGACTGAGGTGGTGCGGGCAAGTGGAGACAAGGATGGAAGCTTTTCCGGCGGCGGTGAGAGGAGAGAGGTGGGCTTTCTTGCGGCAGTGGAGGAAGAATTTATTCTTCGGGAAGAGAGGGAGAGAGAGAGAGGAGTGGAGTTAAAGGCAGACCCCCCTTCCTTCTCCTAACTATTCCTCCACCACCTCGCGGAAATAATTGCATCATTTTCTTTTCCCTTTCATTTCTAGCTTAGGATGAAGATTTGCGGTCTTGCCGCTAAGAAAACTAGTAATTGCATGTTCATCCCTCCAAAATCCCAAGTGACCAAAAATGAAACTCCCATCTCTCTTCAGTTTTTTTTTTTTTGCGCAACATGAAATGAACACGATGTTAGAGACAATGAGCCATCTAGGATTTTGGATGTTTAGGCACATCCTTAAAAATAAAACATGCACATGAGGGGTGTGTCTAGTGGCTTGTCCTCCTTGTGCCATTCCACCTCCCATTAGAATTTGCAAGCTAACGCGAGGTGCGAGCTGCAAAATGGTCAGCCGTTCTGGTGGCGAGTGAAAGAAAGCGAGGAGGCCGTGCGGTGCAGAGGCAGCAGAGCAGAGCCGTTACTACTCCTGGTTGAGAATGAGATTCCTCCTGTGGAATGGAACGGAACGGAATGGCAGTTGGCAGCACCGCCCAAAGAATTCGGTTCCAGGGAGCGACGGCCCAACCACCACCACCCCGGTCTTATCGTCTCCGTCGTCGTCGTCATTGTCAGTTGTGTCATCACTACCGTACACGTTGCTGTAGTATTATTGTGTGCATGACGATGCTTAACGCGTACACGTACTCAGATTTTAACGAAGACGATCATCTTGTGCTGAATTTTCTTGTTAGCCGTGGCAGCCAGGACTGCTGATCCAGACCCACCTGTGCCGGTGTAAATTACTCCTGGTATTAGTAGACAGTAGCGTTGCGAGGTGGCAATACGGCCTCGTGGCGAGCGACAGCGGCACATGGTTTCGGAATTCTTGCGTGCAGTCGCCGGCCACCGTGTCCTGCTTCTTCTGATGAGGTATTTCAACGTTTTTTTTTTTTTGCGAGGGAGGTATTTCAACGTTGACGGACCTGACCTAACACATTGGCAAAGTGCATACCAGACTTCTTCTTCTTCTTCTTCTTCTTCGTCTGGTGTATAGGAGACACCCGCAACGATGTGTCTGAACCAAACGTGATAACGAAAGTGCATAAACACTGAGACACACCCCTCTGTCTGAGGTTACTCGTATCCGTGAACCCCATTCAGGCCGCTTCATGAAATACTACAAGTCACCATTAGTTGGTTCCAAACAATAAGTGACCAACTCTCAACATTCATTCATCGTTCACTTAATGAACTAGTACAAGATCCATTCTATATAATGTTCGCACCACCACACACACACACACACCAACTACGGCAGCATACAACATAGAGAAAACTCCTCCTTGCCTCTTTCCAAATTGAACACAAGCTTCTCCCCAGCTCTCTGGCATCTCAATGTGGCTAGGCATGAGAGGTATTAGGAGTTTTTCTAGTACGAGCACCCGCTCCGGTCCGGAACACAGCATGCAGTCGTAGCATAGTGGCAAGTTCAGAACAGACGGCTAGCAGGTGTCATTGCCATTGCTCTTTGGTTATCAACGTTGATGTTGAATCCGGCATGTCCAAGAACACGCGGGAAAACCCAGACGAGGCAACAACGAGCACGGAACACGTTCTTCATCCTTTTTCCTGCTGCTCGTTCGTCATGGCGAAGTGCGTGTTCGTCAAACCCTGTTCTGCATTGTACTGCTACCACGCTGCCCGTGTCTGCGTTATAACGCGTCCCTGCACTGACAAATGTAACATACTGAAACGGTGTTTCCTTTCAATGTCAATGTGAACTCCGTTACAGAATAGTATTTGTGTCGGACCTCACCTGGCGGAGGACTCCTTCGTCGACCTCTGTTTGCAGACAAATGTACAGACTGAAGGGCGTTTCCTTTCCATTTCAATGCGAATCTGGGTGCAGAGATTTTGCTGTCACGGAATAGAAGAAACTCTCTCCCCGGCACAAAACTGTGGCAGGAGTACAGTGGCAGCGGCAGGAGAAGGAGACAAGCGAGGGGTCAAAAATTGGACACCCACTTATTATTATTGCAATCACCAGCGTTGACAGTACACTCATCATGTGCTTTTTCGCGTTTCCCGAATGACAAGTTTTACATTCTGCCGGCTGGGGTCAGTTTCCCGTTGGATCTGTAGCACTGACTACTGTAGACCAGGAAATTAACCCTAGTAATAATAGTACCTCATTTTTCAATGGTGAATGGCCTGATCGGATACCATGTTCACAGCGAGATCTGCTTCACTGCCTCGCTCTCTGGCTTAGCTTTCAAAAAAAAAAATTGTAAGCTAGCCAATATTTGTGTCTAGATAAAAGGCTTTGCATACTACCAACGTACTTCCAAACGAATTAACACCGCGATGCAACTTATAGATCCAAGCTTCTCCTCTCTAATATAAATTGGAACACAGAGTTAACAGTGAGTGAGCGCTGGCGTTTAGAGTAGCACCGTGGGTTAGGCACCTTTTAGGCGTGTCCTGGTTGGACCGACACCACTGATAACCGTAGCCCTGGCCGGCACACATGGACAAGCAGACACCCATAGTCAATTAATTAACAAAGATTATCAAATTATCTAACGCTGCCACTCCTGCTACAGTAGTACCTTGTACTGCTGCTGTGTCCTTTGCTAATTGCAAATATCATGGCACGACAGGTAATGTACCCTGTTACTGTAGCAATCATGGCTCTTAAGTACTGACTCGCTCTCTGAGCTTTGGCAGCTAGCAGGAGTGGTGATTAAGCAAACGAACTGAGTTAGGTGTGGCAGCAGCCTGATTAAAGCTTGATTATGACCAAAGCCACACTGTCACTTTGCCACATATACATACTTACAACTACAACCAACAGGACATTGTTTATTAGGGTGATATATATAAAGGGTAACAGGCCGAATTGTCGGCGAGTGTACTAGATAATCCCTTGCCAGCCACCGCATCGGCGCTCTGTCATGATCGAGTAAGTACGTGCAAATTACAACAAGGATTCCTCAGGATTTGGACGGCACATGTTTGATTGTCAATGCCGTGCTTAAGCCGGAACAAGATTCCTAGCTTGTAAGAATCGTGTAAAACAAACAAACGAATAACGTGACTGAGTTGCGCAGAAAACTAGACACATAATCACAAATGCTTTTTATGCACTGGAGTGATATGTAGGGTGTCTTGACGTCTACTACCTCTTCTTTCAGGAGATAAAAACAACAAGATTGTAGATGCAAGAGGGTGTCCAATAGGTAGCCGTGGGTCAACAAGTTAGCTCATTTTTCTTACTACTCCAATAGCATAAGAGTGAGAGGGTGTCTTTCAGTCCATTTGAGAGAATTTTGGTTCAACCTATTAACCCCCAAAATCAGAGAACTTGCACCTCTAAGCAAGAGTGTTTGTGAAGGCACTAGGCACTACCGCACTGGGCATGATAAAGAGTGAAGATTCATGGTTAGGGTGGTTAGAGCCTATTGATAGGGAAGGGACATCAGCGTGTGATTTCTTTATCCTTCTCTCTAAAAAGAACGTCTGATGCTTGTTCAGCATTGATAATGTGTGCTGATGGATGGATGATAATGCTCTATCCCAGAAAGAATTGATAAAGCATCTGGTGGAGCTTTTTTCGTGGCAGAGGAAAGAGTGGATTCGTGATATGACAGCGCATGTGAACGATACTCTGCAGCTTTCTGTCTCCGGCTTATTAGCCCAGAGACACTGAAACAGCTTTGGATTTATGCGCTGGATTATCATTTCCTTTTTTCAGGGCACATCTAAGTAGCATAACTCTAGCATTCCAGGCCCACCATGACGGTGAGGAAGAAGGCCTGCTGCGTCCAAGCTCGCGCTTGGGCCTCAATTCGTCTGAGTGCCGCCAGTATCTAATATACATAGTTTTAAAATTTCTGAAAAACGGAGGACAATTAATGGACCATGCAGAGTGAGTGATGGTCCACTTAAGAACTCGACAGTTATAAAAAAAAAAAGAATGCAGCAATCATATACTGTTGCCTATATTGCACTTCAGGTTTGAGTCATTTTCGCCTGTTTGGGTTTTGATCTGTTAGATTATGAGCTAATCAACATCAAATGTATATGCTATAAACCCCTTGAGCCACTCCCCATGATCGTCCATGAGCTCATTTTTCTTACTAACAGCATAAGAATGAGAGGGTGTCTTTCAGTCCATTCGAGAGAGTTTTGGTTCAGTCTATTAACCCCCAAAAAACAGAGAACTTGCACCTCTAAGCAAGAGTGTTTGTGAAGGCACTAGGCACTACCGCACTGGGCATGATAAAGAGTGAAGATTCTTGGTTTAGGGTGGTCAGAGCTAGGGCTGGACGAAAAGCTCGTGGCTCGTTAGCTCGGCTCGGCTCGCGACTGGCTCGGCTCGGCTCGGCTCGGCTCGGCTCGTTCACTTTTTCGAACGAGCCGAGTCAGGTTTCTAGCTCGTTATGTTTAACGAGCTAGCTCGAGCTGGCTCGCGAGCCGCTCGCGAGCCAAACGAGCCCATCGGAAAAAGGAAGAGGCTTGCCTAGTGGAGCTCTGTAAGGTTGCCGGTGCCTTCTTCCCCCATCGCAGCACTCCCCTCTCCCTTCCCCTTCCCCTCTGTCATCGACGTTGTAGCCATCAACACCAAAGCTCATGGTAAGCATGAGCTCGTTGTCCTCACCGCTGACCGCTCTTCCCGTACGACGGCGACGGCGAAAGAGGACCGAGTCAAGATCCAAACCGTGGATAGGCGGTGCAATGCGCGGTAGTCGGCAGCTCAAGCCGGGCGATGCCACCATCTTCTACCTCACGCAGTGGTGCCGTCCCTCCACCTCCTCATCTCATACGGTAGCGTCGGCTCCCCCTCCACTGTTCCTCCACGTCATCGGCCTCACCAGCCCCTCCCCTTCAGGCTGCGACCACCTCCGCGACGTCGGCCTCCGCCTCCCCGCCCGACGTGCCATGATACGCAAGAGCGTGAAGATGTACCAGACGTTGTGATCATCGTCTTCTTCTCGAAGTCGCAGCGGGAGTGCTCGAGGCGAGCGATGACGACTTGACGAGCTTAACGAGCTGGCTCGCGAGCCAGCTCGAGCTCGTAACGAGCCGAGCCGAGCCAGCATTTCAGCTCGTTATCCTAACGAGCCGAGCCGAGCCAGCTCGTTATCCTAACGAGCTGGACCGAGCCGAGCCGAGCCGAGCCGAGCCGAGCTGGCTCGGTAGTCCAGCCCTAGTTAGAGCCTATTGATAGGGAAGGACATCAGCGTGTGATTTCTTTTATCGTTCTCTCTAAAAAGAACGTCTGATGCTAGTTCTGCATTGATAAATGTGTGCTGATGGATGGATGGATGACAATGCTCAAGAATTGATAAAGCATCTGGTGGAGCTTTTTTCGTGGCAGAGGAAAGAAAGAGAGGATTCGTGATATGACAGCGCATGTGAACGATACTCTGCAGCTTTCTGTCCCTGGCTTATTAGCACAGAGACACTAAACAGCTTTCCATTTTTCAGGGCACATCTTCGCTGAAATTATTGTACATGCAGTCCAGGCCCACCATGACGGTGAAAAAGGCCTGCTGCGGTCCAAGCTCGCACCTGGGCCTCAGTTCGTCTGCTGGATGTGCATTCGCGCCTTCCTAATTCGTGGATGTAGGTCGCCCGATCGATTCGATCGGACAGCTTTGAGATTCGTGCAAAAACGCATCCGACGGTCGAGCTCTTTTCTTCCTCCTCCGGCCTCCCCGACGGCGATGGCGACGGCGACGAGCCCGGCGCAGCCGGGTTAGCGCGGCGGAGGGCGGCGGCCGCGGATCCGGCGGCGGGAGCCGCCGGAGACGATGGAGGAGGGCGTGGTGGGGGCGTCTCGCCGGAGAATCCCTTAATGCGCAGGGTTTGTACCTCTAAGATCTTCTCCTCCTCCCCTCGGGCATAGAAGTGCGGCCGGCAGGCCGGACCGGCAGAGGGCGGCGCGATACGGGCGGGGCGGCGAGGCGGCCGAGACGCCGCCGGCCGCGGTGGTGGCTGCCGGCGGTGGGCGGGGTAAGAGCGGGGGTGTCCCTTCCCGCCGGGTTAGCGTGGCGGCGGCCGAGGGCGGCGGCGGAGGCGGCGAGGATGCCACCGAAGCCGGGCGGGAGGCGGAGGCGGCGGGGGCGAGCACGACGGTGGCGGTCGAGGGCGGTGGCTCGAGGAAGAAGAAGGTCGTGCGCGGGCCGTGGACCGATGCGGAGCAGGCTGTGGGCCAACCTATCGATGAGATTTCGTCGGACGACCTGCCGATAGGACGTCCCTTCCTAATTCGCGATGGGAGGCCAGCCGGGGAGAGACGCTGTTACGTGGTGCACATGCCCTTTGATCCGTTTGCAATAGTATTACGATGAGAATCTATGTGTGTTTAGTACCACTCACTATCCGGTTCATCAAATCCCGACACGTACGATATATAGAAAAATCAACTTTTATTTTTAACACGATGGATTCTCAACAACCCGGCCTAGAGATCGATGTTATATAGCATTGCCACTATATATATATATATATATATATAATCTTCACTATTAACAATGATGCATTATAATACCAAAGCTTTCAAATTCTGCTAAGCAAACAAAATTGAAGCAATTTCACGTAATAAATTAAAACAAAACAGCCACATTTGCCCCATTGGATCGATGTTCACCATGATTTGTCAGCGACAAACTAGAGTGGATAATCGCGATGGAAGATTTGCGTTAATTTGGGCGGTTCATGCCATGGTTCCGGCTCAGCTGCCAGATCAACGAACCGATCACGGGTAGTACTTGCTTCGGAGAGAACAGCCGGAGAGCAAAGTTGCCTTCCCGCAAAAAAGATAAAAAAGGATACCAATGTTGCCGCGCTACGATCCAGCAAATAAACAAGATCAATTCAGACTATTCAGCCGCGGACGGTGTTGCCATCATATCGTGGATTTCATACTAATACTACTGCATCGACACAGTGGCAAGGACTCTCACATTATACATGGAGATGCAATCGTGGCAAGAACAAGATGAAAACAACAAGTATAGATATGCCCTGTCCCTTCGCTCCACTTTAATTCTTTGTCTACGTTCACCACTACTCCAACCAAGTGTCCATAACATGTTAGGCTCCTACTAGGAGCATATGCCCTGCCTTGTTAAAATAGAGGAGGTAACTGGGATGTTCGGTTGGAGGATGCAGTTGCAGTTGCAGTTTCAATAGTGAGAGAGAACACTGTAGCGGAGGATTCACGCACTGTAGCAAATGCGTTGACTGTAGCAGAAGAAGCAGCAGCAGCCGGAGGATTTTCCTCCGGCCGAACACGCCAACATGATTCATTAACAGGGTATGCGACACAGAACACAAGGTAACAACAATAGATGCATACTCGGGGAGAGATGGCATCCCTCTCTTTAGGATGCACGCCCTCTTAAAAATCATGTTGCTTTTATTTAGAAAGAGTCCTAGCAAAACATTCTTGAGGTAAAAACAATAAATAAAACAAATTATTGCATACTAAAATGTTCAAATTTTTTATGAGAGAGAGAGAGAGAGAGAGAGAGAGAGAGAGGAACTATGGTATGTTTGATTGCCAACATGAACTTTTCTACAATGCATACAAGATGTGTGGAAGTGAAGAAAAGACAAAAAAAGATACTCCAAATATATATAGCAAAGGGATTTGATTTGATCAGGGCCAGCACACGGTCGTTTCAAATTCGGAAATTTCATTTCATAGGAGATTAAGTAGTTTTACTTCCAAGTCTCGTCCATGATACAAAGGAGAAGCAAATCATCGTTCCTAATTCTAAAGTCCAAACCGTGTCCTAAGTATCGGGGATTACGTGAAAAATCGAAACTACAGTAGATAATCGCGATGGAAGATTTGCGTTAATTGGGCGGTTCATGCCATGGTTCCGGCCGGCTCAGCTGCCAGCTCAACGAATCGATCACGGGTAGTACTTGCTTCGGAGAGAAGAGCCAGAGAGCAAAGTTGCCTTCCCGCAAAAGATAAAAAATGATATCAATGTTGCCGCGCTACGATCCAGCAAATAAACAAGATCAAAAACTATTCAGCCGCGGACGGTGTTGCCATCATACCGTGGATTTCATACTAATATTACTGCATCGACACGGTGGCAAGGACTCTCACATTACACATGGAGATGCAATCGTGGCAAGAACAAGATGAAAACAATAGTAACAAGTATAGATAGATAGACGCATTGAAATCGGAAAAATCAAATCAAATTACGGAGTCCAGGTTCGTGCGCACGTGCACCGCTTCTTCCAGCAGAGCAAGAAGGCGATCGGTTTCCGGAAAAGGAAACACGCCACGCGCGTTCGTGTTTCCATTTGCAGTTTGATTCGCGCGCCCGTTAAGCAGCCCAGAACAAAAAACTTAAGGCAGGCCAGCGCTACCGGAAGGCAGAGAGATTCACGTGGCATGCAGCTAGCGCCCTTGCATCTCGAAGTTTCAGTTGATGACAAATTCCTTTCCTCCTTTTTATTTGCATGGTGTTATACTATATCCGATGGAGAGCGAAGCAAAAGAAACGGAAATCGAGGAGGAGCCGCCTTGCGTTGCTGACCGATCCTCTTCAGTTGCATCTTTGTTTGCACCTCTGGATTTCGATCCGAACCGAACGACCGAGGAGGCAGCCCCATAAATAAGACTAGAGCTGCAAGCCATCGCCGGCCACGTCATTGTCGTCCCTCCCTTGCCTGGCATCACCCACGACGCGACAAGTCGAACCAGCGAGGTGATCACAAGGCGCCGTACGTCGAAGGCTTCGTCACCGCCGATCGAGCTCGTCGACCCCGCCGCCATGGCCGTGGATGCACACTGCCTCCTGCCCGCCATAAGGTACGTGCCTCTGCCATTGCCATTGACACATCCGTGCGCGTGTGTTGTGCCGTCCGTTCATGGCGTTGGGGCTCACCGCTTGTCGTGAACTTTTTGATCGCAGGGGAAGAGGAGTCGCAGATGCCGCCGAGACGAAACAGAGGTACGGCGACTGCACGGCGGTCGACCTCTCCTCGACGCCGTACGAAGACGTCGCCGGGCCGCCCTTGTATTACGCGCCGCCGCTCGCGACGGCCACGGAGAGCGGCGCCGCCTTCCTCGCGGACGCCGCCGCACCGCCCAGGAAGCGCGCGCGCGGGGAGGAGGAGCCCTTCTTCGCCGGCGCGCCGGCGCAGGCCGACAAGCGGCGGGTCGTCGGCGTCCACCCGGCCGTGCTCCAACAGGTGCAGAGGATGAGCGCGGAGGTCCAGCACTGGCGGCTGTACGCGGCGCAGGTGGCGGCGGCGGCGAACGCGGCCGTGGCGGAGCGGATGAGGGCCAAGGACGAGGAGATCGACCAGGCGCGGTGGCACAGCTGGCTGCTGCAGGAGCAGCTCGCCGCGGCGCTCGCGGAGGCGCGGGCGTGGCGCGACGCCGCGGCGGCCGGCGAGGCAGCGGCCGCCGCTTTGCGCGCCGACCTGGACCACGCGGTCCGCGAGCGTGCGCGGGTCGAGGCCGAGGACGCCGAGTCCTGCTGCTCCGGCGGAGGCGGCGGCAACGACGTCGATGACACGGCGACATGGTCGTCGACTGGTGGTGGCGCCGGCGGAGCGTGCCGCGGGTGTGGCGAGCGCGGCGCGGCGGTGGTGGTCCTGCCGTGCCGGCACCTGTCGGTGTGCGCGCCGTGCGCCGCGGCGGCGACGGCATGCCCGGCGTGCGGGCGCGCCAAGGTCGGCAGCGTCGCCGTCAACCTGGTGTAGGATAGATATGCTTTGGGAAGAACGTACAAGATACAATATGCATGCTTGGATGATCCATCGATCAAATTTGGCGCAATCACGCACGGGTTCTCCAGTTCTCCTCCTGGGGCACCAAATTTGAAGGGGCCGTGAATGGTGTTGGGCCGTTTATGTGGGTCGTTGGGCCTGTTGGGGATGGACTCTTCCTTGCTTCTGAGCCTATCTGTGCACGATGGTGGTTTTCTTTCGGAAAAAGTCTGGTTTTGATCCCTCAACTATCGTCAAAGTCCGGTTTTCGTCCCTCACCTACAAAACCGGGTGGAATAGGTCCCTCAACTCTTGAAACCGTTCGGTTTTCGTCCCTCGGCGGTTTCGACGGCGGTTTTCGCTGACGTGGCACGTGGGGCCCACCTGTCAGGGTGACACGTCATTTTTTCTTTTTTTTTTCCTTTTTTTCCTCCCTCCCTCCCTCTCTCTCCTCTCTCTCTCTCTGCGAGCGGCCGGGCGACGGCCTCGTGGGTGTGCGGGCGGCCTCGCGCGGGCTAGTAGCCGGCGGCCAGGCGCGCGCGGTGGCAGGTGGCCTCGGCGAGCGGCCGGCGGGCGGCAGCCTCACGCGGGTGAGCGGCGGCAGCTGGGAGCACGGGCGGGCGGCCTCGCGCGAGCGGCGGCGGCGGCGCCTCGGCGAGCAGATGCGCGGGCGACGGCAGGCGGAGGCGACGGCGAGCTCGAGCGGGCTGGCGACGGCCAGATGCGCGGGCGACGGCAGCGGGGGCCACGGCGAGCGCGATGGGCTCGAGCGGGCGTCGCTCCGGCAAGCGGCCGGCTGCGGCCTCGATGGGCGAGCGCGAGCGGCGGTGGCGGCGGCGGCTCGCAGAGAGAGAGAGAGGAGAGAGAGAGAGGGAGGGAGGAAAAAAAGAAAAAATGACGTGTCACCCTGACAGGTGGGCCCCCACGTGCCACGTCAGCGAAAACCGCCGTCGAAACCGCCGAGGGACGAAAACCGAACGGTTTCAAGAGTTGAGGGACCTATTCCACCCGGTTTTGTAGGTGAGGGACGAAAATCGGACTTTGACGATAGTTGAGGGACCAAAACCAGACTTTTTCCTTTTCTTTCTTTTCTTTTCTTTTCTTTTTGCACACAAGGAACAGTCAGTGGAACGACGTAGTAGGAGGAAAAGAAACAGAGTAGCAGCATTGCAGATTGCACGAGCACAGTTTGACGTGACCACTATTATTATTATTCTCAAACGTCAGAGGAAATTTAAACGAACCCAACGTTTTTGTTTTTAAATTTAACCGCGTGCTGTTGGACCAACTGTTCTTAACGACCACGACGAATTATAAGCGGACCCCGCTGCATGCTCCGATGACATGGACGCTGTGATCGACGGCTGGAAGGGGACAAAACGTGTGAAGGACGCGTCGTCGTCGTCCGCGGTAGAGGACACGTCACGCGTTGGTTTCGATCGTCGTATGGAAAAATTGTTACGAAGTACTACTAGCTGCACTGCTCCTACTTGACCGCCACGTAACTTTCAGGGACTTGGCCCACACGTATCCAATCGGATCTGAACAAACAACTCTTCGATGGGTGTGACAGCGTCTCATAGAGTACTGCGTCTAGCGAACAGAAAGGAAAGCTGCGGCGAGCTTGACTTGGTGACGGTTGACCTGCGGCGTCGTTGTCCGTTACTGAGAGTGGGTCAGTCGATAATCAACGACACGCACCGCACGGTCGGTCGGAGGAGAGGAGCATGGGCTCGATCCGCAGCCAGTTTTTTCTCCTCCTCCAGAGAAAAAAGTGCTGCATCGATATTCGATCCTCACGTGGTTGACTGACTCGAAGGTTTTCACAGCACCACCTCCGCGACGTGGCTGTCTGCCGACGTTAAAACTGGCTGTATTATCTCGCGGTACAATTTCGGTTTTGTCAAAACAAAAACACTTCGGTCGCTAGACTTTTCAAGTTCAGTCGCGCGCCCACGAGACCGCACTACCGATGAATGGCCGTCGAAATTGTTGAATCCACGCGGCCTGCCTTTTTCTGTTCCTAGAAAACACATTCATTAATTCAATCTCCAATAGCCATCGATCGGAGTGCTTTGAACTCCAATGATTGTTGATTAACTACGCCAAACAAAAAAAAAAGTGATCGTTGCTTAACCTCAAAAGTTTGCGCGTGGGCCCCACGTTCACGGGGCTCGGCCCGTGCCACGTACGCACGCAGCACCACCGCGCTGAGTTCGTTCGATTCGTTACCGGCCGCGGCAAACCCGACCGAGAGGCCGGCCGCCGCGGCGCTTCTTCCCCTTCCGTTGAATTTCCGTGCCATTTCTTGCCTTTTCCGCCCATTATGCTTAATCATGATGATGACGACCACGATTTCTTTCCTCTTTTATGTGTTTCGCAGTAGTAATTGTTACGGAATGCCTGCTGTTCCGCGTATCGGCGAAATTGCAATTAAATCTCTCTCGCTGATTCAAATTCGTCGGACGATCTCCACGACCCCCACGACTTGAAGTGAAGCTGAATGAATGAACCGTGCCCCCCTGTCGCCGACACGTGGGACCGACCCCACAGCGCATCACGCGGCGTAACGACCCACGACGCCTATCATCCCCTTCCGCCGCACGGATCTATATAACCTCCGCCGCCATCCGCCGCGGCCGCGATCAAATCCCCCACCTCCGAAATTCACGATCCCATCCATCACCTCCTTGCATCCCAAACCCTAATCGCCCAAACAAACCCTAGCCATGGCCGGGGCTGACCAGGATTCCGACGCCGACTGGGTCGTCCTCGACTCCGACAACCCCGCCGAGTCCTCCGACGACGACGCCGGCGTCCGCGCGCTCTCCTCCGGCTGCCCCACCCCCGACTCCCGCTCCGACGACGACGACGGTGAGCCCCTCCTCGGCCTCGGCGTCGTCCTCGCGCTCTCCTCCACCACCACCACCCGCCGCGCGCCGGCCTCCCCCGGCAGCTCCGACGACGACGAGGCGAAGGTCCCCGTCTCCGACGACCCGGAGGGCCTCTACGACCCCGCCGACGTCGAGGAGTTGCCCCAGCCCCCTCCGCCGCCGCCCAAGTCGCTCTCGGGCCTGTTCCACCACACGATCGCCGGCGGCGTCAGCTACGCCGCCTTCGACCCCGTCCTCCTGTGGCCCGAGAGGGAGCTGATCCCGGACCCGTCCTTCTCCTCCATCAGCGAGGAGGTGACCGTCCTCGCCTCCTCCCGCGGCCTCGTCTGCCTCCGCGGCCGGACCAGCGGCGCCTACTTCGTCGCCAACCCAGCCACCAACAACCGGGTCCGCCTCCCGCGCCACGCCTGCGACCACCTCGCCTACGGCGACCCGGCCGTCGTCCTCACCTTCGAGGACACGTACACATGCTGCGCCGACCACCGCGGCCACTACCACGTCGTCGTCGCCTTCCCGCTCGGCGACGGCGTCTGCGGCTACGAGTCCTTCTCGTCCAGGACCTGGGAGTGGGCCGTCGCCGAAGGGGTCAGCGCCGTCGAGCACGTCGTCCCCGCCTCGGGCGTCGGCGCGCTCGGATGCGCCTTCTGGCGCACCACCATGGGCTACTTCCTCTGCTACAACCCGGCCGCGCGCGCCGCCGACCTCATCCCCGCGCCGCAGGAGGTGCTGCAGTGGCCCTACTGGGAGCTCGGCGAGATGAACGGCACCCTCTCCGTCACCTGCATGGACGAGCGCGTCAACGAGGTCGTCGTCGTCAACCTCAACCTGGAACACGGCGCCGGCGACATCCTCTGGACCTTGGCGGGACATTTCGAGGGAGGATGTCTGAGGAACCGCGACCAGGTGCAGCTGCTGCGCTCG
Organism: Eragrostis nindensis; assembly: GCA_012490785.1. NCBI lineage: Eukaryota > Viridiplantae > Streptophyta > Magnoliopsida > Poales > Poaceae > Eragrostis > Eragrostis nindensis. The sequence continues at coordinate 219,370 of JAAXCT010000763.1, read as the reverse complement.
CAGGGACCTGAAGTTGTGCTCTGGGACCCCATGGTCGAGCGCGTCGTCGCCACGGACATTGAAGGCCGCACCACACGCACCATCGGCCCCCTCTCCGGCCACCAGTACATTGCGGATTTCATCCCCTACGTCAGCTCATCCACGGGGATTACCAGGTAATTCAGCTACTAGTACTTCCTCAACATTGTTCCCTTTACGTACTAGTGCTCTGCTTGAGGTGTCCTGATTCCTTATTCTTCTGCTGTGGTCAAAGTCAATGCATCTGCAACTTGTTTGATCGATCCATTCAAGCTTTAGATTGATTATTTTGACGAAAAGTAGTACCGCACCTTCAGTACCGCCCGACGGATGACGTCCATGTCTGAATATTTGCTGATTGCTTTGATAGGTTACACCTAGTTGTTGTTTTGTTATGTTACGTGCCTGATAAATATATTTGTTAGATCCAACGGCTAATGCAACAAATGCTTAATTGTTCGGGATTGTCTCTCGGTTAGGCGTCATCTTTTTCTAATCGAGTAGTCCGTTTATCTCGTCAAACAACGAATCATTATTCAGATTGCTTTAGAAAACGTTATGTGTTTACTTGCCCGCTGGCCTGTAATTTGTTGGTGAATGGTAATCGTGGGTGATCTTTCGAAAAAAAATGGTAATCGTGGGTGGTTGTGCTGATATGTGGTCCAGCTCCAGTTGTGTGCTGTGCATGTTTCCCATTTGCGGTCATTCTTGTGCACCGCATTACATATTCTTGGAATGCTTTTTCAGTAAAAATTTGTCTGATGTTTATCCATATTCACTACTAATTGGTGACTTTACTGGGAGAATTGTTGGTAGTAAATTTTTTAGACTTTTACATTGTTCATGGAATGATCCAGTTTGTCGAATTGTTGGACGAAAATTTAAGCATTAGAATTCTTTGAAAGAAATTAGCTTAATGTTTAAACATGATCTTGTTTATGCTGCCTGGTCCTGCTAACAGCATTCTGAGTGAGACATAGAAGGACCTCAAACCTGAATTTTTTAATCACTCTGCTTTTGAAATAATTGAAATCTGTGTCTGTTAACTTGCAATTTGAAACATTAATTCCTAGGACGTTATTTTGAATCACCTTTTCCAGAATTTTTAAATACACCTTTTTAAACATTTGCAGATCCATAGGCATATCCCCCCCTTCCACATGTCTAAAATCATCATTATTAAACACCTCCTCCTGACTGTTGCCTGCAATATTTCATTTGGCAGCATTGATTCAATTTCGATGTGAATGCTTGTTCCAATTACAATCACATATTGCCTTGTGTTATTTTAGTGGTATTGATCAATTGACACGCTGACAATCGCATGCATTTCGTATGTTGTTTTCTTGCTCAGAATTGAAGCGGGTGCAGAGTGCCACTTTACTGCTGCTGTGGATGAGGCACAGTAAGGTCTAAATAAAAACTGTAAGTGTCTGCGTCAAAAGCACAACTTGATGAACCTGAAGCCTTTTTTTAATTTACATAATGTCATGGTGTTTTGCTGAGTTTTCTACCTCTGACAATTGTAGGTACCAAAATTGGGACGATTTTTGAAGATGAGAAGAAATAATGAAGCTTTTCAGATTTGTGCAGCTTAAAGGAAAGCGGGAAACAACATCCTTTGAGCCGGAGTCTTCCGGCTATAAGCAATCCTTGTTGCAGTCTTCTCTAGATAGAAATCACAACTATTTTTAGATAGTCTGCCGTGTACAAAGGTAGAGGCAGATGCCTAGTCTGCTAAACAGTCAGTCCAAACTGGTTAGTTAGTTCCTAGCTTAGATTCGAAGAGACAGAAAAATTATGCTCTCCTGTGTGCAAACTATGATTGGTGCTTCTGATTTGGTGGCACTTGGAACGTCTGGTTCTTCCATTAATCAGAATACTTTAGGCAGTTTTATCCATTCTGCTGAGTGCTCTCCCTGTGGTGCATTGAACTGCTTGCTTGTGCAGGTTCTTTGTGAATACATGTCCTTTACATTGCCTTACAGAGGAGAGTTCGTCTGCAGAGCTTGCTCTTGTTCAAGGAACTTGAAGAGTATAATTAGCAATGAGTGAGTAATGCCTCTGATTTTGATTCATGCATCAGTTCTGGTTGTGCTTCTTGAGTTTAAACGGGATTCAGCAATCTTTTGAAATGCTCCAAGCTTGCTAATTGGCAATGAACTTGCTCCAAGCTTGGTAATTTTGTGATCTTTGTACTGTACGCCTACGTGACTGTTGTGGGCACAGTTTTCAACTGACCTGCTTATGGTATCAGTTAAGAGCCTGAGCAATTTGAAATTTCTCTTGGCCTGGTACTAGTAGCAGGTTTTCATCAGTCAGTGGAACGCTGCTGGGGGGCTCTTTCAAGTTTCAAGAAGCAATTCCTAAAACTCTTTACGCACAAGCACTGCAAACTTTTAGTCTATTCATGTGCCCACTTTCGGTTTGGATTCAGTTTTCTGCACTCTGCAATTTGCTGAACATTCTTGCAGGGTTCATCTCTGGCCGCCTATTATCTGTAAGAGATTCAGTTGACGCGGTGCAGAGCCGGCATGGCTGAAGAACTGGAATATTGCGAAGCTCACATAAGGCAACGATTTCAAACAATAACAAACTGACATTTTTAGAAGATGTCTCACATAAGCTGCAGGATTCGCTTGCTGGCGCAAGAAACCACCAGGAGATACATGGCATGCTTATTACTCTACTTGTAGCTAGCCTACTAGCACTAACTCAACACCACCCCTCCTGTTGCGGACAGAATCAGACGCCGGTGGATCCGAAGCCGCCCTCGCCCCTGACGGTGGCGTCGAGGTCGTCCACCTCGGCCACCTCCGGCGTGGCGACCCTCTCGATGATCATCTGCGCGACGCGGTCGCCGGGCCTCACCGCGAAGTCGTCGTCCGAGTGGTTGAAGAGCACCACGCCGACGGGGCCGCGGTAGTCCGCGTCCACCACGCCGGCGCCCACGTGGATGCCGTGCTTCAGCGCCAGCCCCGACCGCGGCGCTGCATTTCGTCGAACACCCGCAGGGTGAGACAATGACAAACCGGGCAAGAATGACATAAGAGGCGGCGAGACGCGCATGCGTGCTACTTACCGATGCGCGCGTAGGTTCCCTCCGGGACGGCGACGCTGAGGTCCGTCGGCACCAGCGCCTTGCCCCTCGCCGGCACCACCGTCTCCACCGCGCTGACAGAAAGAGAGATCTATAGAGTGAGACGTCGTCCTAGTCGTGAAGGGAGGGTGCGGCGGACGTGCGTTACTAACCTGGAGAGGTCGTAGCCGGCGGCGAGGGCAGAGCCGCGCTTGGGCAGGACGGCGTTGGCGGAGAGCTTCTTGACTTTGAGCAGCGGCTGCGGGGAGAGCCTGGCGACCTTGTGCGTGGGCTCCAGCTCGTGCACGGAGTTGCCGTTGGAGATGGAGGCGGCCATTGGCGCAGGGGATGAGGTGGGGGATTGGAGTCGGAGTAGGGGAGCCGCAGGGAGGCTGATAAAGAAGAGCAAAGGGGAAGAGGCGGGAAAGGATGGCGCCAGCACCCCCGCCTTCCCGCCATCTGCTCCAAAAAAAAAAAAAGCAAGGGAAGAAGAACAAGGTTGTCTCGCTCTCAATAAAAGAAAAAACAAATCGGAGCGGAGAGTTGTCATTGAGAGGCAACAGCATAATACTCTCCGAAACTTTTGTTAGTATGCTGTATGCTGTTGCACAACCAGCCATCGTTCATGTGCATCGATCTTCTTTGGCCTTCAAATTCGATCACATGGTAGCAGTAGTGATGCCCTTCTCATCTTCTGCGGGGATAGCGTGACACGGCATGATAATTGGCATCAAACAGCATCAAGCAGTAGTTGAATCATGATTCGTGAATGCACTCGCATGCTACTTAAATGATAAAAAAGTAGTCCTCTGGTGCATTCCAGCAAGAAGGCATGCATTTACGAGATGCATATATACTAGCATCCGATTAGTTGCCTCTAGTACCACTATGATTTGTTAGCCAGTTCCTATTTGATAACAGACTTGGAAATTTCTCATGATTCAATGCATGGGGTTAATGTGTTACTTTTTCAGCTAGAAAAGTGACTGATTTGATTACAGCTACATGGAACCAAGTATCATCACACATTTACGACCCCCCACCCTCAAAATTAGTCATCACAACTTTTTTTACATACATATGAAAAATGAGCTAATTATGGTTCACAACTGTAGGAGCCAAGTATGGCTAACATAAGTCATAAAGACACCTGTTAACCACTACCGGAAACTGGGAGTTTGCCGTGTGCCTGCGGCACACGGCAAAGCCCATTATACACACGGCGACGTTTTCGCCGTAGGTGACCTACGGTGAAGTCCCGACGGCGACAAGGCCCGACGGCGAAGCCGGCTTTGCCGTGTGCCTTTTGTCGGGCACACGGCAAAGCGCTTTGCCGTGTGTCACCTCCGGCACACGGCGAAGTTTGTTCGTTTGCCGTGTGTCTTCCCTGTGACACACGGCAAATCCTTAGACTTTGCCGTGTGCCTTCATTGGGGCACACGGCAAACATGGATTTCCAACCAAAAAAAAAAAAATAATTGGCTCTGTTTCACATCCTACACAAAAGATTGCTAACACTAAAGGAGACGGTCTTGCAAATTAGAAGCACTAGAGACTTAGCACCAAATGACAGGAAGAAGTGAAACAAAATATTTATACACCAGGATTCATTGCTATTCAGTTTACATTCATTCAAGAAGCGAAACAAAATACTCCATTCAGATTACATTCATTCAAGCATCTCAGCGAAACAAAATACTCCATTGTTTACAGCACAACATGTCTTCCTGCTACCGACATGTCATATATGAAAGAGATTAATAGCTGCTACCTTGATCATCCCATTTCAGTATGCTAATCATGGGGAAAGAAACAAAATTGTACACTAGCCAGTACGTAGTGCAGATGACCCTTCCTCTGACCTGCACAGTTGTTGAGCACAAAAGAAATGGAGTTATCGATGCTACTTTCAACTGCTTACCAGGGTGAGTCGCGGCTCCAGAGAAGAGGCACCCGCTGCCTTGCCCACTTGTTCCCGAACTGCGCCTGCAGGTCCAGCACCAGTCGCTCTTCCTCGGCAGAGAACTTGCAGCCCCTGTTGCAAGGGATTCATCGCATTATAGAAATTCGATCAACCACGCACAAAAATGCAGACGGCAACAAATCAATGCAATGCAGCGCACGAATTATAAAGAGAATGGTTCGGATCAGAGCAGCCTAAACCCGTGCAAAATGCAATTTTACCAACCGCTTCAGTTGCATTACTGAAAATGCAGTCTAGACTTGACAGTGCGCTCAAACTAAGCAGAGAGAAGAGAAGGGAACTGAATCAAAAAGGGGGAAATCAAAGAGAGGGTGCACGCTCACGACTTGAGGTTTGGCCGGAGCTTGTTGACCCAGCGGAGGCGGCAGGATTTGCCGGTGCGCGGGAGAAGGCCTTTGGATCGAATGGAGCTCCAGTCGCGGGGCCCGTGCGTGCGCACATGCTCCCGCAGCACCGCGGGGTCGAGCGGGACGGCATGGCGGACCATGAGGTGGCGCAGCTCCTCCTCGAGGAGCGCCATGGCGAGCTGAACCGCGACCCTGACGCCACCGCGGGAGGGGTGGTCGACGTCGTCTTCGGGCGCCTCAAAGACGAGCGTCTCCGAGGGGGCGTCCCAGAGCTGGTCGGCGGCGGCGGAGATCTCGGAGGAGGAGACCTTGGAGGCGGAGGGGTCCGGGGAGGGGAACAGGTCGCCGAGTAGTGGGGCGAGTGGGGCCTGTGGGAGCCGCTCCGCGCCGCGCCGCCGGGGCAGATCCGAGAAGGGGCCGCGCCGCGCCTGGGGGAGCCGAGGAGGGAGGCGGCAGGGTGAGAGAGAGAAGTGGATGAGGAGGGGTCGACGAGAGAGCAGGGTAGAGAAAGGTTCTCGTGCTACCGCCCCTACTCGTGCTACCGTGCTACCGAGCACTGTAGCACGAAAAATATGCATCGAAAAATTTCAACAAAAATATGAATGGATAGTGCATGCAACGATCTATAATTTATATTTTTGGTTGAGGTGCAACGGAAGCTCGTGCAAGAAGATTAAAAAAAGAGAAATCAGTTTGTGAACAGTAACGGGTTGCGGGTGCGGATGAACAGTTGCAATCTGCACTATTCACAGGCTAATTTCTCTTTTTTTAATCTTCTTGCACGAGCTTCCGTTGCACCTCAACCAAAAATATGAACTGTAGATCGTTGCATGCACTATCTATTCATATTTTTGTTGTAATTTTTGGTTGTGTATTTCTCGTGCTACAGTGCCGGTAGCACGGTAGCACGAGAACTTTTCTCCCCGCGGTAAACCGGACGGTTTTCGCGAAACCGTAAAAACCGGTCCGGTCCGGTTACTCGGTAGTCCGGTTTTCCATTTCAAATTTTAAAAAAAATTGAAATTTTGAAAAATTTTGAAACAAAAAATACGTAAAAAAAACTAGATCGAATTTGCAATCCAACGGTGAAAACCATTTACGTAGATTCGATCGTTTCATGTGCCTAAAAAATCGCGAAAGTTTCTGAGTAGAACAAGAAAGAAAAAAAAAACTTTTTTATGAACCAGCAACCTTCCTCGATTTTTTTGACAGGCCAAACGATCGAATCTACGTGTTTAGTTTCCACCATTGGGCTGCAAATTGCATCTAGTTTTTTTACATATTTTTTGTTTTATTTTTTGCAACTTTCATTTTTTTTGCATTTTTTCTATTTTTCCTCTTAAACCGGTTTACCAAAATTCAGGTCCGGTTTACCGGTAAACTGGTCCGGTTTTTCGGAAAATTTGACGTTTTTTATTCAAATTTTGTCATTTGAACTTTGATCCGGTTTTTGACCGGTTTTCGCGGTTGTTCCGGTAACCGGACATCTCGGTTCGGCTCGGTTTTGCCGGTCAAAACGAAATTACAAACCTTGCGAGAGAGACAGGCGGGAGTGTGAGTGAGTGAGAGAGAGAGCGCGGTAACCGGCTAAGTACTAGATGGAGTCTTTGCCGTGTGGCTAGATCCAACGCACACGGTGAAGATGCTGTTCGCCGTGTGCCGCAGTCATAGGCACACGGCAAAGAGACTCTTCGCCGTGTGTCTTGGTAAGGACACACGGCGAAGATAATTTATCTTTTTTTTGGGTATTTTTTCACGAATAGAATGTTCGAATTTCTTTTGAAAACCAAGATAAGGCCTCAATCACATGAATATAAATTTGGCAAAGACTTCATTATATTATTTCATGTATTTATAGGTGAAACTCAGTTTATAAATATTAAAATGTTATAATTGCATTTAATACATTAAAATTATCAAACGAATCCAAAAAATACCAATAATTACGGTGAAGCATTATGTGTTGTCTATTTTCTATAGAAAAAGTCATGAAGTGAAATTCTAATTCGAATGTTATTGCATCTACGATTCTAACCTCATCTTCTCTATTGTCTATGGAACTTCTTCAGGGAAGCTTCAGTTTATAAGCATCGTACGTGACAAAATGTCCAAAACCACCTCAACCATTTACCACATACTCCGTGCATGATAAAAGGATGTACCGATAAATCTCATGAATTTCAGACTTTGTTTGAATTTTATACAATTTAAATACTATTTTACCCCACGGTCGTTCAAATGTTTCGTGAATACGGCTTTCGAAATTTCATTTCAACTTCTGGATAAGGCCTTACACTTGCCTCAATATCATAAATATCATTTTTTGAGTCACTTTACTCTATTATTTTATGCACTTACAGTTCAAATTAGACTTATACAAAAAAATTTTTGAATGAAATAAATTGGTTAAGTATAGTAAACACAGCGAGAACTACCCCAAATTGGAACATGGAGTATCAAGCAATATATGTGGAGAGGAGAAAAAGTTTTAGAGGTGGATAACAACTTTTTTTTTTGATTGCCGTGTGCCAAGAAGAAACACACGGCAAAAAGGGCTCCTTGCCGTGTGCCACAGGATGGCACACGGCGCAGAGTGGTGTTTGCCGTGTGCCCCGTTTTGGCACACGGCAAACCGGTGATTTGCCGTGTGCCGTGTATTTGCTGTGTGCCCGTCGAAAAGCACACGGCAAACGTTTTGGCACACGGCAAAAAGGCGGTTTCCGGTAGTGAACAGAGACTAACCAAAATACCTTGACAGGACTAGTTGATCATATAACACCCCTACACCGAAGAAAGCCCCAAAAGCAATCACAAATGCTACTGTTCTGTCCATGTGTTCTGTGGAAAGATTAGATATTGAAGGAGCTTCATCTGAACCACAACGTTTAGCAACCATAATTCCACACAACTTGGGGTTCCCATCAAAGCTAGAGCTTGGAAAGGTACTAAGCTGGCCTCGGCTCGGAATAGGCCCTTCCAGATCATTATGAGAAACATTAAATTTAGAGAGGAAATGCAGGTTGTTCAGTGCCCATGGTATTGCACCTGTGAGCTAGTTGCTAGACAAGTCTAACACTTGCAGATTTGTCAGGTTGCCAAGCTGTTGTGGGATATCTCCTGATAAGCCATTGAAGCTGAAGTTAAGTTTAGCTAGAAATTTACACTGAATAATCTCCAGGGGGATTACACCAATAAAATTATTGTGACTAAGATCCAGCGTTTTGGAAAAGGTACTGACTCTTCGGTACTGAAATGAATGGCCTAAATAAACAGGTATCTCAAAAACCATTGGATCCAATTGGTTTACAGTATTTTCTTTTGTTAGCATTGGCATCTCCATTAAAGCTGTTGGTATCTCCCCTGAAAGTTCATTATATGATAAGTCCAAATGGAACAATAAATTTAAGCTTTTGATCCAGGCAGGTATTGATCCAGTAAGTTGATTCCTTTGCAAAAACAACATCTCCAGATTTTTTAGCTTTGATAGCCAAAGAGGTATTTTCGCTGATAATGAGCACTCAGGTATGGAAAGTACCCGGAGGTTCTGAAAACCATCTATTGTTTCATCTTCTGGCATGGTCTCAGCCTTAAAGTTTGCCCCCATAAGTAGGAAGGTGAGATTCATAGAATTCTTGAGGATCTAAAGAGTATTTGTGATATTTGTAAAATTGTTCAAACCAATTGATAGGAAAACCAGGGACCTCAAGTTGCCTATTCTCGGTGAAAGTTGACCATGTAAATTGTTGCCAGATAGCCGCAGTGCAGTCAGATTGCTGCACGAGTAGATGCTTTCTGGAACTGTGCCGGTGAAGTTGTTGTACAAAAGATCTAACACTTTTATATAGGGCAGGTTCAAGAAGTTGACCTTATGAAGCTCTCCGCCGAAGTTGTTACTCTTCAAGTTAATTGTTATGATATTTGTGCAATTGCTCAGAGCTGATGGCAGCTCCCCAGACATGTTGTTGTCGTCCAAATGGATCTCCTCTAGCCTCTTGAGCTGACCTATAGAGTTAGGAATCTTGCCATGTAGTCTATTACCTCCGAGATCAAGGTTAACCAGATTTCTGAGGTTGATTATTTGTTCACCATCAAGTAATCCAAGCAAACCATGGGAAAGAAAGGTACTTTAACGATGTAGCATAGAAGAGTTCATCTGGGAGGGGACCACTGAGGTTACTGTGGCCAGCCTTGAGCACTCTAAGTGCAGAGCATTGACCTAGTTCGGCAGGGATGATGCCACTGAATTGGTTGTAGGAAAGGTCAAGCACTGCAAAGGATAGCGAGCTGATGCAGAAAGAAGATGGTATCCATCCGTGAAAACTGTTGTTGCTGGCATTGATGGCAACCAGATTCCTCATTTTCTCCCACGTTGCGGATGGAAATTCTCCTGTAAACAGGTTGCTTGAGATGTTCAATGCTTGCAATGGCTGCAGATGGATTGGCGGATGAGGCTCTTTCAGAGTTCCGCTGAGGCGGTTGAAGCTCACATCAAGGATGGTGATGCTGCCAGAGGACATAAGTTCTGATGGCAGGGCACCGGAGAGCGAGTTATATGACAGATTGATCCGCAATAAGCTGGTGAGTTCACCAAGAGATGGTGAGATGCTCCCTTTCAGGCTCCTAGAGGGCAGAGAGACCTCAATAACTGCTCCACTTCGACCGCAGGTGATGCCTTCCCACTCGCAGCAGTTGGTGCCATCCTGCCATGACATGGCAACACCATTTTCATGTGATAGCCCAGCAAGGAACTGAAGTAGGGACCTCCTCTCTTGCTCATTACATGAGGCGGCGAGGAGGGCCATGGAGAGTAAGAGCACAAGTTGTAGGCCAAAGAAAGGCATGGCCAGCCTACTGAACTTGCTTTTGCATGAAGAATGGGGTGTTGCATGCATGTTTTTTCTCATAAAACTGTAGTTTTGGTTTGAGTAGCAAGTGATATTTGTAAGAGAATGTCGCGGAAGAGGCTAACTCAGAGCAATGCTTTCTGAGTGTGGGTATGTTGTTTTAAAATAACAAGCAATAATCAAGTAGCAGATAGGGAAATGGGAACTATCATCTGAACGTATACTTTGCTTGTATGGAGTCTGGGACTTGTTTTCTTTTGAAGAAGTCAATTGACCAATCGAGGCACTCAAAGTATACTAGCAGTCATAAAACAATTATTGAGCTTGGAAAACTGATGCTTAAATCGGCCTCTGGATAAAGACAACTTGGCCAATGGTTGATGTAGAACGACATGGTTTTGGGGGGTCACTGATTCATTGTTTTGTCACTGCTTTTGTTATGGAAGGAGCTGCTTGGGGAAGATATGCTGTTGTTGACCCCGAACGATGTGTAGTTCTGTAATGTGTTATGTGCACTTAATTTGATACATTTGTGTGCTATGTTGGAGTGTTATTCCAACATCAATGCATGGGTGATTTGGCCAAAAAGAGGAGGTAAAGCTAAATTTCTTTTGAACTTATGGCTATGCTGCAACAGCATGGTCTTCAGCAATGGCAATATCCACTGCATGCAACTGAGGAACTAGCAGGTGCCGATGTTGTGTTCCGGATGTGGTAAGCTAGTTTTCTGCCACTGTATTTCACTAGCTATTGCACTTGGAGAGAAGGCAGGTCGCGTGACTAAAGCATCACGTGAAAGAAAAAAAATGTCAAATTCTTAACTGGGACACTAGAGACCTCACCTCTTGCGTTGATGTAGTTGAAAAAAAAAACATTCCACATACATCAATCAAGAGAGAAAATATCTCCATCAACCTCGGCCGCCAATGAAACCCATGGGACAAAATTCATCACCTACCAACATATTTCTTTCCTTCCTGCTCAATATACCTTGTGAGGTGTCCTTTCGAATGAAAGCAGATAACGTGCGAGGGTTAGCACATCACTTTTGAATTGGTGTTCATGTGATTAGGCTAGAGAAAATATCTCCACCTCGGCCGTCAATGAAACCCATGGGACAAAATTCATCACCTACCAACATATTGCTTTCCTTCCTGCTCAATATACCTTGTGAGGTGTCCTTTCGAATGAAAGCAGATAACATGCGAGGGTTAGCACGTCACTTTTGAATAGGTGTTCATGTGATTAGGTAATCCAGTTCCTCATGTGTTTATTCTAACTAGCTAACTAGCTGGTACCCCCGCGGCACGCCGCGGGCACTGTCACCTGGGCTGTTGCATCATATTGTTTATGGATGTATTTGCATTTGATGTACATCTATGACATTTTCTCGATCTAGCAAAGTGCGCGACAAATGATGGTGATGGAGCACGCTAGCAGCACAGGAACTTGGAACGGTAGGCAAGATGAGGTAGTTCAGTAGGATCACTCATTTTTGCAACTGAATAGAAGAGCATGCATACAGCCAATTATCTAAGACACATACAAAGAAATGTCACTGAGCGTGACAAAAGAAAATGTTATTGCCTGCAGCAACGAATATATATACACATCATAATAGTGACCATCTGTCTCAAGTGTCATTTGCTTTGTCCTTGTACAGCTGAAGCGCAGCAAAAAATCTATGGAAAATTGCATCTGCTGAATTGTAATGAATCCTAGGCTAGACTATTTAGGTTGGTGCACCATCCGGCAACAAAACAAACGCTGTCACCTCATCACTTCGCGGGTGCTGACACTATTGCTCCACCCGCAGCCTGGCGCTTATGTTATCTGTTTGTTACTGGATGTGGATACAGAATATAGATTAACAAAAGCAGCTAAACTTGGAAGGAAATAAGGAACTGCGCATTGCCATAAAACACGAACAATTATCAAAACTGGACTTGGATATATTTCTTTGTTTGTGTGAAACAACAATACCCTATTATCAAGAAGATGTAATCTTGAATCATAAAAAAAATGCATGTGTGCAAGCCCACACTTTATGGTATAAAGGAGTAAGCTGACCTAATACTGAATCAAGGGAAACTTTATTTTCCGCAAAGGATATGAGAGAGCTAAAAGTCCAGTGCCAGTGGGCTGATCTCTGACTAAAAGATGGTAGTAGAATCATGGTTAATTACTAAATTGCATGTGTGGTTACTCCTACAAAAAGCATTGGCATCATGCAGTGGACAAAACTGTAACTTTTATGCTGGTTCCATTGAAAATAAAGCAATCAACAAATTAAACTCAACAATCCAGAAAACTGGTGATCAGTACTTTTCAGAGGACCATTGACTGGTTGATTATTTTATTCAAAACAGAACTACATCGTAGTTAATCAGAAAAAAAAGGCATGGGTTTCACTGTGGAACTGAAAGAGAGAATCATCGAAGGTGACCATGCAATGCTTCAGGGACAGAGCTAAACATCAATATGGTTATACTGAATACCAACGCAATAGGTAGTAGTCATTTTAAAATAATGAGACCCAATCATTTTTGTTAGCTTCAACTGGTAACATATTCAGATTTTCACTCAAGGACTTTAAGTAGAACAATTCATGTAAGCATCTTTTTAATATTTCTTTTGACATTAGTGAAGATTTCAGAATAGTCTGTCGCCCCAGGGTGAAAGTTTGCCACGAAAGAGATATACAGAAACGATTATGACACTATATACTAATGCATGCACATCTAAAGTTCTAATCAAAAGTTGATTTTGTGCATACGGAGGACAGGCGTCAGGCAGGGTATAACTTGTTGGAGACTGAACCAAACATATTCTGCGTGGAAGATTATATGGATGCAACTTCTATAAGAAAAAAGAACAGGGAGGTTGGTAAAGGGAGACGAATGGAAGTACCTTGTATCGAAGCATTTTTCGAGCACTTGGTAGACAGTCCGAATGGGAGGACCCTGCGAACACCATCATTATATAAATGAATGAAATGGTCACCTCCCATTCTTTTGTTAATCATGAACACTTCTGCATTGGAATTATTTAGGGGAATAAAAATCTCCTACATAGTCAATGCTATAGCATTGAAGCGCAAAGTGGCAAAAGTTTCAGATCTCGGGCGTGTGAAAGGGCAATAGAATCATAAAAATCTAAGAAAAGCCACCAGTATCCATTTGTCAACAAAGTTTTTAGATCATGCATGGCTGAAGCAAGCTTCACTTGGTATGATCTGCAACAAAAATAGTAAAAAAAGAAATATATAAGATAAGAGTGTTGTTTATAACTCACCTTTTAACAAATTTCTAGCGTTACTTTATTTTAGTGGATTCACGAATAGGCCGACCAAAATATTCATGTGTTTCAGATATACTAATTAACTTTTTTTTTCTTTTTGGTAATCAAGCTCCTCAAGTATGAAAACACATTCATTTGCATTCAATTAGATAAAAAATGGAGTATGGTATGAGTCACTCACCTGCGAACAAAATTGGCAGCTAGTTGCTTGTAGAATTTTCCAGGATAGCTAATGATCCTCATGCTATCAAAATTGTTTATTGCACAATGGACAATTATATGGGCCGTATTAGAATGGAGATAGCTGAGCTAAATCAACAGTATGCTGGGGGCAATGCAATACCTGACGATGCCGATGAAGGCATGCCAAAGTAAGGCTAAGTCCAGCCTGACAGTGAACCTACCTATATCACAGCCAAGGGGATAAGCTACCAATGTGTAATTTCAGAAATCGCATATCTGTCATTTCAGTTGATTCCAACAATACCTTAGCTGTTAGGGATTTTAATACAACTCCAAGTTGCTAGCAGCAGGAGGACGCGGCCGGGAAAGCATCAGGCGCTGACGTGGAGCGCAATGCGGGCATGGATGAATGGTGGACGCGTAGATGACATTCGCGGATGCTTCTGTGATGGAGTAGCCTCCGGAGTGGCAAGAGTGACGCGGGGACGGCAGTGGTGAGCCAGGAAAGCGCGCCGGCGAGCGAGGTCAGGGGACTCGGGGTGGTCACTGTTTCGAATAGCGACCACCCTGACGCTATTTCGAATAGGGACCGGGCTAGGGGCTCTCTGAACTGTTGGATCGCGGCTGTGCGGCTAGGATTCGACACTACGAAGCAGTGTCGCCTGGGCCAGTTACTTAGCCCGCCTTTGGTTTCGAAGCCCGTTGTTTAGAGACTTCGGTCCGCGCGCGGTCGTCGTCGGCGGCGGCGAACCGTTCCGCCGCCAGTATAGGCCGCCGAGAGGAATGCGATGCTGGAGACGTAGTGGAAGAGAATGTGTGCGTCGGGTACGTAGTGGGAACCGCCGAGGCGGCGCTTCCGGTCAACGAAGAGACTTGCCGTCGTCGGACCTGTCGATCCGTTCACCGCGGCGCCGGCGGTGCGGTTGCGGCGGAAAGCTGACCACTGTGACGAACGAGAGTAAACCTCGGGGAAATGGCACCTGTCTTCAAGGTGTCCATACAATGCGGGAGGACGATGATGCGGAGCCACGGAGCGCACATCCATGATTCGATCGCACGATAAGACAGAGTACAGGTCTCGGCTGCGCTCTATTTACCTTTGTTTGCTGAAATGTGATCATCTTCTCTAAGGATAGGAAATTTTACGAAATAAAGCAAAATGCCAATTATTTTAGTATTCTACCCTTTTCATTTCTGTGACACGACATTGTTTATTTCCACCAAAAGGTAACTTCGAATCAATTCACGGTTCTGGAGTGCGCTCTCATGTTAAATGAATGATAAAAGGTAGTTTTTGTATGACTTGCTCCAACAACGGCAGGGTTACAAGCGCATATATATTACTCCTTTGATTTGGGTGCCATGCGTGAGTTCTCTTGTAAACCAATGCTTTGTTCATCCGAACTACAGGGGCACTCTGTGAGCTCTGAATGAAGTATTGGAGAAAACCAAAATGTCGCAGTAAGTCTTATCATCATTTGGCACAAGAGGGTAAAAAAGGGTTCGTCTGATTAGTTTTGGAACCATGCTTCCCGTTTCATCGCAGATGTCTTTTGGTTGCAGGCTTGACTCAGCTCATGGACTTGATGCGCCGGCTGGATCTGCGTACCTCCACTGGACTTCTGACGCTGCATGGAATGCGGTTAGTTGTTGCTGCGGTTGCCGATCTGTCCATGTCTGTCCGAGATCATCTTCTCGACGTGGCAGTCATCTCCTCCATCCTCTCTGACACGCTGCGCGCCTCGCTCGTGGCCCCTTCAGCAGTCGCAGTGTCTCCGACCTGATGATGCCTGACGGGCCACGACTGCCGTATATGTGGGACAAAATCAATCGCGGCGGAGGCCTGACGATGCTCGAGGAGACTCAAAATACATAGAGTGCTGTTCAACAGTTTACACCTTTGCTATGCGGTGCGTCTTTGTCGTCAGAATGTATGGAGAGGAACAGAGGTGGGTTATTAGGCGTGCACCGAGTATAATGTACTTTAGTGTATGTCAGTGTTGGAGTCATTTGGCATGAACAGAGCATATGTGGCATCTTTTCTTTATTGGACTTTCGTCATTTGTGAGGTCTATCGTCAGGAGGAGGAACTGTTTACGTGTGTAGCTGTGTGATGTACTTCTATGCCACACCTCTGCTGCGATATCCGATTGAGTAGTTGAGTGAATGAGATCTTCACAGGAGGAGGGAGAATCTATTCACGTGATAATTGGAACTACTGTGAGAATCTTCATAAAGTAGCTGTGATGCAGTACATGAATTCGTGACTCAAGAATGGACTTCTTGATGACTTCTGGCAAGTGGCAACAGTTGCATGTCTGCACAGCATGTATGAATTATAATCCCTTTAAAGCCACTCAAAGCGTTCCATGCATGAGATTTAGTTTTTTACATCGTAGAGGCACTCTAGTCTGAACTCATCAATGAAGTACTGGAGGAAAACAAAATATTTTGCATAGGTGTTGCTCGAGTCAGAAAATAGCGAACAGAAGGGAATACACGCTCTTTGTGTGCGCGAGACGGTCGATCGTCTGTCGGTACAATTCCCATTCCCACTGGCTCCGCAGGTCTGGTGGGCATTACTTTAACTGATCAAACTGCCGCAAAAAAATTACCATGGTCGCATGCCACGGAGTTACGGATCCAACTTTTCACCAGTTTGCGCGAAGGTATACAAAAACCGGACAGCGATGATTCCACAGCTGCTCAAGAATATCACGGAGGAAGCCTCTTTGGAGATGATTATTCTGTTTTGGTTCTTGGGTTGTTCCTCTCCGGTTGTCTGATCCTGATATCGTGCAGAACTCGCCATGTAAGGTCATCGACTGTTGTTTCTCTGCATAGTTTCTCTGCATGTTCTTGAATAAAAAAAAACTCAGCTAATTTTTCGTATCGTGCTGATGGCTTTTTTCCGCTTGTAACCTGTCTATCTTTTTTTTTTTGACGGAAATTGGCAGGTGTTCTGCCTGTGCATTAAGCAAGAAGAAGAAAGAGCATAGTTTAGGTTATTACAGTCCAGGCAGCCGTAGTTGGCTCAGATTGGGATGAGGTCCTGTGATCTAACAAAGATTGTTGGCCAACACACTGGCCAAAGAAAAACAGTAAAAAGACACCGAAAAAAGACAGAGTAACACGGCAGCTATTAGTCTAGAAGGGCGGTTGCTACTATTGATTTTCAACTTCCTCCACCACGCTAGCTCCGTTCTGATCTTGTTGTCGCGCGGTCGCCATCTTGTAAGAGTCGATTTCTTCCTTAGCCTTGATCGCAACAAGGACTTGTATGTTCTTTCCCTTCTCTGCATATCACCGTGTAGTCAACCGTTGGCTTATTGACCTCTAAATGTCAATAGTATTTCTAACTTTGCGGTGTCTGTAATGTTAGATGTAGTGTGTCTCAGCAAAACACATTTCCCCATGATTACATCGAAACTGAAGTTGTTTGCATGGCCTGGAACATTTCTGAACTCTGAACATTGAAATGCGCTATCTTTTCTCTACTTTTTTTTTTTTTTGATCGAATGTTTGAAAGCAGTCTTACTGCTACATTGGTGCTTCTGCTCCAAGGATCGAGTCGAGGATCTGCTCTATGAAGTTTATCCACGGGCCGACGATGCTGCCACTAGTTGCTTGTAGGCACGCAATTGTTGCTGCAAGTCATCCAAGTTTATCCATGGACCGACGATAACAAGCAACTGTAGGTGGCAGCATCGCCCAGCGCGCCGCGACAGGAGACTGCAGTCAGCATCGATGAGCCGGTCAGCATCGGTGATCGAGCATGCCCGGCCTCCCGAGTCCTGGAGGCGGCGCTGGCCCCAAGCCGGTAGATGATCGAGTTCGACGCGGACGCGCTGGTACGCAGCTCGTCGCGGATGCCACGAACGTGCGCGTCGGCACCGCTGGGCGCGGATGTCATCGGCGGCGATGGCCGCGGACACGATCGAAAATGACGCCGGAGACGGGCAGCCAAGAAGGGATGGCTGTCGCGAGGGAGGAGGACGACGGGAAGGTGTCGCCATGTCGCCGCTGATGCCAAGTTCAGGGCAATGGTGTGACTGTGAGGACACGGCCACGGCAGCAGATATGCCACGGCGTTCGGGGAGTGATTGTTGCTCAACGAAATTCGTCAGGCAACAATTAGGTAATTACTGTACTTTCGCAACAGTATGCGACTGGTTTACTCGGCAAACCAGCAAAGATTTCCTACTTTCGCGGCAAAGTACCAAAGGAAGATCGAGTACTTTTCTCGGCAAAGTACCAAAGGAACAGAAAACGAAATAACAGATGCAAAAGTAAACGAGATTGTCGATTGATTTTTCTCTGGTCCCCTGTTTCGCTACAGACCTGGGTATTTAACGACAAGGCTACGTAACAGACTCCAATACAAAACTGACTAGAGCTGATTTCCGAAACTAACTATATCTAGACTCCAAAACGACTCAAATTAACACAATCCTAATCTAAACAACTCCAACTTGCCCAGGGTCCTTCACACGTACGCCTGCCCATTGTATTCTTCTCTGAATCAACACCACGTCAAGCCAATCTGGAAAGCCTTCATGTATTTAGTCACAAGTCCAGGATAATCCCGTAGCTCCATCAGGCATGAATGAACACCCCGTAACTTCATCAGGCATCAATAAAGAGACCACGTAAGTCTTTACCTGACCATGTAACTGATCACATGCCGCACATCTTTAACTCCAGCACACACCATATTGTCTGTCTTCTTCAGAAGCTCACAAACAAAGCCACCCTTTCTCTGAATATTCATGCAAATACTGACAGCTACCATGTAAGCTATATAACTCTGTAGAAGAAATCACCACGTAACTCTCTAGCAGACCACGTAAATCATCACCTCATCATGTAACAATTCACAGGACACATAACTCCATGAAGACGAACGCGTAATCAGCTGATCAGCTTCACAGGAACATCATCATCAGGCCATGGACTGACTGCAGCACTTGGAATTTCTGAAAACAGAACCACCTGCCAAATTTTACCGCCAACAGTGATATGGTGAGTTCAGAAGCCGGATATGTCAAGTGCGATTCCGCGACGGTGGCGGGGCGTCCGGAGAGCACGCCGGCGAGGCGGCATCGGCCAGCGCGGCGCGGCCATGGTGGTCGGGGGGTGGTCGCTATGTGAAATAGCGACCACCCCTGGGGTCCGATTGGCCGTTGGATCCCATGTCTACGGCAAGGATTCGAGCTCATGGATCAGGGTTAGCGTTGCCTGGGCCAAGTGGAGGCCCAGTGGCTTGATACAGCCTTCTTTTTGAGCCCATTTCTGATTGAATTTGGTCCACGCGTTCGAAGTCGTCGTTGGCGCCTTCTTCCGCGCTGCCAAGCGACGAGCATGAAGCGGCGGGCGGCGGGCGGTGGGAAACGACGCGGCGGCGCTTCCGGTCAGCCACAGATCTACATGCCGGTGAACCTCACCGGCGCGGAATGCCTACCTGCCGTCTGCGGACATGCATGCATGTCGGCAGTAAAGCAGACCACTGCGCGCGACGAACAGCCAGCGAGCAACGACAAGGTCAGCCTGATCAGGAACACGCTGACAAACTGGAGGCGTGGGAGGAAGACGACGCTGCCACGGAACTTATCAATACGCTGGGACTGGACGGGAGAACGGCCGCGTCCTGTGACGCTGTGTACGTACGCCGGAGATTCTGGACTACTCTATGTTGCTTGCGTGTATGTACTATTTGTTGGCGTGCCCAAACTTTTTCAGGGCTGCAATGTTGAAGACACGGTACAGAACAGTTCGTCCCCTAGCTTCTCACCTTATTCACCGAAATGTGATCATCTTCAATTCATGGTTCTGGAGTGCACTCACATGTTAAAAACGTGGCTCATGGGTTACTGCCTGCCTCCATGTCCTGCATGGTTGTAAGCATATATATAAGTTCACAATTTGGATGCCCCTCAAACTGTTCCATGAATTGTTCATCACACACAGTTGGGCACTCTCTGAACTCAGAATGAAGTATTGGAGGAAAACAAATCATCATAGTAAGTCTTATTGTGGAGCCTAAATTGAGATGTAAAAAAGAGGAGAAGATTTTCAGCTGTTTTGAGTTTAGAATCATGCTCGTCTCTTGTTTCGTTGCAGATGTGTCTTGGTTGCACGCTTGGATCAGCTTGTGGGCTTGATACAGAGGCCTGATCTGCATCCCTTCGGACGGTTTCTGATGCTGCTTGGGATGTGGTTATCTGTAACCCCAATTGCGAAGCTACAGTTGTGTGTCCGGGATCACCTCCTCGTCCGGGTCATCATCTTCTCGCTCCTCCGCGAAGCGCTGCCGAGCCTCACAGATGTTCAGCAGTCCCAGTGTCTCAGGGCTGATGACGCACAACCACTCATAACTCGGTCTCTGTTCTGTGTAATCCAGAACAGATCAACCGCACATGTGGCGCTTCAAGATTGATGGGATGCTGTTGAGAACAGGTTCTCAGCCACCACACCTGGAGAATGCTCATACGAACAAGATCGCGCGATTATGATGTATTGTTTTGCTTGATCGAATATGAAAGATCGAGTAGCTTGACTAAAATGAATTTGGGGAGAATCTTTGTCGTATAATATCATTTGCTTCGTAAAACATAGGAACTTCTTCACACTTTTCAAAAACAAATCATGGTTTAAATTACAACTAAGCACTGAGCTTGAGAATTCTCCTCGTTCTAGTTTGGAGAATATAGTAGTACTTTAAGGGAGCTAAGGTTGAAACCGAGCTGGTTCTCGATTTTGTCTTCCTTCAACATGCCAGAGATACTGGGCCACTGAATATTTCTAAGGGTGAAGAAAGAAATAAATGTTGTGACACAGTGCTGGTAAGAAATGTAAACGTACCATTGAATGTGTGCCCAATTCAAACATTGTGACATGAGGAAATGGTAAATGAGAGAAGGGTGACAAGAATATGCATTTAGGCTGTTGGCCGTTTCCCTTCACTGCAGGCAACATGACTTTGGTCAAGGGCAGCAAACAGTATGTGAATTCATGACTCTGGAGTGAACTCACATGATAACTGAGTGATAAATAGTGTCGTTTTTGGATGACTTCCAGCAACAGTTGCGGTCCTTCAAACAATGTTAAATCCCTTGCTTAATTTAGATCATTGGATGCCGCACACAGGGTTTCATGCATGAGATTGTGACCCTCATTTTAGACACTGGATAGAGGGACTATGAAACCTGTTAAACTCATGAATGAGGTATTCGAGGAAAGCAAAATATTGGCGTAGGTACTATTTGAGTCTGAATGCAGCAAAGAGAGAAGAAACTTTGCTGTTCAAATGCCGTTTTGCTGCAGATGGCTTTTTTCCCCCTTGTCCTGCATGTCAGCGTGCAGTCAACTGGTGGCTTATGGAACTGTGGTAGTGTTTGTTTGATGGATGGGTGAAGTAATCATAGAGGAGGGTATCGAATTACAGATTTACAGGGATTTTAGTGCGGAATGGTTTTTTTTTTTGAAAGGAATTGTGCGGAATGGTTGAATACTTGATTCGTTTGGTTCCACTAGGCAGGGGTATGTGTACAGCTGCCGGTCCTTTCCCCAGGATTATACACTGAAACTGAAGGTGTATGCGTGGTTTTGGAACGTTTCTGAATTCTTGACATTTAGAAGATGAACTCGCATTCCCCTGATCCGTTGCTGCTGATGTTCCATGGAATCGAGAATCTGCAAACCGCATGAACGTTGGTCAGCCTCCAGTATCATCACTGCGGCCGTTCACGGATGCGGTCAGCATTTGCCCTAGGAGACCTAGCGGCGGAGCTGAGCACTGACTGACGGCGAGTGCGCCCTGACCTGAGCCGAGGCCAGTGGACAAACATCGAAGCGGAGATGCGGTGGACAGGACAGGGGCGAGGTTGCTGGACGCGGACACGAGCACGGAGCCATCGAGAGATCTCATTAGAATGGTCGCACATGGTACGCCGTGGTGGTGCTTCCAGACAAGCAGGTGTCCGCGACGGAGGAGAGCGCAACGCGGACAAATGGCGTAAGGGGGATGCAGTGGCTGACAAACAACGGAGAGATGACATGCGCGGAGGTCTATGGTGATGGCGCAGACGTTGTATACGTTAAACGCGACGCTGCGATGACGGCGGCGAGCCAAGGGAGCGCGCCGGCGAGGTGGCATCGCCCAGCGCACCGCGGCCATCGGGGTCGGGGGGTGGTCGCTATTTCAAATAGCGACCACCCCTGTGGTCGGATTAACCGTTGGATCCGACGTCTGCGGCTAGGACTCGGCCGGACGACGCAACGTAACAGTGCTGCCTGGGCCAAGGGGAGGAGGCCCAATGGACTTATCCATTCTTTCGTTTCAGGCCCGTCGGAGGATTCGGTCCGCGCACTCTTCGTCGCCGGGGAGCCGCGTCGTGTGGGCGGCTGTGCGCAGAGGTAGAACGGAAGAAGCGTCAGCGATGCACGAGCTCTGGCCGCGCGCGTCCAGATTTCTTAGTCTGTCATGTTCAATGCGCTTCCGGATCACATTGACGTTGCTTTCTTAGCCTGTCATGTTCAGTAGTGCTTGAACACGAATGTATTTACTTAAGCTGAATGATACATATATTTATTTCAGGGTGGGTGCATCGATCAACTCTATGTTCTTTAGCTAGTGCTCCAGGTAATCAGATCACTAATGAATGTCACTGTGTCCATTGGTCACCTTACCTGCCTTTGAATCTGATGTTTTGTCCTTGCCTTGGCTTTCTTCTTTTATTTCCTTCGCGTCTGCCTCCTCTTCCTCCTCCTTTGCCCTGGCTGCCGCATCCTGCAGCTTGGCCTTCTTCATATTCATAGCCTCCACGAGACCTGCCAAACAGGCATCGGGGTCCCTCTTCCTCTTGTTGGACATGGGCATGAGGTTCTCGGCCACGTCCGCCGGCGTCATGTCGGTCTCGTGGAGCAGCCGCCGGATGTCGCCGAAGAGCTCGTGCTCGTCGACGTGCAGGTAATTCTTGGCCAGGATCTTGAAGGCCTCGAAGCCGCAGAAGGACATCTCGATGTTCCTGTCCATCCTGCCCCGTCGGATCAGCGCGGGGTCGAGCTTGTCGATGTGGTTGGTGGTGAAGACAATGATGCGCTCGCCGCCGCACGCGGACCAGAGGCCGTCGATGAAGTTGAGCAGCCCCGAGAGCGTGACCTTGGTGCCGTCGTCCTTCTCCGGCTGCAGGATCGGCGGCTTAGGCCTCTGGTCGTGGTCGTCATCATGTCGAGACTTGTTGATCTTGTCGTTGACCTTGCGCTTGCCGGTGAGGTCGGCGGAGCAGTCGATGTCCTCGATGACGATGATGGACTTGCCTGTGGTCTCGATGAAGAGCCTGCGCAGGTCGCTGTTGTTCCTGACCGCCGTGAGCTCGAGGTCGTAGACGTCGTAGTCGAGGAAGTTGGCCATGGCGGCGATCATGGAGGACTTGCCGGTGCCGGGAGGGCCGTGGAGGAGGTAGCCGCGCTTCCACGGCTTGCCGACCTTGGCGTAGTAGTCCTTGGACTCCATGAACGCCTTGAGGTCGGCCTTGATGGCCTCCTTCTCGAGGGGATCCATGGCGAGCGTGTCGAACGTGGCGGGGTGCTCGAAGGGCACGTGGCTCCAGATCTTGCTGCTGTTGATGTTTGAGATGTTGGTGAAGAGGCGGCGCTGGCGGTTCCTGAGGATGGCGGCGCGGCCCCTTTCGAGGACGTGGGGCAAGTAGGAGTCGACGACGAGGTCGCGGTGGCGCCGGTGGAAGACGAGGTGGTAGTAGCGCGGCTCGGTCTGGTCGGGGCCAGGGTACAAGTGGATGACGTTATTCTTGGCCGATTTCTTGGAGGCGTACCACCAGAGCTTGGTGCCGCCAAAGGAGTCGATGACCACTTCTTTGTCGTCGATGCCGATCTGGAGCTTCTTGCAGTCCTTGCCGAGCTCGGCCTTGAGCTTGCGCGCGTGGCGAGCGCAGGCGTCGGAGAGGTAGGCCTCCACTCTCCTGAAGAAGTCGCTGCGGCGGAAGTGCTGCTCGTCGTACTCGTTGACGGTGATCTGGAGGTAGGGGTCAAAGTATTTGACGACCTTGTTGATGTGGTTCGTCAGAGCCGCGGGCACGTGCGCCAGCTGCTCCAACCATCTGGCCGCCGTCTGCGCCATGCCTAGCCTAGCTCTGCCTGCCTGCCTACTAGTAGTCACCTCTACTCTTAATTTGCTCCAACACAGTATTCGATGGTCTCAGTCTCTCACATATGCCGGCCGGCCGGCCGGTCTATATATACTACTATAGAGAGAGAGAGAGATCGAGCTCGTTCACTTGTAGTCAAAGGGAGGTCGTCGGATCGAGCAGGTGAGGGGAAGCTGCCCTTTTTTTTTTTTCGGAACACTCAAAATCTTCGCATGTCGTTTTTATAGAAGAAAGACCGCAAGTGGGTCGGTTACACATCAGGGACCATGGGGTGTCGTCATGGAAGCTGCCGGGGTGAATAAGCAAATGCAAAATTTGCCGTCGTTGTTTTACTTTCCTTTTATTACGTGAACTCCTATCTTAATTTACTTGGCAGTAGGCAGCTTGTCAGGCCTGAAGCTGAGAGAACAGATAGGAACAACCGCTCCACCACATGCTGTTGTGCACTACGGTGCCCAAAACCAGACGATGCCAAAAATCGGAGAGCGGCGCAACTACTTGGCCGGTTCCAACTCTCTATAAACAACCAAGTAGTTTTGGCAGTAGATGATGGGACGGACGACGGTCTGCTTCCTTTTCGAGGGCACAGCAAAAAAGAGCGAGCCCTGTACCATCGAACAACTATGAGGTCACCTGCCTCCGGAAGCCGTGTCGAAGGTGCATCGTATATTTGCGCGGGAACACATTGGAGTTGTCACTTGATCCTTAATTATGAACAACTGACTATAATTTCATCGATCTGCCGCCGGAAGCCGTGTCGAAGCTGCATGCATGTGTGCAAGTCCATCATCCATGCTCCAGGTTACCAGGTATACTCAGGGGTGGTGGGGTCCATCCCGTGCTTCCCGGCCCGATTATTTTCTGAGGGTGCGTTTGGATGGCCGAAACCATTCAGATTCTGAGTTGAAACACCTGGAGCGGCTCCAAACGCCAAAATACAGAAACGTTTCTCTGTTAGAATCGGCTGGAGCCATTCGAGAAACTGACTTGCAAGAGTGAAACGGCAAAAATGGTGTTCCGCACTCTGAATCGCTTCGCTTGTCACCGGATCCCCTTCGACATCCAGAAAATTACGGCAAAATGCCATCAGGCATCGATCCCCCTCTCTGTTTTTGGTGCTAACCAAGTGCAGAGATCTCGCGAGGAAGCTCCATTTTGCCGTATTTGGTACTAGATCCCGCAAGATCTCTCATTCCTCTACCCATTTTGCTATTCTCTAAGCCCTGTTGCTGCGCCGGATGGTGGGGGCAAGAGCTTCAAAGAGCAACAATGGCGCTCAGCCTTTTTTCTTTTTTCCTCTCTTCGTGCATGACCAACGGAGAAGAAGCTGGTTGTTCCACTTGCAGGTGGGCCTCGCTAGTATTTTTTGTTGAATTGCTAGGCTCACACAGTTAGGCGACACAGAATAGCTAGGCTCACACGGAGTACATGAACATTTCTCAATTGCAATTGTTAAGAGATATATAATTTACTTTTTTTTTGTTCTAGAATTTAGCAAACATCAGATTTTTTTGCTTTGTATTTTGGAAAGATATATGGAGATACCACTTATGTATTTTGCAACGACTTTTATAAATCTTGTATATTACAAAACTTCATTACATATTATAATGTATCAAAAACAATATAGTCCAACTAAGGGTAAATGAGTCATTTCGATTCTCCTTCTCTCTTTGCTGAAACTGAAACTAGATAACCAGCCAAACGTTTTCTGAAGTGATTCTGTTTCACGTTGAGAAGTGTTTCTGGGTAGAAACTGAAACGTTTCTGATTCTCAGTGAATCTGGAGCCGTACCAAACGCACCCTGATTCACGCACGGCTGCAGTGGACTGGAGTCTGGAGGCGAAGTCGTCGTGAAGTACTACTGAAGTGCATGTCCATTTCAAATATTGCGTTGTATAATAAACAACTATAAGGCCATCTGTCGCCGGAAGCCGTGTCGAAGGCGCACTGTATTTGCCCGGGAACACATTGGAGTTTTCAGTTGAACCAAAAGGCTGGGCAATTCAAACTATACATCTGTTTTGGGTTTAGCTAGCAGAGCTATTTGCGCGGGAACGCACTGGTTCTTGCAGCCAAGAAGGTGGCCGCGAGGGAGGAGGACGCCGGGAACGCGTCGGCCGCCGCCGCAGAGCGCGACGAGGGTGAAATCGCGACCACGGTCTGGAGTTCACTCACATGATAATTGAGTGACAGAAATTAAAGGTCGTTTTTGGATGACTTCCAGCAACAGTTGTAGGCCTACAAAGCCTGTGAAATCCCTTGCTTCGGATCATTGGATGCCACGCCCATGGTTCCATACTTTTACGCACGAGATTAAAACTCTCATTTTATACTTTGGATAGAGGCACTCTGAAACCTGATCTCATGAATGGAGTATTGGGGCAAAACAAAGCATTGGTGTAGGAATCATTTGAATCTGAGTACAACGAAGAGAGAACGAAAGCTCGATGTTGAATTTGTTGAATTCTTGGTTCTCTAACATATCGCGCTTTTCTTTTGTACAATGTCATCTTCTAATATTCCCAGCAATAAAAGGATCGCCCTAATTTTTGCTTTCTTTGTAGCTTCTGGTACTTTGCATTCCTTTGTAAATTAATAGAATTATAATCAGCAGGGGCTTGCCCCTCCTATTCAGTACAAAAAAATGTTATCTTCTGACTGTGGCCTGCAGTCAGCGTGGATTGTACCGGTGACTTTATAATTTACAAAGGTGGCCAGCTTCATGTCTAACTTTCCAGCTTCTGTAGTCAATAAGCATCTAACTCTCCTGCGTCTGTAATGTGGCAAGTATTGTGTCTCGGACAGGAGACGCAGAGCTGGTCTTTTCCCTGAAACTGAAGGTGTATGCAGCTTGGAACGTTTCTGAATTCTGAACGTTTAGATGCACTAGCATGTCCCTCCATTTCTAAATGGTATTCTGGAAGCATAGTACATTAGAAATCAATTGCTGCTGATGTTCCATGGATTGAGAAGCTGCAAACAGAGTGAACGTTTGGTCAGCCTCCAGTGTCAGTTCACGGACGCGGTAGCGACGGAGCTGACCACTGGCGGCTGGGCAAACTCGACGGCGGCGCGCACGCGGCGACCCTAAGGCGGTGTCCAAGGGAACGACATGGTGGAGTGGAGAATCTCGGCGACATGGTGCTTCTTGCAGCCAAGAAGGTGGCCCCGAGGAAGGGCGCTGGGAACGCGCCGGCCGACCTAGAAAGCGCGATGCCACGACGGTGACGGAGCCAGAGATGGATAACACCGAAAAGATAACCTCCGGGGACGTATAAGTTAAGCGCGATGCCACGACGGTGACGGAGCCCCCCGGGGAGCACGCCGGCGAGGCGGTCATCGTGGCCGGGGGTGGACGCTATTTCAAATAGCGACCACCCCTGGGGTCGGATTGACCGTTGGATCCGTGGTCTGCGGCTAGGACTCGACCGCGCGAAGTGAAAGCGCTGCCTGGGCTAAGCGGAGGCCCATATTGCTAGCTCGAGCCCATCTTTTCGTTTCAGGTCCGTCGAAGAATTCGGTCCGCGCGCTATTCGTCGTGCGCAGCGCAGAGGAAGAGCCGTGCCGCTGCTTTACTGCTCTTTGGCGCTGATGCTGGTCGGGAAGGAGACAATTAGTATAAGTCTGAGACGTCAGAGACAATTAGTAGCTACCTTCAGACTTATACTAATTGTCCCTGGTATTCTGTTTCTTGTAGACGTCAGAGACAATTAGTATAAGTCTGAAGGTAGCTACGATCAGGCAGACTACTACTGCATTCTGCAGGGTGTGTCAATGCAGGGCAGGAGACCATGGCACCCCCAAACATGATAAACGGATGACATTTCAAGTATAAACAGTTGTAGGATGACTTGCAGCAACTATTGCATGCTTGCAAGTATATATACACACGTTGCCAGCAAATGGTACCTGATGCTTTTGGGTTTCGAACGTTTGCCTTGTGTGCTGCTTCGCTGCAGCTATATATGGGAATGCCCTGAACTCTGAAGCACTGGAGGAAACCAAAATGTCACAGTAAGTGTCGTCCGAGTCTAAATTTGGCCGGGGGAAAGAACAATATGTTCATGCTTCAAACTAACCATTTGATTTTATCTTCATGCAGGTGCGTTCTACTTGCGTGCTTCCGTCAGTTCATAGACCTGATACCGCTGCCGGAGCTTCACGAAGGCAGATTAACTCAGAGCTACATCCCACATTAGATTCGGTTCGGAAAGCAGTTGATTGTCAAGCAATTTGCCTTGCTTGCAGTTGGCAGCACCCGGTGACTGGAGCACCAGCCCGGCGGATCGACCGTATCACTCCCTTGTTCTTCTTTGCTATCCTATCCAAGGCCGGAGCCTTCTAGCTAGGACGTTAAATGAAAAAGGTGACATGAGCAAATAGTAATGGAAAAGAAAGTAATAACAGTAATATTTATGTTCCTTTTTACTATGTTAGCCCTTTCCATTTCCTGCTGGTAACATGACTATGGTCATCGGCACCAAACAGTAATTGAATTCATGAACCTGAAGTGGACTAACATGATAATTGAATGACAGAAAGGTCGTTTTTGGATGACTTCAAGCAATAATTTTAGGCCTACAAACTACAAAGCCTGTAAAAACTCATATGGCTTCCTTCCTTAGTCAGAAACAGAAAAACAGAGTGCCACAATGCGAGGACTGACAACACACTATGCGAATGCGACTGGGCCCCCACCAAATGATTCTGGAGCGCAGTCACATGCTAAATGAATGATATTTTTTTTTCAAGCATAAATAGTTCTTGCATGATTTGCAGCAACTATTGCATGCGTACAATATTACGGTACCATTGGCGGAGGCAAGATTTTTAAATTAGGTGTGCAATGCAACCAATGATAGAACTAAGAGAATGAGCTCACAGAGTCAAATGCCCCCCACCCTCACCCCTTAGTTCGACACAAAACTACACAATTATATTCTTACAGCTTTATTTTGCCCTTCTCATAAAACTTTATCACTATCTGATCCTTTTTTGCCAATGAAATGTTTGTTTGGAGATAAAGCTTGGGCAAAGGCAGCATTGCCGTACTTGTGCTTGGCATCAAACGTGCTAGCATCAATAAGTTTATCGACAGCACAGCTGGGTGGGTAATATGTACACTAATAGTCTTTATTTTACTAATCTACTAACCATATTCTATATATGCAGATTACCTCACCTCTGTCCTTCCACTGCTACTCGTTTCTGTCGCGTTTCTGTAGCGCCGCATCTGTTTCCACACTATCACAGGGGCAAATGCCCCCACCCCCACCATCTAGTTCGACACAAAACTACATAATTATATTCTCGCAATTTCATTTTTTCTTTCTCATAAAACTTAATCACTATCTGATCCTTTAAAGTCCTTTTTTTTCACCATTGAAAGCATTTGAATAATTAGCTCAACACAATAAAAGTCCATAAAACAAAGAGTAAGTACAAATCAACTGTGGGCTTTATATTTGGATTATTTCAGGTCTAATCGCCTTAAATATGAACAAATTTCAATATAGCATAGATTATTCATTAAAAATAATATATATTTTTTTGCAAAAATTATAGGGTGTGTATGTGCACACCCATGCCCTGTGCTAGCTAGCTCCACCCCTGGCGAGTACATATGCAGTCTCAAATTGTATATAAAGCCGATTCTCCTGTCTTTGTCCAATATTTCAAAGCCACTGTGTCAATGGAGGATAGGCGTGGAGAAATATGAACACTGAGAGACTAAACGGTAAGAGAATAAATCAAATCAGGTCGTAACCTCATGAATCCACGACGCCTCTATCAACTGTGTGAGATGGCTGCCAAACACCTAAGTGATGCCATTCGGAGAGGTCTCTGGTGAAGTGGTGATGGATCAGACGTCAGATACGCTAAACTCTACGCTGCGACGATAGCGGCGAGCCAGGAAGGCACGTCGGCAAGGCGGCATCGGCCAGCGCACCGCGGTCATCGGGGTCGGGGGTGGTTGCTATTTGAAATAGCGACTGCCCCTGGGGTCTGATTGACCATTGGATTCGACGTCTGCGACTACGACTCGACCGGACGACGCGACGTAACAGCGCTGCCTGGGCCAAGCGGAGGTCCAATTTCTTTAGCCCATCTTTGGTTTCAGGCCCGTCGGAGAATTTGGTACGCGCGCTCTTCGTCTTCGGGGAGAGCGGCGCCGTGCGCGCGTCCATCTTTTCTTCTCCCTGCAGCTGCTTCGTGCGTGCCTTCGTGTGCTCTTGCTGTCCATGCAGCAGTAGCTAATTTTTGAGCGAGTCGTACTGCTCTTGGCGCTGATGCTGCGGTTGATCGAGAAGAAAAGCCTGGTATATCCTTTGTCGTTTAGACATCAGAGACAATTATCCCAAGCCCAAAGGCCAAAGGTAGCTATGATCAGGCATCCACTGCATCCTGCAGGGTGTGTCAATGCAGGGCAGTAGGCCCCAACATGATAAACGAATGACATTTCAAGTACTAAACAGTTCTATTGCATGATTACAAGTATACATACACATTGCAGCAACTATTGCATGATTACAATGATATATACACATTGCCAAAAAATAGTACCTGATGCTTTGGGTGTTAGTGTCACTCATCAGACTCTTGGAGAGCTTTCCATGAGTTTGGAATGCTTGCCTTGTGTGCTTCTTCGTTGCAGCTATGGGAATACCCTGATTTCTGAAGCATTGGAGGGAACCAAAATGTCACGGTAAGTGTCATAAGAGTCTAAATTTGGCCGGGGGCAAGAACAATGTTCCTGAGCATGATCCAAAGCAACCATCTAATTTCGGCATGTTTTCATCTTCCTGCAGGTGGGTCATGCTTGCAGATTTCCGTCTGATCATATACCTGATGCCGCTGCTGGAGCTCCCTGAAGGGAGATTAACTTAGCGCTACTTCCGACAAATGATTCTGCTCGGAAAGCAGTTGATTCTCGTGCAGTTTGCCATGCTAGCAGTTGGCTGTGTCCCGTGACTAGAGCACCAGCGCAGGCGGACTTTATCACCCGCTTGTTCTTCTTTGCTATCCTTGCCAACGCCGGTGAACTCTGTGCGACGTGTGAGCTGAGGCCGCAATTGTGCTTCACGCAGTACTGCCAATGTCCCAGCAGCAGGCGCTTCCCGGTTGTGGAACTGAAATTTTTATTTGCGACCTGGTATGTCTAGATCATATCAAATGTTGACATGATTAGCTGGACAGTACATGCTCAAATTTCAAACATCACTGGGATTGGTTTATAACCGTTTATAACATTTCTTCTCACTTGTCACGTTGACTCAATCGAGTGGAAACAGAAATGTCCAGGATGTATACGTTACTTGATCCACAGCATTTTACATGGAATTGAGGGGGAAATAAAATAGATAAGCATAGAAAAGACACTAGAACAACATAGCGCATGCAACAGATGATCCATTGTTAGTGAGTGGCAAGCATGCTGATTCTCCTCTTTGCCTTCCCCCAATATTCAGTGACACTGGGTCATTCGATGGGTGCAGAACAAAACAAAACAGAGTCGAAAAGATTCCTGCTTCACAATAGCCATGTAACAATCCATTCATCAGGAAATTGTGACTCACTCTCTTATCATGTGAGCACACAGCAAAATGATTGTACCAGAATGGCGATAGCAAATTCACACACCCTGAAGCCCCAACACAAGTAGAGCATGACCAATGAATGATATGCTACTTTCCAGTTATGTGCTTGAACTACCATTCTAATGTGAACGGCCCATTTGCACCATATGCAATTTGTGTCTATTTCACCCTGATGTCTTCCAAGACAATGGAGGCAGCATTACGGCCAGGTGCACCCATCACCCCACCGCCTGGGTGTGCGCCACTCCCACAAAGGTACAGCCCCTTCACAGGTGTTCTGTAGTCTGACCTGTATGATGGAAAGTGCAAACAGGCCAGTCATGGTCCCACTAATCAATTCTAACGTTGAAGTGTCAAAAATTGGCAAGGAGAAGGAGCTTAAAGAGCAAATTAAAAATGTTCAAGCCATACCATCCTTTAGCAGGTCTCATAAGGAAAAGAGAATCCAAGCCCATTGCACCATGAAAAATGTTGCCTCCTGTAAATGTGGGAATAATGTATGCTTAGCAATATTCTTAATAGGTAGATCAAGTGGCAGAAAACAGTATGCACGAATTACATAGAAATAGTCAGTTTGTGGGACGGAGTTTACCTGTTAGACCAAACTCCCTTTCAAGATCAGGTGGAGTCAGCATATCGTAGCCAACCACTGATGAGCTAAAGCCCGGTGCATACTCATCGATCAAAGAAAAACATCTCTCAGCAAAGGATTTCTGAAAATTGGTTCCATCAGAATGGTTAGTGTAATTAAATTCAGTAAATACTTCATTGGATAGCAATGCTTAAGAGCATCATCATCAGGACCTACTCTCACTCTGTTTTATGGATAACAATGTTTGTTGGTTCAATGTATACAGCAATCTGTGTGGGCCAAGGGATAAGCAAAAACTAAAACAAGAATAGCAAAATGAGATCAAGGTGTAAGTAGGGTCAACATACTCTGACATTAGAATCCTGCCAGCTGCCTTCTGAAAGTTTGAAGGGTGTGTACTGAACAAAAAGATTAATAACATGCTGACCTATTGAAAGGAAAGAAATGGTGTCAAAGTATGATAATAATAACATTTCACACATAATGACTAGTTTTATAATATTTTGATAGCTCAACCAAGTATACACCATATGCTTTGTTTGCTATATTGGGAATTCGACACAAGGAGATATGCCTTAGTTAGCATTAGGCTTATGCTAATGCGAGTATGAGGGAATAGAAATATGCATACCTGGTGGGGAAATGGTCTTATCCAAGACGGAAGGAATCGTCATTTCTATAACAGGTCTCTTGGATGCGATGCCACTTGCAGCCTCCCTGAATGCTACATCAATTTCCTCCATGCTGGAGAGCCAGTAGAAGTTCCAAATTAGTAGATAGTGAAAGCAACTATGCAGTGACACTTTTATTTTTTATGAAACTTTTCATACAACCATATGATAGGGCATATCTTCTATCTTTTTCCTACGATTGGCAGTCCCATATCATATGATTGCAGTAAGCACGATCATGATCTTTATTATAAGAGAGAACTGATGAAAAATACAAACACAGTAACATCAATATAGACATGCAGCTAATAGATTTGGTATACAGAGTCGAGATGACTAGAGCAGAGAACTATATCAAAACATAAAGATATGTAATCCATGAACATGACAAGGTGTTGTGGACGCTTTTTATGGGAAGAAGTATCGATCAAGAAAGAAGAAGGCAGCTACAGATACTGTCGAGGAAAGTGGCTAGCGTTAGCTGTTAGGACTCTGTTTGTTGCTTGCTAAATTATATTCTAGCAGTTTAGGATCTTTTGGAGTCAGTCGTTGTTTAGTTGGAGTCTTGTTTAGTCGGTTGTACTCAGGAGGGGCGGCTAAGGATAGCAAATGGTGCCTCACCGACTATGTGCTTCTCCTGTTACTGTATTAGTATGTTACACATTTGATGTTGTCAACATAAAAGATGTTAAGTACCTTTAGTTAACTACCTTTCTGACCCAATGTGTATGGTTCCCATGTGCTCTGGTCCACCCTCAGGGTTGATATTGCAACACTGGAACTGCGGCAGTCTGTCAACAGCCACGTTAATTTTTGTTGTTGCCTGCTCCACAGAATTTATATTAAGTTAGAGACTGATATCACAATATGCAGTCGTGCTCTCTATTGATAGCTGCGACGTTGAGAAGTATCAAGATTTAGCATACGAAAATTAATCATTAATATTCATCTTGAAAAATATTTTAACCAGTAACATGCTCGCAGTTATATTGATAACTTCACTTCATATAAGGTTTCTAATGATTTTACATTGAAAATTAGTAACAGGGAGTCAGGGAGGATTTCACAAGCCGGCATGTGGATCTCAATGGCAGAATAAACGTCAATATAAGCTATAAGGTAACTCTTCAAACTCTCTGACAATGTATAGTCTATAAAATATGCGTGCACATCAGTTCTCACCGAGCTGTAATCTGCTGTCTTAATAGCACAGAGGAAGTTCTCCGGAAGAACGTTAGCAGGCACTAGGTCCTGAGAAAGAACACGGATATCAGTATCAATTATGTTAGCTTAGCTACACTTTGCTTTCACAAGGTTACACATTCAGAGTTGTTCTTACCACAAATGTTTTATATGGAGTCGCATTTGATAAAACTACTGGAGAGTGCATCTCTGTTCCATCAGCCAAAGCTACCTACAAATCCCAACCTTTCAATAGGTTGAATGCATTGAAATATATTTGTGGGTTAATCCGAGTACTTACCCCTTCTACCCTTCCAGTAGTTTCATTAACCATTACATGGGAAACCTATACAGGAACAACGGATTGAATGAGGCAAGATATAACATGGCTGATTGGAAGTAAACTATCATTGTGAAAGTTGCCACTACATTGTTGCAATGCCCCTTTCCTTTGGAAATCCAGTTAACAGTTTTGAGGATTGAATAAATTACCATTTTTTCTGACTAAATTTGGATCTGCTCTGCCAAAGAGCAGCCTTAAAAATCAAAGAACTAATACCATGGCAAAAAAATAGGAAAGGCACCTCTGCGTTTGTTACAATCTGCGCTCCTGCTTCAAGAGCTGCTTTGCTTATAGATGATGACACTGAACCCATACCACCTTGGACATACCTGTAGTAAGTGTATTATGTTTTGTAGATAACAAATTTTATGCAAAAGCAAAGGAAAAGTGAACCAGGGAAACACTAATAATGAGCCCACGGGCTAACAAGCAGATTTGTGTATAGAGTGAAATGCCCTTTTCTATTATAGTGACCTTTTTTTTTTACAACAATGGACAATGGAGTTATACACCGGTTGACCATCTGTTCAGTTTGATCGGTGCCAGAACCGCAGAGGTTTATACATGGTTTAATGTGTAGAATAGTAAAGACTATATTTTCTACAGGGAAGAGAACAGCAAATAAGCACTGTGAGTAAGAAGCGTACGCCCAGACACCACGCTGACCACCAGTTTCCCCCATGACATGATGCAGGAGAACATATCCAGAACCTGGAGTTTGCACACCAGCCTATAGAGAAGATGCACGGGTCAAGTTCCAGTACACTCGGGAAAAGATTTTGAGTGACTCATTCAAAGCACCCTTACCATAGTACCTATCACTGCGTCGGTTGCAAGAGTCGCCTTCAATACGTCGCTCTGTAGTAGATAGCAGTCAATAAGGAGCCTTTATGTTTATAGGCAAAACAAGATTAAGTACTGTGTTCAATCACAATAAATGTGCAAGAATTGTTGTAAGAACAGATGGAGGTATGCTTTCAACCTCAAACCAGTTGTTCAAGATTTTCGACGCCGGGGACAGGAGGAGGTCAAAGAATTCCCTGCCAATAACAAATTCGTTTTTTAAGAAAGTAGGGATTAACTTCACACATAGCAATGTTCATCGACAGTACCAATCATTAACATTGACAAGGATTCAGTACTTAGCACTCACACCATATTCTTCTGCCCCTGCTGCATCACATGCCGAAGAAGACTGCCCCAATATGCTGACTTGTCGACCCTATCCTTCATCCTGTCAACCATAGAGGCATGGTACTCCTGCCTCAGCTCCGGCGGAGCCGAATCTATGACAAAGTCCATGAGCTTGCAGAACTTCTCGAGCTGCTCCTCGTACCTACATTGATATACCAGGTTTTCACAAGATCATTGCAAGCTAAAATGTAAACAGAACCCAGTCATTTATTAATCTAAGATTGTTTCAAGGTAGGTTGCACAAGGAAAACAAGGTGACTATTAAATATGTCTGTCACCTTGGGTATGCCATTGCATCCTTCTTGGAGAACTTGCTGATCTCTGAGAAGTTCATCTCTGCATCCGGGCCGAGAAGCAGGTACCGGCCATCAAGGCACGGCGTGAACGACGAAGGGCTGCGCGGCAGGAGCTTCAGCCCGTGCCTCTCCAGCTCCAGCTCTCTTATGAAAGCAACCGCAACAGCAGCAGCAGTATCAGCACATAAAGGCATCGACAGTTCAGGGTTTAGCACACAGAACAACCCGCATTGATAGAAAGATTACTAATGCATCTACATTAAAGGTTGCGGTACGTGAATTTGTACGTGAATTTGACAGAGACATAAACTGTAATCGGAAAAAGACGTGTCTTTGGGAGGTTACCGGAGAATGGTGGGGCGGAGGAGGCTGAGGAGGTAGCTGCAGCGGGAGAATCGGAATCCGGGGACGAGGTCGGACTCCGAGACAGCGGCACCGCC
Organism: Eragrostis nindensis; assembly: GCA_012490785.1. Taxonomy (NCBI): domain Eukaryota; kingdom Viridiplantae; phylum Streptophyta; class Magnoliopsida; order Poales; family Poaceae; genus Eragrostis; species Eragrostis nindensis. Next base: position 183,129 of record JAAXCT010000763.1, on the reverse strand, counting down.
CAGTACGCCTCGCCTCTCAAGCACCGCGACGGAGCGGCCCGCGCGGGCGAGGTAGGTGGCGGCGACGAGCCCGTTGTGGCCGCCGCCGATCACCACCGCGTCCCACCGCTTGCCCCTGGGTAACTGAGAGGACGGGGAGGCCGCCGCATCCGTGGAGAAGCATCGGCGGTGGGCGCCGGCGATCAGGAGGCGCCTCGCCGCCGGTGACATCAGGGTTTAGTTTGGGTTCAGCCGCCGGGAGCAGTCGAGAGGAGGGGGGCGCGGCGGAATCTTTCGCTCTCGATGGCCAGTCAGCAGTCACCACTAGTGAGTAGTGAGTGAGTTGGGAATGCCGCTACCGATGCTGCGAAGACGGAAAACATTTATACGTAATCGTAGAACAGATCACGGACATCTATAGCTCAACACCAACTTACCATAACAACGATGGCACGACTCTCTTAGTTCTAGCTCTGTTTTTCCCGGGCATATTGTGCACCTTTTTGACCTTATCAGACTAAGCAATAATAACTAATAAGCATACTAGTTCTATGGTGTGATGAGTATCTAGGAGACTGCTATATAATTCAAACCCCAATGTAGATGCATATGATCTGGAATGCAAAAGAAGAATATTCAAGAGGTGAAATGCGAGGAGCAAATTTTACATGCATTTGATGTCAGGAGTGACGAAGTGTCGACATCACGAATTTGGACGACATTTGTACCCAATTATCTTACTACAAATACTGTTCTTTATTTACATGAGCATCAAAAGGTCCCATGGTCTAGCGGTTAGGACATTAGACTCTGAATCTAGTAACCCGAGTTCAAATCTCGGTGGGACCTTAATTTTTGTTCCTTTTTTCTCTTTTTTTTTTCCCATTTGCTTTTGTCGTCGCAACCATTGCATGTGTTGCTCTACTTGACCTCTACAGTCTAAACACCAAATTTTGGCGGCAGTCGGGATGGTGGCTCTGCAGAGCTGACTATGTGTAGATTATTTTTTTAAACCTTTGATCGTGTACAAAAAGAAAAGAAGCCACACACACCTCAACAGTTCCATGTGCCGTCTTATCTAAGCGAAGAACAAAGTGGATCATCCTTCTCTCCACTTTTTTGCAAGGTGGATGATCCTCTAGTTCGAGATAAGGATTAAGGACACATATTAACTCGATGATCATCATCTCACATAGATAAGAGCCGATCGACATGATTTCGTAGCGTGACTGACGACATACCATTCCTGATCTCAGCACGGACGTGGCGCTTCCTCCGAATGCATCGCAACACACGCAGGGGCGTCCGTTGCCTCGTTCTTCCATCGATGGCGTGGACTTGACTGCGGTGCGGTGGGCCCACATTCATGTCGATGGACGATGGCCTTGCTCCTTTGCGTTGCCGTCGGGGCCGGGGGGCAAGACGACGGACGGAGGCCGTTGGAAAGGCGAGGGGCAGGACTGCCATTTCTCAATTCTTCTCTCCTGCCGGCCGCCGCAAGATATTTTCTGGATCCGCCAAAAGGCACACCAACCGCGTCACGCGGGTCCCATCTGGTGTATTTTTTGCTGCAGGTACTCAGCACTGATCTCTGTGAGAGTGAAGGCGCCGTCCTGTGTGCACGTCGGATGTGAGCTTAGCGGCAGTGAAACTTATCTCCCACTTGGCCCCCGAATATTCCAAAATCCGGTGGATAGCCGCTGCCACGCGGGCCCCACGTCATTGCGTCCTCGATCCGATCGCGACGGCATTTCCCGCTATAAAGCGAGGCCCCGGGCGCGATCGTCTTCTTCGTGCGCTCTTCGAGGTGGGTTGGCTTCTCCTCCCCCTCCGGTTCTCGGTTCGTGGTTCGGTTCGGTTCAAGGGTGTGTGGTAAGAGATGGCGGCGTCGGATGTTGAGTACCGCTGCTTCGTCGGCGGCCTTGCCTGGGCCACCGACGACAACTCCCTCCATGCCGCCTTCAGCCCCTTCGGCGAGGTCCTCGAGTCCAAGGTTTGTGTTGTGCGCTTCTCCATTAATTCTTGTCGCAAAGATGCAAATTTTTTTAACCGGATCTATGGCGGTTCTGGTGTTGGAGACGATCCGGTGAGCTGGATCTGGCGATCACTAACTGACGACGACCTTTTGATTGCTTGTGGTGCAGATCATCAACGATCGTGAGACTGGGAGGTCCCGTGGCTTCGGCTTCGTCACGTTCGCCAACGAGCAGGCGATGCGCGATGCCATCGAGGGGATGAACGGCAAGCAGCTGGACGGCCGCAGCATCACCGTCAACGAGGCCCAGTCCCGCGGCGGTGGCGGCCGCTCCGGCGGCGGCGGCGGCTACGGCGGGCGCCGTGAGGGCGGTGGTGGCTACGGCGGCGGCGGCGGCTACGGAGGCGGAGGTGGCGGTGGCTACGGCGGGCGCCGCGAGGGCGGCTACGGCGGCGGCCGTGGCGGCTATGGCGGCGGCGGCGGTGGCTACGGCGGCAGCCGCGGAGGTGGCGGCGGGTACGGCAACTCCGAGGGGAACTGGAGGAACTGAGCGGTGGGGCCTGCGTGGCCAAAGTTATCTTGTCGCTACTGCGGCTTCTACCATTTACCCAGAGTTATCATCGATCGTCGTCCTAAGTTAAGCGTGTTGTTGTTGTTGTTTGTTTGTGTCGTGTCGTGTGGTTACCATCTGTGTTTTTGATCGCAAGCTCGCTCCTCCTTTTGTAATTTGGTCAGAAGATGCTATCCTGATCCCGGTCAGATGAACTGGTTGTCGGATGCAGTTATCGTGTTACCGTTTGAAAGTTAAGCGTCAGATAAAAAAGAGAAAAAGTGCTACTTGGTGCTGCAGACGATTGTCCTTCCTTGTGATGATGGAGTCATCTTTTCTGAATCTGATAAAGATACAGCGCACTGATGAAAAAAGTCGCAGTGCTGTGCCGCCCGCAGGTTGCCGCGAATCATCAGCGGAAAATTAACGTTACCGAATCAGGTAAACTGGTGCTTCTGTTCTCTGTTTACACAGTTGTTTCTCTGCGGTGAAACCTCGGATTCCTAGTCTTAGGAATGAACTCGAGACGTCAGTGTCGCGCAGAAATGCTTTCAGAAGCAGGCCGACGCCAGAGCAGGCGCTGCAGCCGATAATGATCTGCCTGTGCCGGCTGCTCTTCTCCATGCCTTTCAGACCCAGAATCTGCAAAAATGGCAACATCCTGACCAGGACAGGCACCCAAGATCGCACGTGCAACGCTAGAGACACAATACGCTGCTCGCCGAATCTCAAGGTGATCTGCACAGTAGATCGGCTAAAGTATTTGCAGGATTTGGGAATCTCAGCTGAGCACTAGTGAAAGTGAGGCGATTATTTGATTCTAAACGCGGCAAGTGCGCATTAAAAAGAACAGAGTACCATGGCTAATTCTGCAGGTTTCAGAGCACCCCTGAGTGTCTTGCTTATTAGCAAAGATCAGCAATGACGCTCCTGCTGATCTCTGTAATCAAAGATTACACTTCAGAACACTCGGATAACAGTCCACAAGAAAAAAGAAACATCGCGCAATTTTCAACGCCCGGGATTTTTTGCTGGGTGATGGCCAAAGGGTTTTTTTTTTTTTTCAATGAAGTGATGGCGAAAGATAACTAAACCAGCATATATGTACTGCTTTTTCAAGTAACAAGAACTGGAGCTAATGTCATTGTCATTCACCTCTTCTTTCAAGAGATTGTGGAGCTCGGCACGGCAGTCATCAAGCCGCCTCCAGACGACCGAGCTATCAACTACCCAGACCAGAACATCAGTCTGCTCAAAGCTGCTGTTTGGCTGGACACTTGGGCGTACAGTAGATGTTTCTTTGCTGAATTTACGAATCACATGGTTTATTGCAAGTTGAAAGGTGTCATGAAATATTTATCTTTCAGAAATACCAAGACTAATGTGCCTAGATAGCAATTAGGAATGAAAAATCTAGGACATGCCTTGCAGCAGGTTGCAGCAGTTCTGGAGAATGAACTGGTTTATTTTGGAGCAGTTTTATGGTGCTAATACCACTAGTATTATATTAGTGATACCATGAAAGGTATCTGCTTTCACGCAACCCACCCAAATTTTTACATCGCCACCCCATCTCCCCCATTATCTCGCCCTGCCACCACCGATTTGCCTTACCCGAGTCAACTATTAATGGGGCGTGTACAACTTGGGTCATCCCATCCCCCATGATCTTGATATTGGCCCGAGTTGTCCAGGGCCCTAGAAATTATAGCATCATCATTCTCATTGAGTCCTCAAGATAAAATAAAAATAGACTCAAGATAAACATGAAACAACTCAGTTAAGAATCCTTGATTAAAGATACAAGAAAAGCTAGGTTGAATGTCAATCAAGAAGAGTGAAAGGAAAAAAAGAAAGAGACTGAATCTCAATCCAAGAATCAAGAAAAGGTATATCATTGGACTTGAACCGTGGTTCAAAATAAAAGACAATTGAATGGAGGAAATGGCATGATGCTTGCACCATGAGAATCCGCATCTCCTTTTGCTTGCTCTTGATCTTTAGGATAATGCTTACGAGACCCATCCTGGTGGGTTGGCCCAAGAGATGAACCTAGGGACAATGATGACGAACAAAGGTCAGAAGAAAAAAATTTTAATACTGAAATCTTATTTGAGTAGGGCCCCTCTTTGTGAACTCGCTGAAGAGGGCTCGTGGGCTATGCGTAACAATGGGCCAAACTCGTTGGTCTAAATGGGCCGCATGCCCCGTTGAGAGCCTCCTGCTGCAGTTTTTCTTCGTCTGAGGCCCAGTGATTTACTAATTTACTAGCACTGTTATTTGAGCAGAGCAACTGCGGTAAAGTACGCATGTTAGAACGCAACCTTCAGTATCAGGCAGGCACATTGATGAGGATCCATCAATTCGATCGCTGGCTACATTTAACGAAGAAGATTGATGCCATTTCGGGGGAAAAAAAAAGGAGTAGGAGGAAGAAGAAAGAAAGATCGATGGAAAAAATAAAAAAAGTCAAGAGGCCCTACGGACTGGCTATGACAAATACTATATATAGAATAGAGTACTTTATCCCTGCAAGTCCATGTGCCGGTATAGTATCACTACCTACCACTGCTATAGTACATTGTGCAGATATGAACTGTGCAGTTTCTGAGAATCACGAGAAATGAAGGTCATGTCGTGCCCCCCTGCCCTATAAGTACAGTATAAGGAGATGCATTATATTAATCATGTACTATTGCAGCAAATCTGAACATTGTTTTGTTTAATTTGATCTGATGATCGACGGCCTGACCCGTGCATGTCGTTGTTGTAACACGTAACACTCACTTTTTCTAGTGCCTGCAGACGAAAAAAAAATCTTTAATTGTTAGTGCAACCGAAGAGAAATGAAGTAGGAGTCGGTTGTACGTGCACACCGATATGATATCCCAGCCCGTGTGCTCCATCTAAAAATATGGAAGAAAATCAGGCTGCAAATCGCAGGGATCACTGATCAACAACTCCAAATTCTGCAATTAAACAACGATAATATTAGTTGTTCAGCACAACGCTAGTGGATAATGTGTCTGGTATTTAATTATTTCGCTGCAATCTCCAGTACCGTGTGCAGCAGATCATTCGGATTTGCTTTGGTTGTTAGCTCTGCTGGTAGACCCTTTATAAATTGCTTTGAAATCAGAACAAAATATAATTAATAGTCTCGCAACCAACTTTAAGATCCTAGAACCAACATATTCCATCCAGAAGACCAGAAATGTTGTTAGTTCGTCCTGTTCATGCACCATTAATATTTCTGTCGGCCAAAACCTAATCCGTTCAAGAGATCGTATATGTCATCAGGTTGATGTCGAGCTAACACATCCGTGTGAGTGATCACAGAAAATTACAAAATGTTTGGCTTATCATTATCCAGAGAAGTTCTATTTATGATAAGGCTCATAGTTTTTAGATACAAAAATGTTTCGAAGATTGTGTTGTATTCTCAAGAGTCAAGATACCTTCTTTTTCATGAACAACGTAGTTGGTACGGACTGGTTCAGTGAAACTTAAAAGATGGTGTGCTAATGGAACAATTTTGGAGCATACATAGTTTAACTTTTCCTGATACCTTTTTATTGTCAAGTATTCACAAAATTTTTGCATGTATTTGCACCAGGACTGGATAAATTAGGAATTCAAATATTTCAAAAGGAATTAACATGTACTATAGCTCCTACATACGACTCATTAAATGTTCTTCCCCTTAAGTTTGGCCACAGTCCAGATAACCCTAAACTGTGATTTTGTTTACTTTACCCCTAACATTTGTCAAACCAGCTCTTTGCACCTTATCTCTCCAATCCAATGTTGTTTCACTGACATGAAATTAGGTCAAGACAATTTTACAGACTCTGGCCTAACACACATGTATTCCAAGGTGGTGTGAGCCATCTTTGTCGATTTTCAACCAAGAGTTTGTCCTAATCTCTCTACGTACATGTCCCTCTACATTAAGGGATTCGCCACTATACATTAATCTCTCTACATGTCCTCGTCAATCTCTCCACCAAAAGAGTTCACATGACAGGACCATTAGCAGATTGTCATGTCATGTATTAATGAACCTTTTTTTTGCGATTAATGTATTAATGAACCTGTGTCGAGTTACATCGACAAAACCGGCGTTGACCTGACTCCATGTTAGCGAAACCGCTTTGAATTGGAGAGGGGGAAAATGATAAATCAGTTGATTTAGCAAATGTTGAGGGCAAAGTAAACCAAATTTTAGTTTAAAGGGTTCTTTGGATTATGATCAACTTCGAAGGGAGTAAAGTGGACTTTATCTTGAAATAAAAGTGTTTAAAGATTTGTTTTCTTTCCACAAACATATCTGATATATCCGTAGGCCAAGAATCTCTATACTTCTAAAAGCCGTGCAGTTCTCTGCATTCTGATTGGCTGGTTTCTTTCCACCGTTAATATGTTGATCGACGCTTCTGATTCCTCCAGCCGGATTCAACCCGAAGCTTCCATGCCCGCTCGCTCCTTCCCGATCCTTGTCGCGCTCACGCCGTCCGACCTCAACCTCACCGCCGCCGAGCTCCTCTTTCAGTTGCGCCCGCACCCTGCGCTGTGCGATGCTTTCGAGTGCCTCCTCATTGACCGCCTCTCCCTTCCGGACCACCGCTCGGAACGCCCTCGCCCTTCGCCTTCCTCACCGCAGACAAGGCCCTGACACTCGCCATCCCTCCGAGGGCGCCCCAACTGGTACGCTTTCCGCCGTTTCCGGCATCATCGCCCCGATGCGCTTTTTGAGCGGCACCTCATTCCAGAACGACTTACATATGGGCTTCATTCTCGCGGGGGCTACGGAAAGAGAATGGCGGAGCAGCGCTGCTAGCCTCTGTCAGCACGCTACTTGTCGCGTTCATTTGTTGCCCGGCGTCCAAGGGCGAGGCGCCAATTCCAGTGGCCGGCAACGAACCATGCAGCCTCCTGATCATACCAAGCGCTTCACCAATGCCTGCATCCTATTTGACAAAATGCATGCTAGAGAGAGAAGAATTCTTAGTACTAACCAAAAACTGCTATTCAACTTTCGTGTGGTGGTTTGAATAATTAGAATAACAAAACTCGACCGTGTTAATCAGCTGGACCTTCAGAATTTCAGATAGGAATGGTTGTTGTCTCAGGTGCGGCGCATATAGTCAGCACCGTACTCTTCTGTGTCATTTCCTCTCCCCTAATAATTTTGAAAAAGACTGATATATACTTCGATAACATTAAAGCAAATTGCATTTCTATGCCCCTGTGTATCTAAATTACATGATTTATTCAGAAACAATTCCATCTCAACACACAATCCAATCATTTCTCCAGTAATCCACTAATTTGCAGTTCAGTATTTGAACACTCAAAATAAAAATGTCATACTCGAATATGGGATCCAATACATTTTCTCTGTTTATCCTTTTCAACTTGAAACATTGGATCGGGCATCAACCGAATAATAATAAAAGAAGTCACACATGCCGTCACAACACTAGCTGAAAAAGGATGAAGTCTTGCTACATAAGGATTGTGGTTCATGGGAATTTTGATAACATAGCCGAATATAGTTTATACATTTTGATCACATTTTATTGCAGATATCTTACATTGTATTATTTCAGTCATTCAGTATTGTCTTTATATGGACCCATTCAAATGTTTTTTTAGCTACTGGATTGAAAACTCCTTCAAGCATATTGCACAAATCATGAACCAATTAATTTCTGAACCCATATGATGGTGTATATATATCATAAATATTTTATAAGGAACATGTAATTTGTTCAATACATTTTTATTTCCCCTGATGATACAAACAGTTGGCATGAACATCGATAGATGCAAATGAACTGAGATCAAACTTAACCTCAAGATAAGTACCACTGGTACCAAGCTGGCAACAAGGTTAACCCAAAGCCACTCGTAAGAAAGAAGCTTACTAAAGGTAGGTAGCAAGCAAGGCGCGCCAATGGCGCGCTGATTTTCTAGTTACTATGAATTAAAGCACGTGATGGAAAAACTAGTGACCATCAGTTCTTTTAGGGTGACAGTGTGTACACCTTCCACTTCACTGTTAAAACTACTAGGCAACCACTGCCTAACCAATCCCAAATAGTATTTTAATTGCAGCTTTGTCCGGTGATTATTGGCTCGAGGTCTACGCAGCATCGATCTCTGCTGCAAGCTCCTGTTGCGACTGATTGGAACAGTTTGGATTAAACAATAAACAGCAACATTAGACTTGCATGATGAGGTACCATCGACTCTACTTTAAGGGATTCGCCATGATACGCTGACGATTGTATAGTATGCATTTCTTTTCCATCGAGGTCGGCACTTTTCGGTCAGAAAACACCCAATTAATTTAGCACCGCAGGATCAATAACACCTGAGCATCACTTCCATCGCTGAAAATTATTCAGCAAGGTTTCATATCTAAATATATACTCGTGATATCTTGTCAAACCTTCAGAAAGCATTTATGCAGTGAAAGTGACAAATTACCTGCTCGCCAACTTTTCATGCATTCTACATGTAGTACGTTGCTTCACAACCTGCATTTGTACACAAACTTAATTAAGGGATATATATTGCATGACAGGACCATCGGCAGACTGGGGACAGTGGCTGCAGTTGCATTGTTGGGCCCGGTTTTAATGGTGTTCCACGTGAGCATGTCTCACTCATGCATCTGAGATACTGTGCCTGACATACTTTCTGATCTGAGTCATTGATCAGTTTAGAGGATGGTCGATCTGCAGAGCAAAATCTGAAGTTTCGAGCACGAGCCACTCGTTCCAATGTTCCCGCTCTGGCTGGCACACTTAGCTCAAATCAAGGTGCCAAAGCTTTTCCTCATGCGTGCAAATATTCAACAGCCGCACTTTGTACAGCTTAGGCACGTTTACAGACGCCAATGATCGAGCACGTGATTAATTTGGTGGTTCTCCACTGCTTGTTGCCGAAACTAGTTTGATGGGTGCACATAATTAATTTATATGTTACTGTCAGTTATTGAGCTCTTTCCATCTCTTTTGGGGCTAGCTGTAATATTATATGCCAAAGGTTTCCCCAAGGATCAGGAGCTCGACTGTTTTTTATATATATACCGCTTGATCGAAATGATGCATAAAAATATCAACTGAGAAAAACAGGAATATAGTTCATGCAGCAAGCGATCATGCGTGTTCTTATATGTGGACGTTTCATTGTAACATTATAATTAGAATAAGAGACAAGTCGTCTTAGCTAGAATTCTGATAAATTTAACACGCGTCCCTACGTTTTTGTTTTCTTTTTTTGAAAGGAACACACGTCTCCCTACGTTACTTCACGAAAGATGGGCTAGCTATAGCTCGTAAATCGATCAGATGTTAACGTGAACGGATCACGTTTCCAGCAATTAATTAAAGTAGCTTCCCTTCGTGGGGAAGAAGAGCTCAAAGTTGCTCATGTGTGTATCACGTTTGCTAGCCCGACAGGCCACAACCATCAGATCCCAAAACTATTGGGAGTGGGACCCTTGATGGGTTAGCGTGGGCCACCCGTGCTTGGTCTTCTAACAAAAGCAATATTTGTGGTTAGCCTTTTTCATAAACTTTAGTTTTACCTCTTTTAAATAAACATAATCAGTAGGGGCTCGCCCTCCTGTTACTTAAAAAAATAATTTGTGATTGATACCCAAGTTCTGTATTTTAGGTAGTGCCTTTGTGTCTTGTGGCAAACATGTTGCCCCTATGTTAACTCTGGTGTGAAGAGTTATGCATTCAGTGACAGTTTCATGCCTTCAGTACAGTTATTAGAAGAAAAAGTGTTAATGGATCACAATATTGCTCGCACAAGTACTGTTACAAGCGAAAGTGCAATACTATATGTACTGAATATTATCTTTCTAAATATGCGCACTGAGATGGTGTGCACCAAACCAAATTTAATTAGTCTCTCGATCTGCTTGTTCTTTGTTGTGTCACATAGTTAACTGAGACGCTAAAATATTGTTCTTGTTTCACTTACATGATACTTAACACATAGAGTAAGTGCACCGGCGGTCTTCAAACTTTTAAATGTTTTTATTAGGGTCCTTTGAGCTCGAGTTACACACAGGGTCCCTCGGTACAAATACACGAAGCTGAATCTCAGGTAGAATCGGTGAAGCTATACCATATAATGTTTCTCATCAGAATAAGCGATTTAGGTTGATTATTTGAAGTGATTCTTTAACCTGATTCTAAGAGAGTTTATCCTAGAGAATCATAGTGAATCACTTTCAGCCACAGAATCACCTCCCTTAAAAGCATCGACTTCTCATAGAGAATCATTTCAAGATAATCTCTACCAGATAAGCCCTTAGTAAGTTTAGGGACCCATATATGTTTGGTAGTTTAAGAACCTAGACACCACATGAAACTTTGACGACCGTTGATGTATTTTACTCTAATGTTTACCGCCAGTAGTTGAACAAAACCCAATCGTCCTCAAAACAATAAAACACAACCCAATCCCGAAATGTTCCTAGAAAAAGAACGTTATGGACATGCTTAAGGCTGAGAGAACTGGATATATTCATCATCATACACACATATGCATGGCACACGTATGAACCCTAGAAACGGTCACTGAGCCTCCACAATTAACAAAGTACAAGTTGCAAATCACCGGCTTAATAAAAAAATACGCTCACTTGACTTGTACCGTGCACCTTCACGCACAACAATAGGTTAATTTACGGTGCGCATCGATCTCTATATAGCAGTGGTACGCAAGCTAATTATATATGTGTTCGACCGCCATGACCTTGTATACATATGTATGGTGTCGTGTCCGACCACCAGTAATTCACTTATGCACACAGCACACGTCGTGATCGAGCGAAAGTTATTGTTGCAGCGCCTCGCATAATATGCATCGAATGGCATGCAGCTAACTTTTATACATGGGACAGCACGTAGTGTGAAAGAGAAGCAGCAGAAACCTTTTATACTACTAGTACAAGAGCAGTATATATAATATTCCGAGGGGTTAGGCCACACTACAAAGAGAGCAGCGAGAAAATTATATGAGAGAGAGAGAGAGAGAGAGAGAGAGAGAGAGAGAGAGAGAGAGAGAGAGAGAGAGAGAGAGAGAGAGAGAGAGAGAGAGAGAGAGAGAGAGAGATAGAGAGAGAGAGAGAGAGAGAGAGAGAGAGAGAGAGAGAGAGAGAGAGAGAGAGAGAGGCATATAAGTTCGACAGCAGTACCCAGGGATCCATCTAACAAACAGAAAAACAAGATCCTTCCAGGAGCACACTCTTTTCTCTGGATGCTCTAAGCTGCAGAGAGTTGCCACCGGATTTGAGCTAGTAGAAGCTTTTCTCCCTGCAGCAGGTATTTCTTGGTTGGCCACCAGGCCAGCAAACTTCCATGTATCTCTTCTTCTCCGAGGAGCTTCTTCGTCTTCCTCCTCCTCTTTCTTTGAGGACCTTTTCTCTTAGTTGGCCACCTTGTTGCAGCTGCAAGCCTGCAACTTCAGCTTCACTCGTCATCTTCGCTACCTTTTGTTCTTCTTTCTTCATCAGACGGTGAAAAGAAATGAAAAAAAAAAACTACAGAAGTAGATAGATCCAGTAGAACCCAATCTCTACGTCAATTCATCTCATATATGCATTGAGGTAGATTGATTTCCATGTTAATGGTGGCATACGCTAATCTTCCTATTTCTCCTTTGTCCGCGAAGCAGGTAGCGAGCATCAATCAATCGCGACATGGACGACTCCAGCATGTTCCTGCAGTGGGCAATGAACCAGCTGCACCAACACCCCACTGCCGCCGCCGCCGCCGCAGCAGCTGGAGCTCCGGCGTATCTAGATGATGGTGGCGCCGGAGATCGGGAAGCCGCCTTCCCGTCGCTCCAAGCGCTCCGCAACGCCTCCCAGCCCACCCAGACCGTCCGATTCCGAGACCTGACGGTGCAGGTGGACCACCGGGCAAGCAGCAACAGCTTGAGCTCCGGCGACAGCCCCGGCGCCGCCATGGACCACGACGCCGCCTCCGTGTGGTCCCCGCACACCGCTCGCGCCCGGACCACCGGCCTCGGCGGCGGCAGCAACAGCAGGACGGTGAGCTGGAACTTCAGCGCCGCGTCGGCGCAGCAAACAACAGGCGAGAGCGGCTGCGGCGGCGATGTCGCGCTGCCGGACGCCGCGGCGGCGGCGAGGGCGCCGCAAGCGTCGACGGGCAGGAGAGGCGGCAGCTCGGGGCCCGCGGCGGCGGCGTCGCCGTCGCCGGGGCCTGTGCAGGACCACATCATCGCGGAGCGGCGGCGGAGGGAGAAGATCAACCAGAGGTTCATCGAGCTCTCCACCGTCATCCCCGGACTCAAGAAGGTTAGTCATGCATCACCGTGGCGCTCTCTCTCTCTCTCTCTGCCATCATTATTAGATAGCTCCATGTCTTCTGTTAGCTTCGTTCTTGATCTCTCCTTCGTTTTCCCCTTTAATTTCATGTTTGATTTTAACCTTCTCATCAAGGAGAGCTCTTTGTTTTTGTTATGACTCTTTTTGATTCGTTTGTAGCTAGGCAAGATTTACCAAGATTGCATGTATATCATCTCGACAGTATAGTGGTCACTGTTGACTGTTGAGCAATCATATGCATTTAGCTAGCGCAAGCATATTAGGTTCGTAGCAACAAAAGTGCAAGCATTCAGCATACATTCTTGGTTAGCTATAGTACTAGTTTTTGGATTAAAATCACCGAGATAAAAATTACGCCAGAAAAATAGATCTACCGAAACAATCTACAGTACTCAGTAAATGGTGCAACTTTTGGTTGATGAATCTACTTGAAATTAAGTTATGTCTTCCACAAACTCAAATTCTTAACAGAAATCAACCGCGCTTCTACATCCAACATGAGCAATCAGCGTGTCTACGGATTATTGCACCTCACGAAATGTAACTTGTTGCATCAAGCTTTCATCAACATTAATATCGTTAAAACTTTTGTACGGTTCTTGCAGAGGTATCCCAGATGCCCCAAATTTAAACTTGTACTAATACTGAGTTTGCCTGTAGATGGACAAGGCCACCATCCTTGGGGACGCGGTGAAGTACGTGAGGGAGCTGCAAGATAAGGTCAAGACCCTCGAGAAGGACGGCGCCGGCAACAGCCGCATCCAGTCGGCAGCGCTCGTCAAGAAGCCGTGCCGCGTGCCCGACGATGAGGGCACGGCCAGCGCGAGCAACGGCGCCCGCGGCCTGAAGCCATCGCCGGAGATCGAGGCCCGGCTGTCGGATAAGAGCGTGCTTCTGCGGATCCACTGCGACAGTGCTAAGGGGCTGCTGGTGAAGGTGCTGTCGGAGGTGGAGAAGATGGGCCTTTCCATCACCCACACCAACGTCATGCCCTTCCCCGCCTCCGCCTCCATCGTCACCATCACAGCAAAGGCGAGCCATCTATACTCATACACGATCAGCATCATTGTATACCATGGTGTATCATGCATGAATAATATTGGTCTCTAGCTAGAACAAATTGGGAAATCAATTAACATGTGCACCATGCAAGTACCAAAGGTCGTATGTGGTACATGTAAGCGCTATGTTACATACGGCTAGGGTTAAGAACGACGTTAGTTGCACCCCTCTGAGAGTGGTACATATATTGCAATGGTTAAATTAGAACGTTAGAAAATATGCACCAAAGAGATAAAAAAAATGCTATGTATCATTATTTTGTGTATGCCATTTTATCAATAATTTACTATCACTTTTTACAATAAATTATTTAATAATCCTACATACTTTTATGGGCAGGTTTTCTCTCAGGGTACTCCACGCATGGGTATTCTATATATAAATCTTTGAGGAATTGAAGGATATATTATGATGAGCAAACCTACAGATCAGACAAATACAGAAAAATAAAGAATTAAAATTAGATCCATGAGGGAGACTCTGGTTGTTCCATCTTTTTTTATGTAGGCTAAAATTAATAGAAATATCCTGATCTGTTAAGACTAGTATTACACCAGCTAGGATATCTAGGACCGAGGATTGTTATTTCAAATGTTAGACTCACTGACAGCCGATCATATAAGATCAGCTGGCGGATATAGTTGTTGAACACGCCAATTAATCAAAATTGAATGAGGAATTATACAAGTGATATGTGTAGAAATTATCAAAAGGGTAGTGTGTGTGCAAGCGAACTACAATTTCTCCAAAACTAATTTCCTTTTGCAAGAACTCAAGAATTTATCAGTTCCAGATATCTATCTTAATTCCTTTTCAAATAAACTGTCAGTTTTTTTTACTAACATGTAAATTTAAGGGTGATCATTTAACGGTGATCACACTTTAATCAATGCAATATATCAAAAGTATTCCTGAGAGTGATCCACTGACTTGTAACCTAAGTATGCATTATTATGTAATATAGTTTGTCTCACATAATAATTGGTGTACTGTGTATTGTTAGAGTTTATGCATGGTCCGCAATAATTATGTGCAATTGGGCATGCATACACTTATTAATCAGCCTATAAGTATAGCTAATCATATCATTATATTTTTTTGACCAATGTTATGTGCAATATTTTCAGATGGAAGAGGGATTCGATACCACAGTGGACGAGATAGTAAGGAGGATTAACTCTGTGCTGCACCAACATACAGCAGCAGTACTGAGGAGAACAGAAGATAAGAAGTAGCCTGCTGGCAAGCTTATTTTCTGAAAAAAGAACTTGAGCTTGAAGAAATTATGTTGCCAGCACTAGGCCATTCCGAATGGCTGTTGTTCAAAGAGTAACTTAAGGTGAGGATTTTTCTCGTCAAGCGTGCATGTACGCCAAACACATCACATTCATGTCCGCAATATGCATGCACATTGATGAAGCGATGGCATATATGACTCATGAGCATGTTGATCGATGACGAGAATTTCTCAACCACACAAAGTTACAAGGTTTTGTTAGAGTCTGTTTTCTTAATCCAAATCATTGGTGAGAGAACCCAAATAACCTTTCCTTGATGTGCTGAGTATATGTTTTTCTTAATTGAAGTATCACTTCGTCAAGTTGCAATGTCTGCATCAAAGAAAACCGTCCATACATATGCGCGCTTGATCTGTCCAGGACATTTGAAGGAGATTAATCATTAGATCAGAATAAGCACTATTTAAAAGTGATATGCTGATATATGATACTCAATATCCCATCAAATAATGAGATCCGTTCTTATTTAAAAAATCTCATGAAACTTTTATTATAAAATATAATACAGCTGGTAGCCGCATTATATCCCGGCATGTATTTCTGACTCATGTGTGAGTCATGCATACGCAAACAATGTATTCGCAGCAAAAAAAAAAAATTATGGTTTTAGTTAGAAGTTCTGCATATCTTTGTATATAATTTATGGTCCTCTTTGTTTAAGTGGTACCATGTGATCTGCGTAGCTCTAAAGATACGGAGTCCTGTCTGGCAAATTAAAGATCTTGGCAGAAAGAAAGCTGTTGAGATCTGCGGAGCAAAGTTGGCACATTGTTGTTTGCATAAAATGCAGCATGTCGTCGGTTGGGATGGCACACCAAGATCGAAGATATGATCACAATATCAGCAGGTACCTATCTACTGTATTGTGCTGCGAACAGTTGTTCCACACCAATACCATATATATGTATATTTGATTAAAAATACCATATGTATACATATAGAATTAAATAACTATAATATACGACAGACGTACGATGGTTCGTGTACACATCGATTAAATAGATAGGAGGAGCAACGGGTCTTCATTCTCAATCACAGAATAAAGTATGGTTTAGCAGTGGTAACGATGATCTCGAGAGATTTGCTGACTACGTATTTCAATTATGTTGGATTAGTCTAATGGAAAAGCATTGCGGTGATGGAGAAATCTTCTGGGATTGGGATCCATCTGGTTACTGCCAGACAAGTAGTACCTTGATTTCGTAAGGGTACAGACGTACAGTACCAAACTGGAAGGACGCGAACTAAAAGAATTTGATTCGAGATCAGCAGGGGCAGTTCATCGTATCTTTGAAAACTATTGTTTATGCCAATGTAAACTTTAGTTTAGTTGAAGACAAGTATTAAAATATTTATCAGTACGCAATTGGATGCATGGCTGGAAGGTTTCAATTATTGATCGATTAACCATGGTGCGCCCCAGCTATAGTTTATTGCCAGAGATTACTTTTGAGGCTTGGGATGCCACATAGAAGCAACGTTTAAGAGCGGTTCATTCCTGCGTGTACCGTGTTAGTTCGACCTGCTTAGTACACTAGTACGCTTACGCTTTCTGCTGAGAGGGGTACACGTATGGATACAAATAATTTCACAGAGACACGTGAATCATTAGTAGGATGTTTCTCTCCACCCAAAAGAACAGGAATTACGTTTTGGCAAGATTTAATTCAGATCCCAGCCTCAGGCTAGATGAAACACGTGCATAGAAAAAATTGAATTTAGCGCCGAGCCTTCATGATTGATCAGTAGAGGCGAACTCTCGTATTTCGTAAAAAACTACTGTTGTCGATTAATATGCATCCTCATGCTTACTAAGACTGACTCCAACAATGGGAGGCAAACCCATCTTTGCCTCCCAAAACACTACTATTCATCAGGCATGTGTCTCCAACAGATGATGCATAGAGAGAAGGCAGCTTGCATCGGAGGAGAGAGGGGATGGAAAGATGCACTCCCTCTCTCCTCCGAACGCATCTGCTACTCTCCCCCGGCGCCAGCGCCCTAGACACCGTCTTCTCCCACCTCCCTCCGCCGGTCACCATCCGCCGCTCGGCTCCAGCGTCTACTACCGCCAGTGCGAGCTGCTCCGCCACTTCGCCGCGACGCAGCCGGCCGCCTGCTCGTCGGCCTCCTCATCCTCCTCCTCGTCCTCGAGCGCCGCGAGCTTCCCGACGGCGGCGGACGAGGCGGCGGCGCTGCGGCAGCAGAAGCTGTACCGCGGCGTGCGGCAGCGGCAGTGGGGCAAGTGGGTGGCCGAAATCCGGCTGCCGCAGAACCGGGTGCGCGTGTGGCTCGGCACCTACGACTCCCCGGAGACGGCCGCCCACGCCTACGACCGCGCCGCCTTCAAGCTCCTTGGCGAGTACGCGCGCCTCAACTTCCCCGGCGTCATGGACGCCCGCGACTGCCCCGAGAACCTCCAGCCGCTCCGCACCGCCGTCGACGCCAAGATCCAGGCTATCCGCGCACGCCTGGCGCGCAAGCGCGCGAAAGCGCGCAAGCAGCGCGAGGAGCAGAGCAGCAAGCAGAGCTCTTGCGCCCGCTCCCGCTCTTCCGAGGACGAGAAGAAGCCCGCTCCCCTCGATTAGCCATGGCGGCCGTTCTCTATGCTGTCGCCGCCGCCATTCCTGGAGGCCGCGATCCAAATTGACCTCTCAAATGGAACCCTAGAGCATAGTGCATCCGATTCCCCCATTTCCCAGCCTCCCTCCTGCGCTTCCCTATGCCGGATTTGAGCTTCCCAAGCTCGCCCATGGCCTGTGGAACAGGGAGCACGAACAGCTAGCTCTAGCGGTGCGATGCGATGCTGAAATGCCTACTCGCTGTTGGAGACGTTGTGTTAGGAGGAGAAGGAAAAGCACTGCACAGGGAAGGCAATTGTCAATTTGCCTATCAAAAATGCCCTCTATTGTTGGAGTCAGTCTAAGTGCTATGCGTCGCACAAATTCCGGCCGGGGACCAAAACATTGCACTCGTTGACTGGTCAACATAAGTGCGAACGAACTAGCAGCAGTTGCTCTTGGTCATACACGTACCAGCTAGTCAAATCTCATACCGTCTCGTGCACTGGTAGTTTTATATACCACCATCAGCAGTTGCTTGATGATACCCAGCAGAAATTATACCCATCAAGCACAAATCCCGTGATGGATTTTTTTGTGACTAAATTTGCAGGGACACTTTCTGTCTGAGTGCGCTGAACTGATCCATTTGCAATTGTTCAATGGGGATGCCATCTTCTCACGGATTTGTTTATTGCAGTTGCCATTAAAGTTTATAGCTGTACTGGTTGTTCTTGCAATGTTGTCTCAGCTGCAAGGCTGATTTGGTGCAGTGTGTTCTCCAGCCCCAAAGGAGCATCTTTGCCCAGGATAATATTGTTTTCCTGCGTCATGAAAGCAGCTGCACTGCCAAACATATCAAGCTCTCTCGTCACATGATCTGATACGCATCAATAATCTACTGATTTCACTTCAAAAAAAAAAAATAATCTACTGATTCCAGATATACAGGCCATACTCTGATGTATACTAAGGTGGTGTTTGTTTATTTAGGCCTAAAGGTCACATCAAAACTAATCTTGTTATTTAGACGTATTAAATAAGTTTAATTACAAAACCTTTTGACAGATGTGCGCTAATTTACGAGATGAATCTAACGAGCCTAATTAATCTATGTTTTGCTACAGTGATGCTACAGTAATCATCGTCTAATTACAGCTTAATTACCCTCATTAGATTCGTCTCGCGAATTAGTACAAAGTTCTGCAGTTAGTTTTTTAATTAGACTTTATTATAATACTCTTAAATGACAAGATTCTAGCAGCCCTAAAATTAGGCCTAGAGAAACGACCACCACCTAAAAATTAGTACCATAAACTCCCATATACTTCATATACAAAATTCTGCATAACTTCTATATCTCTAGCGCGTTGATATAAGTCTCAACACGAGTGCACCATTCAAGTGCGACAGTAAGTGATACTGTGTTGAAGACAACATGCAGACATGAGAGCTCCACTAGTTCATAAGCTACCTTTATTACCAGAAATATCTTATTTCGTACCACCATGTGGCTTAATTATAGTTCTGTACCATATACATATTTTTTACATAGAGATTACAAGATGAGAGCTTCCAGAAAGCCAAAACACATCACATCTATTTCTATATTGGGCTTGGAGCCTTGGACATTCCAAGATGGCATCACTTGTTGACGAAAGAGACACCCTTCTGGATACTCTCCGCCAGCTCTTTCTTTGCCTTCTCCAGGCCAGCAGAGATCACAAGATGAGAGTGATGTGCGAAGAAAATTAAGTGGTGCAAGACAGCAGAGATCCAGGATATCGATAAAAACTGATGTGGTCCTGATAAAGCATTATAGTATAGCTAATGATATGAAACAACGGCTTTCAATCATATTCAGCGCCCTTATGATCCTGCGCATTAGATGGTCATCCTGATAAACTAACCAACACTAGTAAAATCTGAAGCAACAGTGATAATGAATTTCCTTCCTGCCGTCAAGTCATACAGTTTCACTGCATCATCTCTGCTCCTTCAGGGCCTTTTCAAAGGGATCTGGCATGGCTGCTGCCTTGCGTGCTGTGTTCTAGCCTATGCATGACTGCTGCCTTCTGGAGCACCTGTGATGTAGTCATGGATGTCTCTCTTCTACTATGGGTGTGGAAAGCAAAATTCAGGTGGGTCAAACCACCGAAGATTCCTCAAAGAGGAAAAATTAATAACAAAAACTCTTGAATGGTCTATTTAAGTGGAAAGTAACGGTGCAGTTGACAATTATGGAGGGCGTCTAACTTGAATGCATGCCAGGAACAGGAATATTCTATAGTCCAAGTATGTGGTACAAACCTTTCATACTCATTCAATGGCCCAAGTGGTAAAATCTCCTCAATTCCACAACGCCCTAACCGCACTTTGGATGCAAAGAATGGAAGCTCGGTAACCTTCAATCACAACAAAAAGATAAGAGAATTCAGAAATAAGAAATATTGTTCAACAACATGAATAGAAAATTTGATTCATGATTGAAATGAGTATGTACGAAAATTTAAAGAACCTGAGAAGCTACATAAGAGCACTCCACTATGCCGGCGTCACCATGCAGCCCTCTCAAGCAAGCATCTGCAAATTTAGCAGCTGCATATGCCTACAAAATAAGCTTAGTGTTAGCCAGCGCTAGAAGCTATAAAGCAAGGACACTGATGTGCATACAAGCGATGGAAACCAACCATTGACAGAGTTGCTGATCCTGCTCCAGCTTTGGCCTGAACCATATCAGATAGGAAGAAGCAAAAAGGAAATATTAGTACCAAAGAAGTGAAGAACAGCTTTCAGTTTTTATTAACCTTTTTTTTTAGAGAAGGAACAACTGCAACTAACCGAAACAAGTGTTCAACCAACACCGGAACCTCGTGCAGTACATGGTTAAAAAGATATGCAAGGATAACTTGGCATGCACTTGATGATGAAACTTTGTGTCATATACATGCCACCGGACCGGGCTGGAGTTGTATATGGGCTGGGCCTTGGCCATGCTGGACGTGTGGGCTAGCAAGTGTGCAGGCAAGCAATACAAAAGGGATGGCACAAGCAACACAGGAAGGGGGAACAGAAATCAGAACTCGTCTTCCTCCTCAGGTCTCGCTCGACCTTCTCTATCTGCCCTCGATACCCTGCTGCTCCTCTTGCTCTTCTACCCCAAATTCCTGCTATCTCTACCCCAGCTACCTCCAATTCTACTCAGCTACTACTTGTATCTGTATCAGTTACCCAGGGACACGACAGTTGGTATTCAGAGCCATTCCGATCCAGTTCTCTTCAGTCTGATCTGCAATTTCAAGGGAAGGGTTGCTGCTCTTTGTGAGCCCGTGATTCCATCCCTGGTTTGATCTGTGAAGAGCGCGAGAAGATGGTGGTTGCCTCAATGATGGAGGCATCAGTGCTGGACTCCTTGGAGCAGCAGGAGCGGGATGCCATGTGCATTCGGATTTTGGCGAGGCTCGAAGAGGTGGTCGCCCGTTTCGATTGCGGCCTCGGCTCGTCGTCCTCTTGCGCAGCCCCTGCTACCATGCCAGGCTCAGTCGTCGCCGACCCAAGTGCCTCTACGACCTCTCTAGCTGGCGCACAGATGGTGTTCGACGAAATGCCTCCTAGCCGAGAGGTGGTTGTTCGAGGCGATCTTCATGTCATGGTGAGCCATGTGGTATACCCTGTGACCGAGGATGTTCCGCATCATCTCTTTGATCCATACGGTGCAGAGAAAGTGCAAGTTATCGCGGAGACTACCCACGTGGAGGCCCTTATTTCTTCTGTTCGGCGCATGATGCATTGCGAGCTAGAGAAGCGTGCCATGGCCGCTGCATCTGGGATGGTTGCAACATGATGGATATTTATCTTGTGCTGCAACCCACTTCGGACAGCATGCCAGAGATCCCCACGAAGTGTGACACCGACACAAGCAATGTCCATGTCACAAATGTTTCTGAGTCCATTGCTGCTGCCCCCGAGGTCGTCCCGACTCAGGAGGAGCCCTCGCCATACCTTATAGAGAAGGTGTTTGCCAACGTTGAGCTTGACAACATGATGCCTACAACATGTTTGATGGATTATCCTAGCAACGACTGTGTTGCCAGAGGTGTTCCTCAGACTGAGACAATCGCTACAGTACAATCTAATGATGCAATTCCAATGCAAAAGATGGCACACTTTGCAACTAGGCGAGGTCGTACTGTCAAGTGGGTCTCAAAGGTTTGTGTCGGCTATCGCCCCGTGCATTGGCCCGTCAGAGTTCTCCATGACAAATTTGTTCGCAATCAGGTGCTCACCCATGTTGGCGGTTGCTCACTGTTCTCGGAGACTGGTATTGAGCTTGCAGTACCAACATATGAGAATGATATGCTCAAGTTGTCTACTGTCCATGCAGATGAGAAGGAACATGTTGCTATGAGTAACAAGAAGCTCATGCCGATAGTTGGATCTGAGGTGTGTAAAAAGATAGATGACACTTATACATTTCAGTGTTGGGCTGTATCATCTCTTAGTCTGGACTGCTTTGTGTTTGACGTGGTGCCGCAAGATGGTCAGCAACAGGAACATTTACTACATTTCACATGTCAGGATTACACCACGAAATGTTGGCATGCAATCAAGCTGGGCAATGACAATGACGACCATTGTATCAATGATGATGGGTTGTGCTCTCTGTATATGAAGTTCAGTGATGGGAACCAAGGTTTTATGGAATTGTTGCCTTGGGATCGAAATGATTTCAGTCCGTGGACATATGGACAAGTGATGGCTTGCTCAATGCTGGATAAAGTGCAGGCATGGCAACGCGGAGGATTTAGTCCTGGACAATATTCAGTCACACTTGTTTCTCAGAGGGTGAGCAAACTGCTACATCGTGAACGCGTATTACTCACTGAAGAATGTTGCAAGCTACAAGGCATGAGACACTATGTTGCAAAGTGTGACCGCAGACAGGCCATTTCTAGAAGAAAAATTCTCTTGGGCATCTCAATCTGCCCCTGAGCAAAGCTTAATCTGAAGTTGTGGCTGTCACACGCATACAATGTAAGTGAGCTGAGGTATTTGCAAGTCATGTCACCTACCAAGAATATCAAAACAAACTCAAGTTCCTCAGCACAAGATTCCTTTTTTAATGACACGATGGAAGCTTTCTGCATCAATTGTTCTTTCAGTTTCGTAGAATTCAAAGCTAAGGCGCCTTGTTGCAGAAAATGGCATCAAAATATTTCAGTGAGTTCGAGTTCAGGAGCTGCATGGTGCCATCAAATTTCCATCAGCAACTGCCATGGAATCCTGGAGTTACCAGACAATTAGAAAACTGTCAGCTTGAGGGCAAGCTGAATCTCAAGGGGTGGGTAATGTCATATACATGCCACCGGACCGAGCTGGAGTTGTATATGGGCTGGGCCTTGGCCATGCTGGACGTGTGGGCTAGCAAGTGTGCAGGCAAGCAATACAAAAGGGATGGCACAAGCAACACAGGAAGGGGGAACAGAAATCAGAACTCGTCTTCCTCCTCAGGTCTCGCTCGACCTTCTCTATCTGCCCTCGATACCCTGCTGCTCCTCTTGCTCTTCTACCCCAAATT
Source organism: Eragrostis nindensis (assembly GCA_012490785.1). NCBI lineage: Eukaryota > Viridiplantae > Streptophyta > Magnoliopsida > Poales > Poaceae > Eragrostis > Eragrostis nindensis. Next base: position 159,745 of record JAAXCT010000763.1, on the reverse strand, counting down.
CCTGCTATCTCTACCCCAGCTACCTCCAATTCTACTCAGCTACTACTTGTATCTGTATCAGTTACCCAGGGACACGACACTTTGTTGTCAAGATGTAGATTTAATATGCATATATGCACCTATTCTGTGATTTACAAAATATAAGGATTGGCCATAAATTCATATAACCATTCAACAAGTGAGCTAACTCTTGTTTCGCAAAATTAAGCATGTCAATTCTTTTCACTATTGTTAATCATAGTGGTAAACAACTGCAACCAGAAATTGAATAGAGATTGAGAATCTGGAACAAGTATATGGAAATTGGTGAGGAAAAGCATACCTCAACTACTTCTGTACCACCATTCTGTATCCGAGAAGTGAGGTAGGTAACTTCTTCTGAGGTAAACGAGCATGCAGGATTCACCTATGCAAGTGGCAAAGCATAAAAGATATATATGTGAAACTGATTTTCTACAATTTCTATCAGCACATAGTACATGTTCCCCAGTTTCATAGCACATGAAAATAGTCCTAACCTGAGAAAGGAGCGGTAATATTGTCACTCCTGCATGCCCGCCAATGACAGGAACATTGATGTCTCTCGGGTCAAGTCCAAGAACCTCTCCCTGTAAACAGAGAAGTGGAGCAGGATTTTGAGAAACTCTCCTGTAGAAATTGCAGCGTGATACAGTCTTTTGAATTACATACCACAAAAGTGTTTGCTCTCACAACATCAAGTGTTGTCACACCCAGAAGACGTTTGGGGTCATATGTCCCAGCTTTCTTGAATACTTCAGCAGCAATGGGAACAGTAGAATTAACAGGATTACTAATCACATTTACGACTCCCTTGGGGCAGCATTTTGCAATACCCTCGCAGAGAGTACGGACAATTCCAGCATTGATGTTGAACAAATCATCCCTTGTCATCCCAGGTTTCCGAGGGACACCAGCAGGAATTATCACAAGATCCATTCCAGTTAGAGCATCTTCTAGCTGTGGCTGGCCAACAAAGCCACGCACCTGCATATTTTAGGATTTAGAATAATTACACAGAGGCCGGAAACTATCTTCATTTTCCAAAACAAAAAAAAAAGAATAATTACATACAGTTACATGAAGTGGTTCAACGATCAGATGAATAATTGTATGAAAGGAAGAAGGCCGCAAATTACATCTCGAAAGCAATTAACATTGCAAGTAGTTCGACATGGTTTAGAGCTTTGGTCCCTCACTATCAGTGGGTAATCAGATAGTAGGTAAATTTATTCCATGGTTTTCTGCAGAAATTCACAGCATAACATGCACAGGGAAACTCTTCTCTCCCGAGTGACTGAGTTGCAAAAATTATAACAGGTATCTGCAACTGCTTCAGGATGAGTCATGCGTACAGTAGTGAAAACAAGTGTGCAGCTGCAGGATTTTACATCATCTAAATCTGATTCTGAGATAAGAGTCCAGATGGAAACAAACATGCTTTGTGGCCGTACTCTACTCTTAGAATCAATAGTGAGGAATCTCTAAAAATTATTTCAGATAAATATGGGTCAGATGCGATGTCCAGGAACATACCACAGCACCAGTGTTCATGTGGCTAATGTCAGCTGTGACACCAGGAGTGTTGACAACATCGTATAGATGTAGCACCGAAACAAGAGGGTTCATCTTCATTAGCAGTGCGAGTGGCTGACCAATCCCACCGGACGCACCCAGGATTGCAACCTTGAACCCTGGTGCCGCACCTTTTGCACGGCAATTGGATCCCCTCAGGATGGAGACCTCCTCCGTCTTGAAAACAAAGAAACAAGAGAACATTTAGCAGAAAGTAAAAGCAGTTCCTGGAAACGGTGTCACAGGGTCAACTGAACCTAAGTTCAAATTTAGGAATCTGTCACTCGGTCGCTGGAAATACATCAAGTACAGTTATCTGTAGAAAGGATTTAAACTCGGTTCTCAATCTCCTTGAGCGGTCGTAAGCGAACACAGTCGAAGGTGTAAGAAAGGCATAGTAGCAAGGTTGTGTGTTGTGTTCGTCACAAGACTGAAATGTGGTTTGGTCAAAAGTAATCGCTATATGTGACTTACAAAGTCGCCACTTTTACATTGGTCTACTACTCTATTTTAGAGCTAAGCAGAACCCACAATCCGTGATGGTTTTGCATATCAGACCTAAAGACATGCTATTTGTCAGCATTGTTGCATTTTTGCCAAATATAAAACATCAGTCTGCCAAGTCAGTACGCGTGTGAGAGCAATGGTACCGCGCAAAATGTCGCTTCTATGGTTTCGTTCAGTCAGCAGTTGACGATCTACACATTTGGGAACATCAATTCAATCAGTATCCCAAGCCAGTAACCTACTATATGTCCCAAATTTGGCAGAAATTTGGATGGCAGCAGTCCGTATCCAGCCAACTGATCGATGATCCAAGAAACTGGTACTGGAAATTCGGCTCCTACGCACAAAAGGGGACGCCCTGCTCCTTTGTCGCCAAGGTCCCAGCTTTCGGCTGCCGTCGCTCCGGCAAATCCAAGGAAGGCGGCGGGCGACGCAAATCCAAGGACACTAGCTAGTGACCCGCCCCCCCAACGAGCACCCTAGTCCCGACCAAATCGACGGAATCGAAGGAGAAATCTGGAGGACCGCGCTGACCTGAGATACGGGGCGCGGGCGCAGGTGGGAGGCAAGCGTGGCCATCCGCCTGGCCGCCGCCGCGTGCTGCTGCTGCTCCATGGCTTGTGAAGCTGGAGGAGACTTGCCGAGTTGGAGGAAGAAAGGAGAAGTGACGGAGGAGGAGGGATCGGAGGAGGGGGTGTGACGGCACGGGGAATTGGAAAATCGGAGGAGGGGCTCGTTGCAAAAGATAGGTTCGTTGGCTCGCGGGAGGAGGGGGAGAGGATGCGTGCACGTTTGGTAAGGAGGAGGAGATGATGATGATGATGCACGGAGGAGGATGGGAGTCGAGTCTCGGGACATGAGTCCACACGACGAGTCGATGACGCGTTGGTCTCTTGCTCGACTTCGACTCGTTTCGATCTCATCGCCTCAACTCAGCCCCTTTCTTGCCTGATGAGAGGATTGCAACCGCTTTTCACTTTTGGGACAGCTCGTTGAATTAATAAAAGGAAAAGGGAAAAAAAAGAGAAGCATACAGAGCATGCTGGACCGGCCACGAGCTGTGAGCGCGATAGAGAGACATTGGACGGAAGAGAGGACGACGGCGAGTAAGGCGTAGACGAACATCTGAAAGAAAGACCCACGGTACGTCCTTGTCGCCGGCGATCAGTGCCGGATGAATTCTTCGTCGCAGCTGGCCGCCAGCAGTCCCCTTGTCGCTCGGTCAACGGGCTGCTTAATCCAGGCGCGAGGCCGAATTCCTCAACAGGCCACCAGAAGTGAATTGGGCCTTTTGTTGGCCCAGGAAACCTGCCGCTCGTCTTAGCAAAATCGAATCGTAGCCGCAGACAGCCGATCCGACGTCAGAAGCAACCCCAGCCCCGGTCGCTGTTTGAAACGGCGACCGCAGGGTGCTCTGGTTCGCCGGCGCGGTCTCCTGAGTCCTGGCTCGACAACGCCGCCGGTCCAAACCAATCCATCGCGCGCAAAGTGTTTCCCGGCGAGCTTTGCTACGTCCAGGAGGAGGCCCTTTAGGCTACCGTCGTGGTCGTACGCTGGTCCCGCGCGCCGCGCCACGCCGTCCCTTGGCTTTTCATTTAGGCCATGCATGGTTTCGTCCCTCCCGCGACAGAACGCGTTGACGGTTGCACACGGCTGGAAGACGCGTTTTCCCTGGCCGTGCCCTGCTCGCGGCCGCCGCTAATGGCGTCTCGCGCGCCAACTCAGGCAGGGCACGGCAAGCCAACAACGCCCAGGCCAGCAAGCCCATTCCGACCGCCGGTGTTGATATGGAACGTCCGGTCCGGCGGGTTAGCCCAGACCTGGGAACGTAGCAGAGCATCAGGATTCGTCATTCACCAATTCACACGCCGGCTGCGCCTTCCTCCCCACGCAAGCACCTGCAGTGCAAGCTCTGGTTTGTACTCGATTGGCACCTGCAGACGCTTCTTCCCTTCCCGGTGCATTCATCAGTTTGAGGACAGCGCAGCGACTGACTGCCTGCAAACTCAAGCGTCCCTTTAGACATGCGCTATGCAGTACAGTAATGCATTAGTGCCGGTTCGTTTTTTTAAAAAAAAAAAGAAAAAGAAAAAAAAACATGTTTCCATCGGTCATAGGATCGCCAGAGTCATAATTGTCCTCTTCATCACGCTTCACGCTTTCGCCGCTTTACATACTCTGCAAGAATTTTCTTGTGATAATCTCCGCTAGTGCTCTTCTATTACCGAGCTGGAGATGTAGGCATATCATATAGTTGCAATCACGACGAACTCACTATATACAGAGCTTGTGGCGGGAGCGCCGGCCCGCCAGTTACCTCGCCAACCGTCGAAGGACGTCGGCGTTGAGCCGACGACAAACCCGACAACTCTGCTCTGCTTCACGGCGTTCTAAAGGACTCTGCAATTTTCTCTAAACTTGTTCCGGAGGTGTCAGAGAGTTATCCCGCGCGTCGCAGAGGAGAGAGGTGAGGACGACGACGGTGAGGATCGCCGGAAGGGTGTCGCGATTGGTATGGGACGCTTGAGCCTGCCGTCGGCTCTCCAGACGAGGGGCCTCAAAACCTGCGTCGTTCGTGGTCGCAGTTATGAACTGCATTATGTAGCCCCGGCTGCCGTATCAAGTCCACAAGCTGACCCAAACGTGTATGCGAAGCATATCTGCACAGAATAGAGAACACATCCCAGCTGGACCGGTAAACAGTTCGAAAGAGGAATGCGAGCACCTTTCAACTCTGCCAAATCAGTGCATGCTTTAATTGCCTTGGTATTTTGGTTTCCTCCAATGCTTCAGAGCTCTCAGGCAGAGTGCTGGGCTGGTGTGGTCTTACAAAGCAAACGCAAGTTTAATTTGAAGCTCATAGATGGATGATGGATCGCTTTGATGGAATGGAACCTTTTATATGCTTCGTACGTGAGCATGCATTTTTTGCTGCCAATCATCCAAGCTCTGTCTGCCTGTGGAACGTTCGTTTATCGTGTGATCAGTTTAGCACTGCACGCTGTTCTGCTCTCGTCAATGCACAAGTCTCATGTTGCTGGAAACATGAAATAGTTCTGCTCTCGTTTGATCGCTGGCAGCACGTTTAGGGCATGTGCGGACTCTGGACTGGAGCCCTGTCGGCGAGCAACTCTGTTGGGCAACGCCGAAGCAATCATCGCGTGCAAGTGTTGCTGTTTCCGCTCCAGTCAAGATTTTCTCCGTCCAAGACGCTCTTTCGATCGTACGCCGGCGGCGGAGCGGTGATCCCGCGGCACGCCGTTCCTTTCGCCGTCCGTGCACCACCGTTCCTAGCCGGCGAGCGTCGATTTGGGCCATGGTTTCTCCTCACTCTTGAATCAGAACGCGTTGGCGGTTGCACACGGATGGGACTGGCGCTCGATCATGCGGTCAGCCAGTCTACCTCGTGCGCGAACTCAGGGCACGGCAAACCAACAACGACCAGCTGTTGGTCCCGGATCGACGGCGGGTGAGCTAGCCGACCTGGGAACGAACGTACTAGCAGAGCAGCCGGGGTTCGTCACGCGCAACTCTCTGCTTCACTCTACGCTCTGCAGTGCAGGCTCCGGTTTGTTAATTGGCACCTGCAGACACTTGTTCTCGGTGCATGCATGATCATGGCGCGTCCATCGGTTTGATGGCAGTGCAACTTGGTTACAGAGCCAACCAAGGCGATTTGACTGTCTGTAAATGCAAGCGCCTACATGCGCTATATGCAGTTGTAGCATCTAGCATTCAAACTTTTTTTTTTTAGACTAGCATTCATGGTTCCAACGGTGATAGGATTGCCACAGTCAAAAGTGTTCTCTCGATGCTTCGCACTTTCGATTTACAAGAGTACTTTAAAAAAACTAATTGTCGCTAGTGTTCTATTCTTATTGAGATGGATATGTCAGATGTAGGCGTCATGGAATCTCCAGTTGCAATCTTGCGCTTTCCAAGACGCGGTGCAGACCGCCGTTGGCATCATGGCAATTGAAGCTTGCGGGAAGAGAGAGGAACAGCGCGACCAACTCACCACACAGCTTGTGGCGGGAGCACGATGCCGCACGACATGGGGACGCACAGCAGGCGGATCGCCAGTTAGCTCGCCGAGCGTTGAAGGTTGCCGCGGTTGAGGCGCCGACGACCCCGTCTTGCTTCAGTCCACCAAGCGCGATAACTCCACGTGTCGGGATCGTTCGCAGCAGAAGCATTCGACGTTAACGGCGTTCTGCAGGATACTCTGCAACTTCCTCTAATCTTGTTCTGACGCTTATGCGAGTTATGCCGCGCGTCGCGGTTGAAGACAGCCGAGAACGACGACTGCGAGGAAGGCAGTCATGGTCCGGAGAATGGTACCGGACGCTGGCGCGTGGCTCCGGTTCTCCAGACGAGGGACCCAATCACGGTGGCGTCTGCGGTCCCAGCAATGAACTGCATTATGTAGCCCCGGCTGCCGCATCAAGCCCATGATCTGATCGAAATGTGTACGCGAAGCATATCTGCACAGAATTCCAGATGGATCAATGAACAGTTCCAAAGAGGAATGCGACGGACGTTTCAACTCTGCCAAATCTGAACTCCAGCATATGCTTACCATGGCATTTTGGTTTCCTCCAATGCTTCAGAGCTCAGTTAGAGTGCCGGAATGATCTCATGAAGCAAAAAAACTGTAGTTTGAAAGAGCTCACGGACGGTCGTTCTAAAAGAAAAAAAGAACTCACGGACGATGGATCGTCTCGATTGAATGGAACCGTTATTATATGCTTCTTGAGCATGCAACTGCTGCTGGCAGTCATGTGGAGCGTTCGTTTAGCACTGCACGCTGTGGTCTTTTGAAAAAAAAAAAACACTGCACGCTGTTTACTGTGCCTTTAGTTTAGCAATGCACGCTGTTTTGCTCTCGTTAATGCAAAAGTCGCGTGTTCAGATATGCGCTATGCCTTCATTTTCGCGCCTTGTCACACTCTGGATTGTAACCGTTAAAAATTCGGCGCAAGTGTTACTGCGACAGGAGAAGCATATTTGATGACGATGACAGACATTGCAAGCGTTAAGCGTAACAAAAAGAAACCAGGCAGATATTATAGCACTATCTCGATGCACTGCCAAAGTTTCCAAAACACAAAATGAGCCCATTCAGGGCACTGTAGTATCTTTTTTCTAGGCAAACGGATGAGTGGCAGTCTCTCGACATAACGCAGCTCCATTAGCTTGTTCGGTTGGAGGATGCAGTTACACTTGCAGTTTCAATAGTGAGAGAGAACACTGTAGCGGAGGATTCGCGCACTGTAGCAAACAAGTAGACTGTAGCAGCAGTAGCAGCAGCAGCCAGAGGAAAATCCTCCTGCCGAACACGCCCAATTGTCCTCCTCCGATCACGGAACGCTTTCCCATAGGCCGGTCGACCACAGTCGGCACATGGAAGTTGAAGCAGGCAGATAGAGAGAGTGATAGCGCAACGAGCTCACTGAAAAGATGCACAGAGCCGGCACGCGCACTGCCCCTTCGCAGCGTCGAGCAGCGGCCCAGCGTCGCAGAGAAGCGAGCACGCCGGAAACGAGAACACGCTTCGTGTGGCGGGTGGCATCGGACGCTGGCGGCTCGCGCCGGCTGTGTCTCAAAGACCGGCGCCGACTCTACCTCAAACGAAGTTGTGCTGACAGACATTACGCTTCACTGCATCCTCTAGCCCCAACTGGCGTACGAAGCCCACGAGCAGATCCAAATGCGCATGTAAAGCATATCTACACAAAATTGAACAAAGCAACCATGAATTGAAATGTTCGAACGAAGATCGACGCAAGAACATTTCAGACTCTGCAAAATTTGTTTGAACTCCCTTACCATGAAAGTTTGGTTTCCTCCAATACTTCAGAGCTCAGTCAGAGCGCCTCCCCTCCTCCCATTGATCTCGTGAATGGAAAGTGCAACTTTGGGAGCTCCGGATCGCTTTTTATAGAGCTCGCATGGAATGGAGGTATTATATAATCTATGAGCATGCAAGTGTTGCCGGTAGTCATCAAAAACATGCTTGTGTATGACCAGACCCACAGAAAAAAAAAACACCAGAGTCTGGTCGACGGGCTTGCTTTTTTTTTTTTTAATGGACGGGCTTGCTTCTTAATCCAGGTGCGAGGCCAAATTCTTCTTCCCCGGTGCGTGATCATGGCATCCATCAGTTTGATATATGCCGCTGCAGCTTAATGGTTACAGAACTAAGCGAATCATTGCTTTCGTTTTTCCAACGGAGTCACGCCGTGTCACCCTCAGAATAGCTACCGTAACGCCTCACACTTTTGGTTTACACCATACACTGGGGGCGCGAATCTGGTGATAATCGGCGCGAGCGCTGTTGCGACAGGAGAAGCAGATTTGATGATGAAGGACATTGAAAGGGTTAAGCGTAACCAAAATAAATAAATAAATCAGGAAGATATATATATATAGTACAACACCTGCTATTCTATAGTTTGCTTACATTCAGCTCTATCGAGCTATTAAAAATTCCACTGAACAATTGCAGTGATAACATTCAGATCAGACCAATGTATTTTTCTGGCTTAACTCTCAATTCGCAGCAAATCTTTTATTTTTCTCAAACATAAACCCCCGCGGTAGAAGCAAACCAGTTTATGTTTCCTGACCTATTCCAAGTTGCAACATCAAATAGATAAGCGATATGGTATGCGACATTAAGGGTAAAGCGGGTCCCCTTGACTGCGTTCTCAAGGACTCTGCAACTTCGTTTGCTTTGAGGCGCCAGCGAGTTACGCCGCGCCGATGATGGCGAGGAAGAGCACGGATGTCGTGCACGAACGCGATGGTCGCCTTGAACTGGCGGTCGGTGCGCGGCACGATGGGCTCCCCGGAGGTCGTGCGGGAACAAGATGCTGGTCTTGAACGGGCGATCGGTGTGAGGCACGATGGGCTCCCGAGCCAACATCACGAACCTGAATGCCGTCGGCGAGCACCTCCATCCCGTACGGCTCGGCGGCGCGGGAGGACGCAGCGGCCACGTACCCCGTGCCGCCGGTCGTGTCGTCGAAGGCCTCGCGGACGAAGCCTTGGTGAGCGTGTGCTTGCACTACGCCAGTGCCTCGCCCGGGAGCGCGAGGAGGTCGTGGTTGCGGTGGATGCTGCCGTCCAGAGACTTCTCCACGATCCAGAGCTCCACGGCCTGGAACGCCACCTCCAACTGGTCGCAGGAGATAGCGTCGCAGCCCGGGCACGCCTTCCCGGCTGCCTTCTCGCTGTATGCCCCCGGCTAGCCCTGCCACCTCACGCGCAGTTGCGACCCTTGCATCGGCCGCGCAGCTGCTCTGCCACTCCGTCCTGCCACCGACGACACGACCACCGGACCACGACACCGCTCCTCCCCGGACTCTGGCCAACGGGCGCCTTCATCAAAGTAGCTGCAGCCATGGCGACTCCAATTATCTCGGCTCGGCTTGGCTCGGCTAGCTACCTCTCTGCAACTTGCTCATTTTGGTTGCCTCCAATACTTCAGTATAGAGCTCAGTCAGAGTGTCGGATCGATCTCATGAAGCAAAAAAACGCACCTCATGGATGATGGGTCGCTTTGATGGAAGGAATTGTCATTATATATGCATGCTTCGTTAGCATGCAGTGGTTGCTGGAAAGCATCCAAGACCTCCCTGTGCCTTTTGCGACGTTCCTCGTTTATCGATTATCGTGTGTTCAGTTCACGCTGTTTTGCTTGCTACCGCGCGCGAGAGTCGCGTGCCGCTGGAAATCTGGAAATGGAAAACAGATGCCTGCACGTATCAGTTATAACGGCATGTTTGGAACTTGCTGGTTGGGCGCGTGGCCGCCGGCAGTTGTTATGGAGCACTGAGATCGAGCATCTGTTTATATTAATGCGATATATTGTGTATAACGAATTCTTTTCTTTTCTTCTTTTTTTCTTAATCTCGTCGGCTGCGAAACGCCGTCTAGCTCTGTTCTGTTCTATGAGTCGCAAGGTGCGCCATGCCTTGTCGAAACAAGTATAGAGAAAAATGACGTCGAGGAGGCCATACATGTATGGAACTGATAAAATGCCTCTCATATATGTTGTATGCCTATTGTTCTCCAAGATTTCTAATAATTAAATTTTGAGTTCTTTATCTGATTTAATGTGGAATTCATAATTTTTCCAATGATATATCAACAGTATATTTTATTGTGCCGGTATCACTGACAACAAAAATTGATAGGTTCTCTGATATATCAGGTGAGGCTACATTTATATTAATGCGATAGTATTCGTTCAAGGATTCATGGTCATTAGATTAGTCTCTTTGGCTTCTCTTATATTTTAAGAAATATCCATTCAAGGATCCTTGAATGGATACTTTCGCATTAAAATGCTTCTGCGCATAAGCATTTTATCCATTCAAGGATTAATGCGTAAGTATCCATTCAAGGATAGCATTTTAATGCGAAAGTAGCCATTCAAGGATTCGTGGTCTTTATATTGCATTCAGCAGATATGGCTTCTCTTATGTTATAGCAATGTGTATTCTAGGCTTCCTATACACAACCAAGCATTTTGATGTGATAGTATCCATTCAAGGATTCTTGGTCAGAATGTAGAGGTGTGCAACATGGAAGCATTTCATGCCAAGATATCTATGTTAAAGGATTACTGGGTATTATATATTTTGGCCTAGATTATCTTCTCTTATGCTATAAATAGAAGTTCGCTCTCCAAGTTTGATGTACCAAAACAATACCTGGCTCCATAACATCAACATCATAGTTGTACTGATGGATATGAAATTCATACTACAATTTCTGGTCCTTGCTTTAGTTTTTAATATGTTAACAAGTCATCAAGCTTGGGCTGAGAAAGAATGCTATTCAGAGAAAGAATTGCTTAAGTTCCGGTGCAAGAATACCATTGCGGTTATGGGTGACTATGTCCCTCCCGATTCCAAGTGCATTAGAACTGTGCAACAATCTGATATGGCTTGCATTTGTGGTATCATCACACCCAGAGAGGAGATCCGCCGTATAAGCATACAGAAGTTTCTTCGTCTTGCACGCACTTACAATAGGCCTCTCCCATCACCTGGAATGAAATGTGGAAGTAAGTACCTATAACTATTGATATATATCTTTTCAAAAGATTTTAGTACCATGCAGATGTCGATGATACATTATGATATGAAATTTAACTTTTTTTTCAGGTTATATTATTGAACCACCATTGTTGCCGCCACCATCGAAGTCACGTCCATGAGAGTCTATCTAGGCAAGCAACCCAAGGAAGAATCATGACAAAGGCATGGACTTGCTTGCTTTCTTGTCATTGCCTTTGCATGATACAAGTGGATGAATAATAATGGAAACATTATCTTGAATAATATGGACCACTACAAAACGCCTCAAGGGAGTCAAGGAGGTGATATAGAGATAGCTAAACAATATTTGGCTACATAAAGATTAAGCACAGTCGGTTCATATTACTAACTGACATTGTGCTCGCTCGTTCCGCACCTGCTCGATGCATAGGGTTACAGTAACATCCCAAAACACAGATAAATAGCAAAGAAAGCCCTTAAAGCAAATAATGAGCCTGTTTGGCAGGCTGATAACACTGTAGCGGCTGCTGAAGAAATAACTGCAAACACTGTAACGGCTGCTGAAGAAATAACTGGAACACTGTAGCTGCTGCAAAGAAGCTGGCTCGAAATGGGCAGCCGAACAGGCTGAATAGCATGTCAACTGACAGAGTCGACGGCAAACGAGAAAAACAGGCCGTACAACCCGGTCAGCAAAATTAAGTCGCACAAGACAAAATCCACAAAGACGGGCTCCATTATCTGGGCCTCCGCATGGGCCAGCTGACGCTGCTCGTCGTTCCTAGCCGCACAGATCTCGTATTCAGCGGTTCGGACGGACCCCAGGCCCGGTCGCCGTATGAAACAACGGCGACCGGCCCTCTACGCCTCCGATGGTCCGGACAGGGGAGTGAAAACTGAAAACAGAGCAGTGTCACAGTGTCTGTCAGCAAACACTTGGGAACCTGAAGGCAATAATAATTGTCACTCTGCCTTGCCGACCCCCACGTTTCCCAGATTTTTTTTTTTTTTTTTTTTGGCGAGGAATGAACCATGTTTTGGCATCGTCTCTCTACGAAACAATCACTTAAGCATATCCTGGTTTTATCTTGATGGAATGGAAGGTAGAGAGCCACAGGAGCCTGAAGCTGACGCCTTGACGCGTCAACACCATCTTTTCTTTTGCAGCAACTGTAAACATATCAAACCTAATGTCTTTGCGGACGTCAAAGTTAAATACCGTATCACAGCTAGCTTGGTTGCTTGTGCCCCTATACTACATCGATCTTTACCATTCCATCCTCCAGCCGCATGCTGATCCCATATATCCAAGAAGACCTACAGGTAAGCCCCTATATGCGTAACAGGGTGCTGATGGACCCATCAGTTAGGTAACAGTAAGCACCCTAGCTGATCTACCCATCTAATCTTATCGATCCAAGCCGCATCTGCTGGTCACGCATCATACACAAAATTAAAATCGAAGATGGAGCCCGTCAAAGCCGAGACATATGCGTACGTGCGCGGTGCTGCTACTGGTCAGCATGCATCTATTCGGCGGAAGCCTGTTCACACGCTAAAGCTACAGGACAGAGCGGCTGCTGCTGGTAGCTTCCCCTCCTCCTCTTTGATGCAATGCACGCACGCATGACTCTGCATCCCCTTGTATTCTTGTGCTTTTTCTTAGTGGCCGGTTTGGACTCATTTGGGTTGGTTGTTGCAGGATTCCAGCCAGCGATGGCGACGCATCAACATGATACTAGCTTCGTTAATTAGCATAACATGAGATGCTTTAATAACATGGCTTTCCCTTTAATTTTGTTTCTGTTCGCCCATGTTACTACATACAATGACCGGCGAGCTGCAGAGAAGCCGCTGCATTTCTTTCAGAAGATACATGGTCGAGTGATGAACACTACACCCTCCTTGGTTGGATTCAGTCAGTTGCTTGTTAACTTGTTACTACACGCAGTGACGTTATTCGCAGTCCAACTTCTGCTAGTAGCACCTTCACCTCCTCCTGCAGCCGCAATTGTTGTGTTGTCGATCGTGCATATATAGCACATCAGTGTCAGAGTGTGAATGCTGGTGCATTCTTTTTCTGATGCCACAGGTAAACCAAAGATCCAGAAGCTCTGCACTTACGGATTGCTTTGCTCCTTTGTCCCTGAGAGTCAACAAACAAAAGAAAAGGCATTTCCACTATCGATGATTAGATGTGGCACAAAAAGGGGAAGCGAGAAAAAGGTAGTAGGGCAGCATCGTTGGGGTTGGCTGCCTCCGATGGAAATGGCTTGAATACAATGCTGGCAACGCTAAGCTTGCCGTGTCATTCTTCCATATTCCATCTACCTCTTCTAGAGTGCCGGCTGCCATCCTCCTTACACTCTTACGAGAAATTCAATCTCTCTCGATCTCCCTGCAGTTTCGTTGCACTCGATCCATGCATGTAGGAGTATCACTGAAGAAGAATCATTTCTAGCCGATGATGCAGTTAGACGTACAGGTGGTAGATACCTGCTGCAGTGTGTTTATTTGTGATGCCTACCTGCCTGCGTCTCCCTTATCTTAAGGACGCTGTCGCACCTGGTCTGTCTGTGTATCGATGCCAACACTCGCACATGCTTGCGTTCCGGCAAGAAACCGAACAATATAAATACTATAGTACGTTTGCATTATGTAAACATCAAATATGATTCTTTACTTAGAACGTACACCGTACCAGTGAAGATAGTAACATACTAATGCGAAACAATAAGGTACGATGCACTACATGCTAGCTCTGTTGTTCGTACATGCTTAGTTTCTTCCCAACAAAAAATAGGTCTTCTTTTACTTAACTTCAGAGGCGCATGTCAATCAATTTGTAAGGAAGCATGAGGCGTTTTCTAAATTATCTGACGCGCACGGCAATCACTTTTTTATTGATTTGGAAGCTTCGGTTCATGTGGTCTAAGTCATCGTTGCCCTTGTTTATGTGTTGATTACATGGTGTCACTGATCCATGTGGCACCACTAATATAAAGTATCTGAGCACTGGAGCATGTAGCTTAATTTATAGTTAGAGTCTATTAGATGATAAGCCAACGAATGCATGAGCTTAACTTGGTGCCCTGTTTCCATGTGGTCCTAGCTTAGCTGTTCCTGATCAAATGGCACTGTCCCTGATACGGATAAGTGTTGAGATTAGTGTTTTCATTCCCACAGGTTCAAAGGATAGTAATTTTTATTTCCATTCATATCGAAGTAACAAAGACTTTTTTTTTGTTACGATAAGTACAAAACTATTTTTTGCAACACACATGATGGGTTATAAGGAAAGGACGGTTTTCTTCTTACAAGGTAGTAGTAATAATTAATTTGCCAGCTCAACACAAAATTCAGTAAAAGCTCCTCCAGGAACCACTACTATGGATTTACATGTAGTTCAAAAGGCACACAGACGCAGGCTTACGCATCTCGCCGTGCTTAGCACCTCTTCCACTGTGCACCCACGATAACGATAGATATCCATCTTCTTATTTTCTTTTGACTCAGGATACTATTAGTAAATGCCTACTTGAACCACCGCCAACTTGGTCATATAGAAAAAAAGAAGAAGGAAAAAGACACTTCAAAATTGTGAAGGATCTGCAGTGCACTGCATGGTTAATTAATTGCTGAAAGAAAAGGCCACTCCAACTAATTTCAGAGCGAAAGAATTGATTAAAGAAAAACCAATCGCTCTCCCGCACATGGTTCGATGAATGGACAATTCAGAGAAAACCATATAAACAGACCATTGCAGAAAATCCCTGCGATTGCGACAAATATCCTCAGCATGCAGGCAGTGCAGGACTGACGGTAACATCTGCCGACCTTGCAATTAAATTTGTTGTGTGTATAATACTAAGCTCAGAATCAGGGGCGGAGGTTCAGTGTGACCAAAGGTGGTCATGGCCCCCCCTGGTTTTGCAAAATTGCTTAAAAACCTTTGGTTTTGCCATTGAAATTGTAAAGAAGATGCAAATCTGCCCCCCCCCCCCCCCCCCCCCCCCCCCCCCCCCCCCCTTGCTAATTTCTTTAACTGACTGGCCCCCCTTGTAAATGACTCCAAGCTCCGCCACTGCTCAGAATGGTTTTCTTCTAGAAGCGCATGTTACAGTAACCTGGTCAATGGGATACTGATCTGCACAGGAGCGACACTTTTTTGAGATAAACCGAAAGTGTACTCCATAAAACCCAGCCTTCAAAAATGACCCTTGTCTAGAAGAAGAGGCTGGTCGTTATCTGTGTGCATCAGCATCCTGTGATTCGTAGTGCGACAAGTGCTTTGCAGAGCAGAGTTGCGGTGTCTGAAGGAATCGGGACTGTGCATGCATGACAAAAAGGAGCTGTCACGGTCACAGTGTGGAAAGAGAGGAGGAAGGTGCTGTGTGGTGTATGCACGTGTGGCATTGTTTGGCATTGTTTTGGCTGCACTTTACCTGTCACGGGAAACACACGATTTGGCTGGCTGCCAAGAAGGGCATACTGTGCCTCTGTTCAGAAGATTCGTATGGCAGGCAGACAACTGCACAAGAAAATTTTTGCAGGCATAGGATATGTTCTCGCTGAGATGCTCTGATGGTCTGATGGATGATGGCTTTGGGAACTGGGAGCAGTTGCCACCTCGATGGAAGCAAATAGTACTAGGAGCCAAAAGAAGGAATGATAGAGGGTGATGCGTGCATGTTCTGTCCAGGCAAGGCGTATGTATGTTCGCCGGGGATCGGGTCGGAATTGTTTACGGCGACCTCTCTCAGATCATCAGTATCTCAGCACCTACTACTGCCGGTGCGTGGAAATGCGTAAGAAGAGTGTGGAGGGAGTCCAACGCGGCGGCGGCGGCTGTTGCGTTGCCTCCGTCACCGATGGATCACTCTCCACCGCACCGCTGGGGATATATAGGAGGATGGGCCACAGCTAAGCTCCGATCGAGTGATGAGCTGCCAAAAAATGGCTGTCCTCTCCTGCTGCATGCGGCCGGTGATGTCGTCCTCGCCGTCGTCGTCTCCATCGCTGGGGCGGCGGCTTCTGGCTGCTCTGTCCCGCTCGCTCGCTCGCCACCCACCCGAGGAGGGAATTGAGTGGAGTGAGGTCACAGCCATTCGTCAGTGGGCGTTGATGGAGACGCCTTTCTGTCTTTCCGTGGATCGTGCTGCTCGTGCACGCGCGCGACGCCACTGTATTTTGTTTTTGTTTTTTGTCTTCAGTGCGTGGCAAATCGACGCCTCAAAGGCCAAAGCACAGACCACCCACGCGTCTCGCAAACGAGAACTAATCGAGCACAACCGAATCGATGCCATATATATGTACTACTAGTAGGAGTACAAATTATCTCTCCTCTCTCAAATAATAGAAGAAAACAACATGCATTTTACTGCATCAAATGGTCAAGCTAGAATGCATGTGCATTTGCAGATATATATATATATACTAACAGACAGGCCCTATATCACATTGTACTAGCTCAAAGATTTATCTCCGACACGCCTTTCAGTGCACTCGCCACTCTCAGAGTGGGAGTGAACATCAGTCACTCATCCACCCAATTAGTCATGTGTTGAACCATTGCTAGCTTTCTTCACATATTTTTGACTGAAGCACCACAATCATCAGATAACGACGACCACCAACTATTGTTAAACGACTTTTGCAGACCACCCCACTGTTCATTTTCCACTCTGTCAAAGTGCCACGCACACTACCACAAACAAACACACACCTATCTGTTCTGTTCCATATCTGCCCATTTTTCTGTCCACTAAATTCCGTTCGAGCTTAATATTCTTTATCGATAGTGGCTGAAATATTAATGGATATTATCTTTATTAAAAAAGAAAAAAAAACTGACATAATACATACACCTTGAATCATATGGCTTGAGCTTTTAGTTGGAAAGGATGCATTTGCGATCCTTAAGAAATTATTTGTTGTCACCTCTCAGCAATGCTAATGCATGGAACCATATTAAGCAAGCTCCGGTGCTTGATTACACTTTTCTAGCACGCTTTGCAGCTTTATAATTATCATTAGTGCCCTTTGCTCTTGGCTAATTAACAACTCCCACATAATCCAAGATCTTGCCGCCTACTAAGAGTACCAGTCTTAATCCGATCCAAGAAACATCATTAACGTTTTGCAGGTGTGCTCCACACTCGTACTCCAGCCGTGCACCTGCCTTAAAACCAGTCAAACCTCCGCCCGCACACTGACTCCAAGCTAGGAACGGAACGCGTCCTCCTTCCTCCTTCCATCTCCCGCCATGCCACCCGCCCACCCCCTCCCCGTCCTCCTCCTCTGCCTCCTTGCCGTGGCGGCCACCGCCGGAGCCGCCGAGGTGGACGCGCTCCTCGCGTTCAAGCGCGCCCTCACCATCCCGCCCGCGGCGGCGGGCTTCTTCGCCACGTGGGACGACGCGGCGGTCTCGCCCTGCAACTTCACCGGCGTCACATGCGACCTCCTCCGCGGCCGCGTCACCGCCGTCTCCGTGGTCGGCCAGGGCGTCGCCGCCGCGTCCATGCCCTTCGACGCCATCTGCGCCTCGCTCCCAGCGCTCGCCACGCTGTCCCTGCCGGAGAACTCGCTCGCCGGCGGCATCGACGGGGTGGTCGCATGCACGGCGCTCCGGGAGCTCAACCTCGCGTTCAACGGGTTCGCCGGCGCCGTGCCGGACCTCTCGCCGCTGACGGCGCTGCGCGAGCTCAACCTGTCGTCCACCAGCCTCGCCGGGCCGTTCCCGTGGGCCTCGCTGCTGGCCATGCCGGACCTCGCCGTGCTCGCTGTCGGCGACAACCCGTTCATCGCGCCGACGGACAAGTTCCCGGAGGAGGTGACGAAGCTGACCAACCTGACCGCGCTGTACATGTCGGCGGCCAACATCGGCGGCGTGATCCCGCCGGCGATCGGCGACCTGGTGAAGCTCGTCGACCTCGAGCTCTCCGACAACAGCCTCACCGGCGAGATACCGAAAGAGATCACCAAGCTGACCAACCTCCTGCAGCTGGAGCTGTACAACAACTCCCTCACCGGCGAGCTCCCGGCCGGGTTCGGCAAGCTGACGAAGCTGCAGTTCTTCGACGCGTCGTCCAACAACCTCACCGGCAATCTCTCGGAGCTCCGGTCGCTGACGCAGCTGGTGTCGCTGCAGCTCTTCTTCAACGGCTTCACCGGGAACGTGCCACCGGAGTTCGGCGAGTTCAAGGAGCTGGTGAACCTGTCCCTGTACAACAACAACCTCACCGGCGAGCTGCCGCGGAGCCTGGGCAGCTGGGCGCAGTTCAACTTCATTGACGTGTCGACGAACGCGCTGTCGGGCCCCATCCCGCCGGACATGTGCAAGCGGGGCACCATGCAGAAGCTGCTCATGCTCGAGAACAACTTCTCCGGCGGGATCCCCGCGACGTACGCGAGCTGCAAGACGCTGGAGAGGTTCCGGGTCAGCAAGAACAGCCTCACCGGCGACGTGCCCGAGGGCCTGTGGGCGCTGCCCAAAGTGAACATCGTCGACCTCGAGGGGAACCGGTTCACGGGCGCCATCGGCGACGGCGTCGGGAGCGCCGCCGCGCTGACCAGCCTCGTCCTCGCCGGGAACCGGTTCACCGGCGCGATTCCGCCGACCATTGGTGGCGCGTCGAGCCTCGAGAACATCGACGTGTCGGGGAACGAGCTCTCCGGGGAGATACCGGAGAGCATTGGGGGCCTGTCTCGCCTCGACAGGCTTAACATTGCAGGGAATGCGATCACGGGGCCCATCCCGGCGAGCATCGGCTCGTGCTCGGCGCTGAGCACGATCAATTTCGCACGGAACAAGCTCTCCGGCGCGGTCCCGGCGGAGCTGGGCAACCTGCCGCGGCTCAACTCCCTGGACGTGTCCGGGAACGAGCTCTCCGGCGCCGTGCCGGCCAGCCTCGCCGCGCTCAAGCTGAGCTACCTCAACATGTCGAACAACCGGCTCGCCGGGCCCGTGCCGGCGCCGCTCGCCATCTCGGCCTACGGCGAGAGCTTCGCCGGGAACCCCGGGCTGTGCGCCACCAACGGCGCGGTGGGCTTCCTCCGCCGCTGCGCGAATATAGGCGGCGACCGGTCGGGGAACACGGCGCGCACGGTCGTGACCTGCGTCCTCGCCGCCGCGGCGGTGCTGCTCGCGGCGCTCGGCGTGGCCATATACCTCAAGAAGAAGAAGCGGCAGCGGCGCGCGGCGGAGATGGCGTCGTCGGGGAAGGTGCTGTTCGCGAAGAAGGGGTCCTGGGACCTCAAGTCGTTCCGCGTGCTGGCGTTCGACGAGCGCGACATCATCGACGGCGTGCGCGACGAGAACCTGATCGGCAGCGGCGGGTCCGGGAACGTGTACCGCGTGAAGCTAGGCAGCGGCGCCGTGGTGGCGGTGAAGCACGTGACGCGGGCGTCGTCGTCGGCGCGGCGGCGCCGCGAGTTCGACGCGGAGGTGGGGACGCTGAGCTCGATCCGGCACGTGAACGTGGTGAAGCTGCTGTGCAGCATCACCAGCGAGGACGGCGCGGCGAGCCTGCTGGTGTACGAGCACCTCCCCAACGGCAGCCTGCACGAGCGCCTGCAGAAGCTCGGGTGGCCGGAGCGCCACGAGATCGCCGTCGGCGCCGCCAGGGGGCTCGAGTACCTGCACCACGGCTGCGACCGGCCCATCCTGCACCGCGACGTCAAATCCAGCAACATCCTCCTCGACGACGCCTTCAAGCCGCGCATCGCCGACTTCGGGCTCGCCAAGATCCTCGACGCCGACGGCGACTCCTCCCAGCAGCAGGACTCCGTCGTCGCCGGCACGCTCGGGTACATGGCGCCAGAGTACGCGTACACGTGGAAGGTGACGGAGAAGAGCGACGTGTACAGCTTCGGCGTCGTGCTGCTGGAGCTGGTTACGGGGCGGGCGGCGATCCAGGAAGGCAAGGACCTCGTCGACTGGGTGTCGCGCCGCCTTGACAGCCGGGACAAGGTCATGTCCACCCTGCTCGACGCCCGGATCGCCGCCGACGAGGAGTGGGCCAGGGAGGAGGCCGTCCGGGTGCTGCGGGTCGCCGTGCTCTGCACCAGCCGCACGCCCTCCATGCGACCCTCCATGCGCACCGTCGTGCAGATGCTCGAGGACGCCGCCGCCGCCCGCCACTACACCCCGCCGGAGAAGCTCATCAAGATCATCACCTAGATAGATACATCTTGACAACGTTCTGTGAGAAAACTTCTCTGCTGTCTATCTCGGCTTGATGATCTTTCAGACGCTGAAGCTCGTACTCCAGTTGTTACTGTACCTAGGTAGGAGCAAAATCTTCTTCAGCACAGAGCAGCTGTTCCAGGTCAAAAATGCAGTGGCATGCGTTAGCAGTCAGTGAAACTGTTGTTACAACAATAAAGTTTCACAATCTGTAACTAGCATATCTGCAGATGTAACAGTAACTATTAGGCAGTTTTGTAATCGTTCAGAGTTGAAATTCAAAGCAGCAAGTTTGTAATTTTAGGCGCCGCGCGCATCTTTCTGTGCCAAACATTCTGCTGGACTCCACTGCTCGTTTTCTCAAGGGAAAAGGGTAGGCGAACAAGATTCTTCAGAAGTTCAGACGAGACAAGACCAGCAGTCACCTGTATCCACATGCCCCAGCAAATCTTTGATGAACAATCCAGTTCGGAATTGGTCTCAGCTCAGCCAGGGTTACGTAAGAATAACGGAGGCGTCCTTGTCGCGGTTGCTTTCACCGGCCCGGGAATCGCTGCCGGGATGAGTCCACGTTTTAATACAAGGCAGAGACTTTGTGGCACGCTTCAACACTCCTGGTACTGTGTACTGCCTTAAGACCCGGACATTGTCTTCTATAACTAACTACTAGATGCAGAGGATTTATGAGTTCTTGCCCCCACAATGATAAGGTCGATTGATGATAACTGCAGCAGCTATTTTTAGGTGCGTGCACAGTTGGCATGCGGGTTTTGCACTCCTCAGGTTGCTGTCGAAAACGCAGGTTTTCTGCATGACTGCAGATTTCCTGGTTGCAACTTGCAGACTCCTGATATATCCATTGTTCCGTGGGCAATTCAGAACTGGTCATTGTTGAAGGAAGTCATAATTGATTGTCTTGTCTGATTCAGCAAGATTACTCTTTTCTCTTGTCTTATTTTCCAATCTGGTCCAAATGAGCCGAGAATTCTTGCCTGGTTCTGTATAAGGGCACAAAGATGGAGCTGATGGCACTTACAGGACTATTCTCTGATCCCTGTGCATGTGTATGTTCAGACTTCAGATTAGCCAAGCATCAGGTCAGGTGACCATGAGATAAATTTCTTGCAAGTGCCTGATACAGATGACAAGGCGCTCGATCTTTACTCTTTTGGCAACAGGCTGCTCTCCGTAAAAAGAGCCAATTTGTGTTTGAATGAGCCCACGGTAATTGCATTCCGGTATTCTTTTGAGCCCGGAGAGAGTTAGGGCCTGTTTGGTGGGCTTATGCAACCAATTTATGCACTATATAGCAGCAACAGCAATTTCACTATTTATGGAGGCCAGATATTGAAGAAACAGGCCAATCTGCTATTTTGTGGCTTTTTTCACGCAAAGTCTGTATTGCGCGCGTGCGCTCGCGACGAAGTCGCGTGTCGTCGCGACGCTGTCGGGACTCGGGAGCGGAGGAAACTGAAGAAATGAAGCCCGCCGGAGAGGAGAAAGAATGGAGGCAGTTAGGATTAGGGGTTGGGGTTAGAGTTCGGGTTTTGGAGGGGGCTCCATGTTCGCCAGTTGTAGAGGAGGGGACCTGGGGGCCATGGCCGCAACCCGGCGGTGGGCGGCGGCGGCGGCGGCGGGGCGGCGAGGCAGCGATGGCGCCGTCGGCCGCGGGTAGGAAGGAGGGCGGTGGGCAGGGTAGGCGGCGGGGGCGTCGTAGTTGGACGAGCTAGTGGTGACGGCAGCGGATCCGGCGGCAGAAGCCGCCGGAGACGAGGGAGGTGGTCGGCTGCGGGGGAGCGGATGTCGGAGAATTTAGTGGCGGCGGCGGTAGCCGCCGGAGACGAGGGAGGTGGTCGACCGCGGGGGCGCTTCGCCGGAGGAGGAGGAGGAGGAGGAGGGGGGGTGGTCGGCCGTAAATCGGGAAGCGAGGGGAGGAGGAAGACGACGTGCGCGGCGTTGTCGTTTTGTTGTCTGAGGGTTCTGCGCGAGCGGGCGTGCTAGCACGCGTGCGCGAATCAGACATGCCCCTTTTTTCAGCTTATCTACGGCACCTCCTATATGCAGAGTGTCCTATGGTTAACATACGATAGATTGGCCCAATAGCCCACTAAATCTGAACAGCCCAGCCTAAGTCAGAGCGTCAACATTTTGAAACAGAAGAGTCAACATTTTTGTAGTTCTATTTCAACATTTTTAAAATAAAATCAACATTTTTATAAAAAATGTTGACCACAAACAAAAAAAATGTTGACATAGTATAAACAAAATATTGACATAGTATATTTAAAATGTTGACAAAAATTTTAAATTTTAAAAAATTCAAAAAATATTCATATTAGATCTTATTTTGTAGAATTAATTGTAACAAACACGTAGTTCAAACGAATTCGAAAACGGACTTACGGTTTAGGAGAAAAATGCGTTTAAAGTTTGAAATTCGTTTCTTTTTCTCCCACCTCCCACCCGCCCCAATCAGAGAGCGACACGTGGCAGCTTCTCAGCCATCCCCTTCTCCACCAGCGCGAATTTGAGCCGTTGCACGAATCTCAAATACTGTTTTCTATCAAAGCTTAACCATAGCCCGCCCTACATATAGGATCCACTCTTATCTACAGTGCAATAAGCCCAAACTGAAGCCACTTTTGCCAAACAGGGCCTTAATATGATGGGCTACTCTCGGCCTGTCATTTCAGCCGCAAATGATATATATATGGCCTGGGTGGGTTGGTTGTTAAATAGGCCTGTCATTCTCTTGACAAGTTAGGGCCTTTAGTTCGAGGATAGCTGGGCATACGAAACCAAGTGTCCGTGTTTGGGGCACGAACCATTTAGCTGGCTTGCCAGCCCACTGAACTTCTTGGGTTCGTTGCAGCATTTTTGCTGGAAAACCCATGTCTCACAACTCATTTTTCTTTTAGAATCACAACTCATTTGTCATTGACTGGTGAATGAACATGCCTTGCTTCAGCTCGATGGACTCTGAAGAATTTCCTCACGCAATTATCCGCCCGCTTACAAGCTAATGCCATATGACAGTGTTTTCACCTCGTTAATGGTTGTAATCATTTCTCCTTTTACAAAACGTTTCAAATATTTTTTTGAAAGGAAAACTTTGCAAATATTTTAACCTAGTAATTATTCTAAGCGGTGAAGGAAAAAGAGATTTACCATCCGTACCTAATTCTTCCATTGGATAATGTCCTATCATCTTCGTAGTATCACACACATACACATATACTACAATCATCGCCCTTGCTCACTACCACCTGATAGATACTATGAGACATCATTATAAAACCCTTGCATCATAATTTGTGACTCACGATTTCGTTTTTTTCAGTAAAGAACAAAAAGAAAGTATGTACCAACTGTAGTGCTAGCAATTAAAACTCCAGTCTCCATAAATGGGTTAATCTGTGATATTTTTTGTGATGCCGTTTTTTTTCATCAAGTCCGTCAAATTTTGTATCAAATCAGGCCACTGGGTTAAAACTGGGAGCAATTAGAGCTTACCTTTCTATATGTGGCGAATCGTTCTGCACTTCGTTTTTGTGAACCTTAATGCTCGCCCTGGAAAGACCATGTGCGGTATGGTGTATCCAGGAAAGCTTGTGTCGAGGAGTTAATATATAGATTTCTGAGCAAAGCTCTCTTTTCATCGAAAAAAAAAATAATAATAATTTGCGAGGCTGCTCGAGCACTTCTCCAATGGGAGAACAGAGACCGCGGAGAGCGAGGGTGTACGCGAGCCGTAGGAATGAATGGTTGGACGGGATGGATATATGTTAGTTTTTTAGAAAAAAATAGAGAACGGTTGGAGAAGGCTAATGTTTTTGCTCCCAATATTTTTTTCGCGAACGTGCCTGAGCACGTGTTTCATTAAGAGGAAGAAAAATTACAGCGACCACACCACCGACTGGAGCTAACTCGAGCCGGTTGACAGTTTCTTACATGGGACTACTCCCGACATCGAGTACACGACCTATGACCAAACAAACTACCATAACCACTTACACCCAACACAACAAAATAGAAGACCAGACACTCTAAAAACTTAGGAAGCTTGATGGCCAAAAGAGACTCCGTGAGCAAAACCTTCTCGGCAACTTCTAAGTTGGTGGTACCTCCGCGGCTCTTGGCAGTGAGACAAGCGCTTGGGCAAAGACCCATTTGCTTGCCATGAATTCTGTCCATCCTGGTCATCTCTCGTGTAGTCGCTTTGATGTCTCTGCCAAATCCTACTAGCTAGATATCTTCTTGCCTTCTCTGGTGGATTGGCTTTGATGTCACTGCCACATCTCGCTATACTTCTTGCGACACCTTGCTCATGATCAGATATAGCAGCAGGGAAAGGGGGACACCAGACATAGCCAGATGTGGACTGGAAGACGACTGCAGAGGGTCCATTGCACCGGGCGACCACGGCAATTGGCTTGTAATCAGCCTTGGTTTGGCTCCCAATATTTGGAGGTAGTAGTTTTTGACATAATTGTTGGAGATGATGCTCCAAGTCGAAAATATGAAACTCTTATTGAGACACCACCGACCTTAACATTGGATGACATTAACATTAATCAAGCGATCGAGCCCTGATGGATGCATCAAGGGTTAAGACAGCCACCGCCACAATTAGAACTGACGTCACCCTGTGATCCGAGGAGCCCGCCAACAAGGGGGTGCCCGCCGAGGAGGCCACCAAGGAGACCACCACCTCCGATTCCGGCTCCGGCGCCGGCGCCGGCGCAGGCTGTGGCTCCGAGGCCGGCACTACCTCCTAGTGCTAAGCCAAGGTTGAGACCGGTTGAGACCGGGGTTGAGGCCGCCGGGCGCGGGCACGTCCCTGGCCTGATCTGCTGGTGCTAGAGCCAGCAGCTGCAGGACGATGATCGATGACCATGGCAGCTGCCACCGTGCGACCCATCTCGCTCGCTCGCTACGACTCACTAGTGTGTTTGCGTAGTACTGTACTAGCTTTCCTTCACTGATGCTCGCTGCAAGCTAGTAGAGCAAGCTTGCCATGGAGGGGAGCTCTTTATATAGAGCGACAAGCAGAAGCGGTGAAGCACAGCACTGTACGTCGTAATTACTAAATGCATGCATCCATCACAGATCAGAATAATTTGCCGTGCCACCGCACGGAAATCTGTGGATGCCCATACCGGGATTCCCTTCCGTATATCTTCTCAACGAGCAGAATAGTTGAAGGTAATTAGTTCGATCCCGTACGTCTAACTCTCGATCGGCTCCGATCTGCTTTCTTGTAGTTTGCCGTTTGTTTCTCAGTGACGAGGATATGCACAAGATGCGCTCGTCCGGCAGGGCACAACATTGGAATTTGTGCAAGCTATATATGGACATAACGCACAAATTTAAATGCACACACTTCAAATTTTTGGATTACAAAAATGTTTTAAATTTAGTTATATGGATACCTACCATTTTATAATACAAATGCATGTGATTTTTTGCATGTTAGGAACGCGATGTCAAATTTAAATGCACCTGCTTCAATTTTGCAAGAGAGTTAGACAAGTGATGAAGTGCACGTAGGAGTAATTTTCTTGAATCTAAACATGTGCGTGGGATTTTAGGGCCCACTTTATTTTTCTTTAATCTAAACATGTGCGGAGCTGCACATACTATTAGTTCATATTTTTCTTTTCAAACGCAGACACTCACAAACACGCACAAGTACTCAGCCCATTGAACACACGCACGCAACCGGTACCCCTATGAGCGCCTCCGAAATACTAGGGCGGCTGATCTTAAGATTCACTAAGTCCTTATATGCGGCTCACTGTCGTGTCGATGGGGATGTCGCCTTCCACTAAAAACACATCGCCGTAAGGGAGTTGAACCCAGAACATGAGGTACTACCAAGCCACTTGTAACCACTTGGCTACAGACCTTTTCGCACATACCCGTTCATATATTTATTAGGAAAAACATAAATATATGCTATATACACTCCGATTCTTGTTTTGACCAAGTCTAAAGCCAAATATTAATTACTAGTACGAGATGCATCCATCAGAGATCAGATCAGATAATTTGCAGTGCCTCCGCGCGGAAATCTGTGGACGGCCACATGCACACACAGGGATGCCGGATGCGTGTTTTTCTTTTTTTTGAGGGAAACACACAGGGATGCGTGTGGACTGTCGGTGGACCCCGGCCATACACTCCCTCCATCCTGTATTTCCGTCCCACAAGCAATGGGCCGTGATTCTTGCCATTTGTTTTGACCCCGGGATGTTGAGTTCTATAGGCTTTGCCAGCCCACTGAACATTTTGGGCAGCACTGCTATTTCTATTTGGGTTCGTGCAGCTTTTTTGCTGGAAAACCCATGTCACAACTCATTTTTCTTTTAGATAGTGTCACAACTCATTAAAAATGGTAAAAGAAAAAATTATGACGAAATTTAGCTGGCAGAAGATCCAACCTCCTACCTATTTTTGCAATTGTGCGTCAATTTGGGTCAACATATTAGCCAGCTGATCATTAGACGAGTGGAGCAGTGTCTAGTTCTTATTATGAGTGATCATCCCATCCTTAAATGGTCGTTGCAAAAAGAAAAAATCATACTTAAATGTTTGGTTTGTAGGATTGCATGCTGTAATGTTAGCTCGAAAAACCACTCCTTTATACTTCCTTACTAGCCACATGCTCACTGGATATATGCAGAGTACTGTATTCTTTCCACAAACAGAACATGTCGGTTGTCTTCAAATTTAGGATCATCCCTTTTCCGATAACATCCCTCAAACGCGCCACAGATTCGATGCTCCAGACCGCCGTTGCAACCACAAGGTAGCCGCAGCTCCAGCTGCACCCAATTGTTATATCCGAAGCATTGACTGGTGAATGAAAAACTACACAACTTTGTGGCTTGCCTTCAAAAGGAGTATTCATTCTCCGCCCACTTACAAGCTAATGCCATATGACAGTGTTTTCACCTCGTTAATGGTTGTAATCATTTCTCCTTTTACTAAAGTTTTCAAATCTTTGAACCTAGTAATTATTCTAAGAGGTGAAGGAAAAAGAGATTTACCATCCGTACCTAACTCTTCCATTGGATAATGTCCTATTATCTTCATAGTATCACACACATACACATGCTACAATCATCGTTATAGGTTGCTCGCTACCACCTGATAGATACTATGAGACATCACTATTTGTGACTCACGTTTTCGATCAGTAAAGAACAAAAAGAAAGTATGTACCAACTGTAGTAGCAATTAACACTCCAGTCTCCATAAATGGGTTAATCTGTGATATTTTTTGTGATGCTTTTTTTTCATCAAGCCCGTCAATTTTTGTATCAGATCAGGCCACCGGGTTAACTGGGAGCAATCAGAGCCTAACTTTCTATATGTGGCGAATCGTTCTGCACTAGTTTTTCAAGTTAGAATGAGTGGCCTGATCTGCTTCTGGACCTAATGCTTCTGGCCAATCAGGAGATACAACAAGGACATGAATGAGTTTATCTATGTGTAAACAAGTTTTTTTTTCTTTTTACAAGTCAAGGTCCCCTTTTAATTTAATCATAAGTGCTTGCTCCCTTTTGAGTGAGCATCTATGCATCGCCACCTTACTAGTACACCTCCTTATCCACCATGGATTCCCCCTCATGGACCCACCACCACCACCACATAATTTGTTCTTATTCATCTTCAAACAAAAATTCAGGGAAAAAACATTTGACTTTTCATGCGTGTTATTCTTTCCAGGACAATATTTTTCAATATAACGAGGTGGGAATTTTATTCGGTGCTATCCAAACTGACGAAAAGAAGAAAACATTGGAGCACACGTGTGCATTCTGACGTTGTTTTGTTCTATCCCATAACAGTATTTTAATTAATTTCCGAACGAAATCTTCTCTGGGCATTTTAATAACAGTGCAGAATATGTGTGCGCCCACGTATGAATATGTTCTATCACTAATGGAGAAGCGCCTAAATTCAGTAAATATAATTCTTAACTGATTCCCGGTCGCAGAGAATGTTGACTAACTGACACTTCAGGCAAATCCAAGATCATGCATCAGTAAAAATTTCCCCAAAAGTTTGAGTATCCATTATCAACCTGCGCGCTTTTAGGCTTTACTCCATTCGGCGAGCAATATAATACAAAAGAGAGTACTAATTCAGTTAACAAACTACTCTGAACAGGCTGAACAGGAAAAGGTGCAGATTGGCGTATGCACACATTGATGATTGTAAAATACTACCTAATCAATCACACATCATTCAGGCCACTACTGAAGCAGCAGCAGCAGTGTGAAGCACAGATCAGTAGCACTCCTCTAACTAACAATTTGTGGGAGGTGTAATAACAAATTGTATATTAGGACGGGAAGAGGCTTTACATTTGTCAGCTTGCTGCTTATCCTCCTAAAGTGTGAGCAATGATTGGGATTGGCACTGCTTGAGGCGTTGTTCTCTTGTTCCCCATGGGCCTTGCAAGATTATTTTCAGCACTGCTCTGCTGTCTATATGCCTTCACTGTTTTGGCTGCAGTGCAGTGGTGCTGGGCTGAGAGTGAAGCCTCTCAAGCCTGTAACAGCGCCCTCCAATTTCAACAGAAATGCTACTACTACTCCTAGATTCATAGCATGACGTTTTGTTGGTTATATATAGTTGACCTATTGTTGGTGTCAACTCTGAACAGAAACTGATGAACAGACCTGGTCTACACATCGTTTGGCAGCTATATACATCTGGAAGTGTGAATCACGTTTGGCATCAGTGTTTCAGTACATAATCCACTACTAATCGTCTATGTGCCACCTGATGACCTGAAAATAGAATTAGGCCTCTTTATAATCAAATTTCCTTCATAAGATATGTGTAGCCACGCACGTTCTTGAATTTTGTTTTATTTTTTTTTTGTCATTTGGCATCAACAGCTGAAAGGAGCGGAACATATTTGGCTTCAATATTTGAATGGTGCTTGTCGGGGCTGGGTCGAGCCGGGCAGGCCCGTGTCCATGGCCAGGCCCAGATGTGGCCCTGCCTGTTGTTATCTGGGCTTGACTGGACCAAACCTGAGCTGCTGCATGTCATTTTTTTTTTGAAGGACAAACTCCGCAGAGGGGCTAGAAACTTCTTTATTTCTCAGCGTGGTACCATTTTACAAAATGGCCCTCATACAAGATTGGAATTACATGTGTGTCCTTTAAACAGCCAAAGAGGACGTAAATAAAAATATCAATAACAAACAAGCCCTCTTGAGAATCTGCATGTCATTGTTTGACCAGCAATCCGCACTGCACAAGACGCCAAGGATTGCGAAACCGTTACGACCGCGGCGACCGGACGTCACCGCATTGACCGGTTTTTCCGAAAACCGGTAAAAACGAGCGGAAACCGGTGCAAAATTCGAATTCCAAATTTTGAATTCAAATACTCGGTCAGCCGTGCCAAACCGGACGGTTTCAGCGGTTAATCGGATAGTTTTTCAGGTTAACCGGATGGGAGAAACCGGAAACGGGAAAAATGTGAGGAAAAATGGAAAAAAAGGTAGAAAAAACTCGGAAATTTTGACATGACATTTGCTATAAATTTGCAAAATGCTTAGGCACAATTTGACACAATAGTACGCATAAAACAGACAAGGAATATTACAACATGAATCCAACACATGAAATGTCCCATGCGCTCTTAGTCTCCAACATAAAGTTCCAACATAAAGGTCCAACATAATCCTAGACATAGTTTTTCAATACATCAACATACAAGATGAATACAAAGATACATTTTATGAGTACGACCATGGGGCATTGAGGGCTACGTGCTACCACAAATAAGAATTATGGCAACAAACTGCTCACCACGTGCTCAGTGTCGGCTAGCCACCCTCCCCCACCGGTTTGCCGCAACGATCTGCCGGTTTACCGAGCCTCCCTGTCGGTTGGACGCCCGCAGCCACGAAATCGACGAAAGCGACGTCTACCCGCCTGGATCCATCGCCAAACCGGCCCCAATCTCCGGTTAACCGGCTCAAATCGATGCCTAACCGGAGCGGGGCAGTTCGCCGCGGTGGGGGAGGGCGGCCGCAGGGTAGGGCGGAGGGTGGGGGAGGCCGGCGATGGGGGAGGCGGCGAGCGGTGATGGGGGCGATGTGGTGGCGGAGGGGGACCGAGCGAGGAAGATGTCGAGCGATGTGGGGCGTCGGGGACCAATAATTGGGCCATGGTAGGCCCGGTAGGGTATAAACATGATTTTTCCTTTTTTTATTTTCCTTTTTCTCGGCTGCAATCTTGGATGAATTATGTGACCGACTAAACTTTCCTATTTTCGTGAAGTTGTTCCACCGTTGGACCTCATATTACATCTAGATTTTTTTAGAAATTTTTTGTTTCAAAATTTTTCAAATTTTCTAAATTCTTTCAAATTCAAAACGAAAACCGACCGACCGGGCCAACCGGACCGGACCGGTTAGTCCGGTTTTCAAATCCTTGCAAGAGGCTCCCTGGAGAATGTTGCACACTGGAGAGCACTGCAGCCATCAGTGAGCAGTGTGGCTGTCGTTAGCAGCAATGAGCAACGGGGGGCATATATCTGCTCTGATACCATGTTGAGTTGCATGCACCAACCAGTTAACCCAAAAGGCTAAGCTGATGGGAAGAGGTGAGCAATTCAATTATGGTTCAACAATATCCCCTGCCAAGAGCAAAAGGCAAAAAGCCATGCATCTCTCTCCCTCTCTGGTGCTCCTTCTCCTGCTTTCTATCATCAGCAATACCAATACCAATTCGCTCCACAGATTCCCCCTCCACTTATATACTCCCTCCGTTCCTGATAGCGCCTCCTCACCATCGCATCGCATTGCATTGCAGTTTGCAGTGTTCCTCCTCTGTCTTTTGCTTCGAAGAAAGAAGAACAGCAGCAGCACAAGGGCAAGAAGAAACACACATCACTGCTTGAATCGATCGAGATCTCCTAGTAGCTAGCTTGGTGGCAGGTGCTATGGTGGTGGTGGTGGTCACTACTCTTTCTTATCTTCCGGCCTTGCTGTTGTGTCTGGTCCTGTTCGCAGCCGGCGATGGCGGCGGAACCGCGTCGGCGGCATTACTGGACACGCAGGCCGCGTACCTTTCCAAGATGAAGGAGGAGTTCGCCGGGCCGGCCATGTCGAGGTGGGACTTCTCGTCGTCGGCGGCGCCGGAGGACTACTGCAGGTTCCAGGGGATCGGTTGCGACCGCGGCGGCAACGTGACGGTGATCGACGTCACGTCGTGGCGGCTGGTCGGCCGTCTCCCTCCGGGAGTCTGCGACGCCCTGCCGGCGCTCCGGGAGCTCCGCATGGCGTTCAACGACATCCGCGGCGGCTTCCCTGTGGGCGTGCTGAACTGCACGTTCCTGGAGGTGCTGAACGTGAGCTTCTCCAGCGTGTCGGGCCCCGTGCCGGACCTGTCGCCGCTGCGGTCGCTGCGCGTGCTGGACATGGCGAACAACCTCTTCTCCGGCGCGTTCCCGACGTCGATAGGCAACGTGAGCACCCTGGAGGTGGTGAACTTCAACGAGAACCCGGGGTTCGACGAGTGGCGTCCACGGGAGGAGTGGTTCATGGGGATGCGGCGCGTGCGCGTGCTGATCCTGTCGACGACGAGCATGCGCGGCGGCGTCCCCGCGTGGCTGGGCAACATGACGACGCTCACCGACCTGGAGCTGAGCGGCAACTACCTGACGGGGCCCATCCCGGCGACGCTGGCGCGGCTGCCGGAGCTGCAGCTGCTGGAGCTCTACTACAATCTGTTGGAAGGAGAGATCCCCGAGGAGCTGGGCAACCTGACGCAGCTCACCGACATCGACCTGTCGGAGAACCGGCTGACGGGCGGCGTCCCGGCGGCGCTGTGCGCGCTGCCGGACCTGCGCGTGCTGCAGCTGTACACGAACCGCCTGACCGGCGTGCTCCCGGCGGTGCTGGGCAACTCGACGCAGCTCCGGATCCTGTCGGTGTACCGCAACCAGCTCACCGGCGAGCTCCCCGGCGACCTGGGAAGGTACTCGCCGCTGAACGTGATCGAGGTGTCGGAGAACCGGCTGACGGGGCCGCTGCCGCCGTTCGCCTGCGCCGGCGGGCAGCTGCAGTACATTCTGGTGCTGAGCAACCTGTTCACGGGGCCCATCCCGGCGGCGTACGGGGCGTGCGCGCCGCTGCTCCGGTTCCGGGTGAGCGACAACCACCTGGAGGGCGACGTCCCGCCCGGCGTCTTCGGCCTCCCGCACGCCTCCATCGTCGACCTCTCCTACAACCACTTTACCGGACCGGTGGCCTCCGCGGTGGCGCGCGCCGCGAACCTGACGTCGCTGTTCGCGTCCAACAACCAGCTGTCGGGGCCGATCCCGCCGGAGATCGCGAAGGCGTCGGCGCTGGTGAAGATCGACCTGAGCAACAACGCGCTGACCGGGGAGATCCCATCCACAGTCGGGCGGCTGACGGGGCTGAACCAGCTGTCGCTGCAGGGGAACCGCCTCAACGGATCCATCCCGGAGGCGCTGTCGGAGCTGCGGAGCCTGAACGTGCTCAACCTCAGCAACAACGCGCTGTCCGGCGCCATCCCGGAGTCGCTGTGCGCGCTGCTGCCCAACTCGCTGGACTTCGCCAACAACAACCTCTCCGGGCCCGTGCCGCCGCCGCTGGTCAGGCAGGGGCTGCTCGACAACCTGGCGGGCAACCCGGGGCTGTGCGTCCAGTTCCGGCCGCTCAACCTGACGGCGGACGACCTGCCGCCGCTGTGCCCGCAGGAGGGCGGAGGGCTCCGGCGAGGCCTCAACGCGTGGGTGGTGGCGGCGTGCGCGCTCGTGTGCGCGGCGGCGGCGCTGGTGCTGGCGCGGCGGTGGCTGCTGCGGGGCTGGTGGTGGGGGAGGCACGACGACGCGGACGGCTCCTCGGTTTACACCACCAGGTCGTCCAGCGCGTCCTACGACGTCACCAGCTTCCACAAGCTGAGCTTCGACCAGCACGAGATCCTGGAGGCGCTCATCGACAAGAACATCGTGGGGCACGGGGGCTCCGGCACGGTCTATAAGATCGAGCTCAGCACCGGCGACCTGGTGGCCGTCAAGAAACTGTGGGTCTCTTCCTCGAGGATGGGCAGCAACAAGAAGCACCAGCACCACCAGCAACAAGACTCCTCCAATGGTGGATGGCTCGGCGACCGGGAGCTGCGCACGGAGGTGGAGACGCTGGGCAGCATCCGGCACAAGAACATCGTCAAGCTCTACTGCTGCTACGCGGGGGCCCACAGCAACCTGCTGGTGTACGAGTACATGCCCAACGGCAACCTCTGGGAGGCGCTGCACGGCTGCTTCCTGCCGCTGGACTGGCCCACGCGCCACCGGGTCGCCGTCGGCGTCGCGCAGGGCCTCGCCTACCTCCACCACGACCTCATGTTCCCCATCGTCCACCGCGACATCAAGTCATCCAACATCCTCCTCGACGCCGACTTCGAGCCCAAGGTCGCCGACTTTGGCATCGCCAAGGTGCTCCAGCAGGCGCGCGGCGCCGACTCCCGGTGCCGGGACGCCTCCATTTCCACCACGACCATCGCCGGAACATACGGCTACCTAGCGCCAGGTGATTACTGATGCTGGTCTGGTACTTTGTGCTCAAATTTCAAATTTTTATTATACTTATATATATATGAGATATATATTCAAACAACAACTTCTACCTCGCTCCAAAAAAACAGAGTACGCCTACTCGTCCAAGGCCACCACCAAGTGCGACGTCTACAGCTTCGGCGTGGTGCTCATGGAGCTCGCTACCGGAAGGAAGCCCATCGAGCCCGAGTTCGGCGACACCAGGGACATCGTGCACTGGGTCTCCGGCAAGGTGGCCGCCGGAGCCGAGGCCGACGCGCTCGACAAGCGCCTCGCGTGGAGCAACCACAAGGAGGAGATGGTGCAGGCGCTGCGCATCGCCGTCCGGTGCACCTGCAGCATCCCGGGACTCCGCCCAACCATGGCCGACGTCGTACAGATGCTCGCAGAGGCAGGCCCCAGGACGACAGCCAACAAGGACTCCTCCGCCAAGGACTCCACCAAGGACGCCAAGGACGTCGCCGGCCAGCAGCCCAAAGTCGTCCTACCTCCTAGTCCCTGATCGCAAGCAGGAACCACCACACCACACGAAGCTGCTTGTCACTCACTCATTGGTGCAATGCAACGTACGTTCCTAGCGCCATGCGATGATCAAGTTGTGACCGATATTAAATTATTACTCAAGAGGAGGTGAGGTTCTTCAGCTGATTAATTAGGCATGAAAGAATATTAATTAGTACAACTTAGTACTGAGTAATGATTATACTAGCTAATTGATCGAGACGATCGATTTGCGTGAGGACGAGCGTGCAAGTTGCCAAGATTGTTCGCTCTTGCACTACATATATTATATATAGGGTAGCTAGCTAGGGAGTAATAGCCAGCTTTATCTATAGGGTCGTTCTCCTGAAGTGTATCCATCGCATCGTCACTCACTGCAGATATATACTGCTTGCTGTTTAAGCAGAATCTGATGCTCTGAGTGGACCGAGAAAAGAAAATTGTATCGTATATATATGGATGGAAGCCAATATGTTACTAGTGCACTCGACTTTGAAATGTTCCTTTCTCTTTTGATGCAACTGATGGAGCCCTTTCTTTTCCGCCTGTGCTTTTGTTTTTGGCGAGAGTGATGCCAAGGAATAGGGCAGCTAGCTAGATGATGAGAGTTTTTGCAGCTGTTTAGGTGTTTTTACTTTGTTTATTCGATACTTTTCTTCCTTTTCTTTTTTGGACAAAGGAAATTAACTAGTGAAACAAAGGTTTTGGCTGCAAGTGCAGCGTACATTTCCACTTGAAAAAAGTGAGTCGGATTCTGTTTGTGGGCCAAGACAGTGACGTGGCTGCGTGTACACTTCATGTCTGCATGATAGATACTAGAAGAAGAAAATGATTACCGTACGAGCGCCGTGGAAGTTGACTCACCCTATTAGAAGGTGCCCCAAGGCTACTTGTGTGTTAATGAAATATTATATATGATCCACGTGTGAAGTCACTGCTGACGAGTGAATTGTAAAGCTTATACTTATAAAAGAGAAACATTTTCATATTGGAGCAACAAAAACCTGCACTTTTTCATATCTTTAGTTATTTATTAACAGCCTATGAGAGCAAAGTTTATCAGATGCTTGTGTCACACGTCACATTTCATTTTTCATTCATGCGACAAACAAAAACCTCAATTATGCCTCTGATCACGACTAAAAACTTTAATTATGTACGCAGGTGCCATCTCAAAGGAAACCAGGTAAAGCATCAAAGTGCAAAACAAAATGATGATTTTTTAATTATCATTTCTTCTATCTGCTAATTACAGGGAAGCCAAACACAATTAATTGTAGTCACTTTCACTATTTCGTTTCCTAGCATATTTGTAGGATTCAAATCTAATCTTGTCCTTCCTTTTTCACAAACATTACACTAAAAAAAAATCACATGTCCACATATGACGATGTTTTTTCATTGTCATTTTAGACTACATTCTTTTTCCTTCTGAAATATGCAAATAAGCATACTTCTCTATCATGACCTTATCTCCCTGAAGCTTAACTGCTTAAAGTCCAGACCGATAATGATATGTTGATAATAATTCACGTGTAAATGTGTAATTCCCTACAGAATATATCCTTTCACCTTTCTAATATAAATAAAACGGAATGTCAAACGAAATTTCAGCACTTAGAGCAATAACATTTATGCAAAGGGAGAAAAACACCTTGCAGTTCGCAAGAAAATGTGCCATAGATATCTAGCAGTACCGGAGCCTTTCTTTCATCAGCCGCAGAAAGTGCCGATGCATAAGAGAGTCCAGTGTAGTGACAATAGGAATCCACTAATTTACAAGTGGGAGCAGTGCACGTAAGGTGGCAAGTAGCAGTTGTAAGTTGTAGCTCACAACTAGATCTCGCAAATTTGGTGGCCATCCTTATTGTAGCCTCACCACGTTGAGTAGGATACCATTCATTAACATAACATGCATAGCATTTGAATTTGTCGATTATGAATCGGGCCTGTATTGATCATGTCATACTGTCATCTCAGCCCTTTGACTTTTGAGCATTGAGTATGTAAGGTGTCTTGATTAATGGAAATAGATGGAACATACTTGCAGGATATTCGACATATCTTATGACATAAAAAGTGGTATATGCGCCATTAAGGACAGTGCCAAGTATAGTGTTCAACTATTCTAAAAAAAAAAGAGTACAGTGTTCAACTAGCATAGGTTAAAGTAGTTTCGCCAAAAAAACATGGGTAAAGTACAGGGCTAGCTCACATGGAACGCTAACATTAATACCTACCAGTAACTACTTCACCCTAGTCTTATTCTGAGCCATTAATTTGTATAATTCTGATTCAATCCTTTCAGCTGAAGATTTGTTTAAGATATAATACTATATTTGTCTTCTAGAATGATGTAACTTCTAAACTCATTTTGGGACCAAAGTCAAGTGTAGGCGCACAAATTTTACCAGTAACTACTTCACTCTCGTCGATCAATTTTTTCGATGAGCTTCTGCTCAATCTCCAACCTCTTCTTCACAAACAATGTGTAGTTGTTCAGAAGCTCAATGTTTCTCTCACCGTCTCCAAATGGAACAGCAAGCTTCATGCTGAGGGATGTTCTATCCAACTTTCCTGAGTACACACATGAGAAAGACACGAACTGGCCTTGCTGGTTGCAGAGCCACCCATGGGCTGCTCGTAGAGCAGCACCCAAAGAGGCAGAGTCTGTATTGACAGAATGATAGAAAGCATCAGATCGCAAAAGCGTGCACAATAGATAATGAGTTACATATCATACTACATTCTCAATGTTCAACATATTATTCCCAGGCTATGACAGATGGAAGCTGAAACAAGCACCTTATTATGTAAGTAGTGTGTATGACCTGCACATATGACATACCTGATCTTTCGGAAGTGTAAACTGGACAGCCGAAAATGGATGCCATTGTCTTGAGAATTAATGTGTTTGATGATGCACCACCAGTTGCTATGATCCGCTTTGGAGGTACTGGTAGGCCACATCTCTCAGCATGACCCCTCATGGACAGGAACTGCCCTTCTATTATCGCGCGTACCTAGATCACAGATGTGAATAAAATAACCAGAATAAATTTTGGCATGTTAAATTTTCTGATTACAGGTTCTGAAAGTTCTCAAACCTCTGAAGGATGATCAAACTCGGCAATCTCATGTTCCACTATCCCATCTAAATGAGTTCCACTGGTTAAGTTCTTGACAACGTAACGATGATAACCAACTACGTGGATAGATGAACATTTAAATGATCAATAAGATGAAGACTGAATTGGTAAATGGAAAAATGTTAGGTCAAAACTAACCTGGAAGTGGTGGGAGAATCTCATGTTCCTTGTAGTAAAATCCCAGCTTCCCTCCTGCAAAAAACAGGAAAAAACAAAAAGATCAAGAATCTTCTGGAAAGTCACTTTTGCTGGTCAATGCAAGCATCTATCATGAAGGATAAGGAAAGTAAAGCTTTTTATAGTAACGGCCTCAGCCTTGTCGGAATCAATGGATGATTGAAATAGGCACTAACTTGCCAATTCTTGCAAGTATGTAATTAACTGAGTGGTTGAAATATCGCACGATGTTATTTCTAGCTTAGACGCTATCACATTTTTCGAAAAAATTCTCCTATTTCCATTTTGAAGATGAACTAAAATTTAATTATGAAATAAATTGGCTAGTCATAAGTGGAACAATGAAACAATAATACATTGGTGTACCGTTCAGCGGGGCTGTTTCTTCAAGCAACCTGTTGAACACATCCCACGATCTCTCGGCATAACGATTGCGAATGTCTGAACAAAATGTATGCATTAGTAAGGGAAAGTAGCTCAAGGAAAGGTACAACAAGCTGTACCTTCTCGTGTTAGAGATCCATTTTTATAGCAAAGCATAACCATGAAGGTATTGGGATCAACTGGGTTAGGAAGGATGTTTCCCTCCAGGGATGGTTCAGGTGATTCGGTGACCCCGAAAACCTGAAGGAGAATAATGCTTGGTAAAAAAGAAGCAAGTTAACAAGTGTATTTCTTTTTTGTTTTCTGTATGGCCTTTTATTAACTGGTCTCTTATTAACTGATCCATAGTAGAAGTAAGATTTGGTTCCCACCATATGCAAATTCAGAACCAGGTCATAATGTTTTGGAACACATATCACAGTAGCATTTGGGGGGAAATGGATGCTGTGAAATAAGGTGACAGATGATTACTGTATCACTTGTTCCAAGACTGATTGCTAGATCACCAGGACTGCGCAAAGTCAAGCCTGCGTAATCAACCGACAGCATTACGCTTCAAGATTTCGGCACAAGGGTATTCTTGTCTAGGAAGATCTTATGGAAGAAATTTGTGAGAACTTAATTACCTGCAAGGCTGTTGGGGTTGTCTCCTGACCACTGAATAACTAGACAGCTGCTTGCAAAATGAAATCTGCTCGAACATAAAGAATTGTGTCAACCTGACAAGCTCGTTTCAGAGGCAAGTATTGTCTATACAGTTACTAGCATTGTTTATTTACACAATTTAGCCATCCCTATTGTGTACACTACAGTAAGGCTGACTATAACATCAGCCCAATTCTGAACGCAATCCTTAACAGACAGTATAACTGAATTTTGAGAAACAAATTCAGCACACATTACCTCTGAACAAAATAAGAAGATATCCTTCCAGCCACAGCATGAGCTGGTGCTAGTCTCCCAATTTTATCCTCTAAATTTGGAGCTGTGGCCTACAAAATTAAGGTTGATGCTAATCTGTATGTGACAGTGACACTTGCATCTTTTCTGCCAGAAACATGTGCCATTGCAATTTCAAGGTGCAATGGCAAACAGAAGTCTGAAGTCCAGCAATAAGCAAGCAGGCAGCAAAACCTCAAGAGCGTCCTTGCGCAGCTGGCGCGTGGCGATGTCCATGAGGTTCATCCCCGCGCCGTCGGTCTCGTCGATGCAGGCGTACGCCCCGAGCAGCAGCGACGCCATGAACGAGCTCACCAGCGACACCCTCTCGGTGCCTTCGTACACGCCGGGCCTGGTCCGGTGCATCTTCCTTATCTGCGGCCCCGTGCAGCGCTCGTGCGCGCGGCACCCCGTGAGCGCCGCCAGCCGCAGCGCGCCGCCCATGGCCGCCTCCACCTCCCGGCACTGCGCCGTGCTGCTGCTGTCCATCCACACGGGCGACTCGGCCGCCGCGAACGCGCCGGCGAGCTGCGGCGCGAGCGCCTCGGCCGGGTCGAGCGCGGCCAGCGCGGCGCCGGCGCCCCTGGCCCAGTACACGCTCCCGTGCTGCTGCGCGCTGCCGGAGACGGCGGCGACGCGGCGGAGGTCCGCGCGCGGGGCGAGCTTGCCCAGGAGCAGGTCCAGGGCCTCCGCCCACATGAGCGGCGGCGACACGATGCGGCCGCTCTCGGCCGGGTCCCGGCGGACGCCGCCGTCGGTGCCGTAGTGCGGCAGCTCGGAGTCGAAGTGGACGGAGTCGGCGGCGACAACGGCGAGGCCCGCGTCGAGCACCGTGGCCTTGAGCGACCTGGTCGGCGGGGGTTCGAAAGGCGTCAGAGGAGTAGGGAGTGAAGAGAATAGAGGAATGGCAATGAAGAGTCAACGAGGCAGCTCGAGAGCAAGAGCAAGAAAGGGAGCTTGAAGCTTACTGGGTGGAGCAGTCGAAGCCGAGGAAGAGGGAGTGGGCGGGAAGGCGGAAGCCATCGCCGGCGGCGGCCATCAGCGGAGGCAGCTGACTGATGCGTGGATTTTGGCAAAGAGGAAGAAGGCCTGATGCAGAAAAGGGATTAAAAAAAAAGTAACAGAGAATTGCTTTCGTTGAGAGTCGAACTCAAGACCTCCCGCTTACTAAACGGGTGCTCTAACCAACTGAGCTACGAAAGCTGCTTGCTTCAATCTTTTCAAAATCTGAATCAATCGATAACTAACTCGTTCTCATTCCATTACATAATAGTGTCCAATTATAGGCATATTGTACTAGTCAAATGATTTTGATAAGTTGTTCTCTAAGAGAGTAATGAACATGTTTGCCAATTACGTATACCAGCTTGTAAAGCCAGAGTGTGTTAAATCAAAATCATTTCATCCATGAGGTATGTGCAGAGCGTGTGCCCCTTTCAAGGACAATGTAGCCAAGGCTTTGCTAGTATTCGGTTTTCAGATGGTTCGTCGGCCGAATCAACATTGGCGGTTCCAAAGCTCATTGCAACATCGTTATGACGCAGGGCATGCTTGGCTCCCAGCCGCAACACGCCACGCCAAATCGGTGACGGCGCTAAAGGTGTGGCGTCCGAAATCGGCACCGCGAGTGTTGCAAAAAATATGCGAAAGACAGTGTGGTGCCACGTACGTTGTTTTGGCCCTGAGCAATACCAGCAACCAAATAACAATACTTTTCCTGAGGCTGCCAAAGCTTTGCTGTGGAGAGTGCTTTGGCAGCTGGGAACCAAGCACGCCCCGCAATCACTCAAATCCTCCAACTAAAGTGCTAGAAGTTTATTCATGCCAGGTTTACACACATGAACACAAGCTGTACACTGAAGAAAACCATGAACACAACACAGGATACATAATCAGTACAAGGATAGAGCATGCAGACATGCAGTACTAGAGATGACCATCGGAGTGTGCAGCACTAGTGATGTTCGTCGGAGTGCTTCTTCTTCTCAAAGAGGCCGTCAGGACCTGGAACAAGAAAGCCATCAGGATGGTGCAGGACAATTAGCAGGGAGCGTCAACTGTAAATTTTGCAACAACTGCTTCACTCAGTAGACGGATGAAGACATGCTGACAGGATCAGCGCTGTTTGGACAGTAGAAGAGTGGTAATAACTCGTTTTTTCCTCGTATTTGGCACGCACGCGATCAAAAAGAAAGAAATACAGTAGAGAAACAGGCATATAGCACAACGAGTTATAGTGAAGGTTCCATACCCCAGGGGAACTCCTTGTTCCTGATGTGCAGGTACGGGTAAGGCTGCAGGTCACATAAAGAAACCGAAGGTCAGAAACTAATCTTGTTCATGCCATGCATAGAAACTGACATCCGGTTGTTGTTCTATCCATGATGACACAGTTTGTTGCAAACAGGTGATGACATGTGGTAAACGCTTACCGGTGGGTCCGGGAAGTGCGGGTGTCCCTTGGAGAGATTGTAGATGGCGAGCACGGTGCAGGTGGCGATCCCAAAGTACGTGATCCGCTCCCACTTCACAGCCTCCTCTGCACGCGCGCCATTTGCATCAGATCAAGCTCAGCTCATATGTCAGGTTCGTCTTCTCATAGGCGTCAGCCACGGCTAATTACAGTGACTTACGTGCGTCGTCGTGGCGGGCAGACGATGCGAAGCGACGGCGCAAGGCACCACCGGCGGAGGCAGAAGACCTCTTGGCTGTGACGGCGGCGAGGAAGCGGGTCATCGGTGCGGCCATCTTCCGTTCCCGGAGCTGGTGGAGGTGGATCAGCAGCACCTGTGGTTAGCTGGAGCCTGGAGGAAGGCACAAGGCGATTGGTGATCCGCGACGCTTCCAGATAGTAGTAGAAGAAAAGCAAGCGCGGCACTTGTCGGGAAAGCGACATCATGCTCAGCTAGATGACTCTGCCAGTAGTTTTTTAAGTGACACTAGAAGGTTCCATGTCCGAAAACCGAATATCCCCAGGTTATTATGTCCCTGGTGTACAGGATAATCTGATGTGAACTGCAGCTAACCAAGAGTTTTCCTCAGCAATGGTTTGTACTAGTGCATGATGAGCTCCCAAGTTTGTAACTCAACAAAGAACAGAGGTAAAATGCCTCCGGCTAGAAGAAATAGTCATGTTAAAATCAACACGTCGACCATTTATTACCACAAAGATAACAGCCCGGCATTGAGGTTCATCCAAAACTGCCGAGATATGTCTACTACTTTTCTTGATTATATCAGGAACAATACCCTTTTTTTTTGTGTGTAAATCAGGAACAAATACGAGTGTGCAGCACAAGTTAAAAAAAAATTGAAAATGAATGCCCACCTTGGCTCATGCTACAAATTTGCGCTATATGGTCTACACGTACAAGAACAATACATGGTACACAGATATCTCCTGTATACAATCTGATTTAAGTCTGAATTTGGACAGGAGGCTACCTCAGTAACTAACGATTCCCCAGGTGTCCTGAATATGATCATCATGAAGTAGAAAATGATAAAGAACCAAGGACTTCGCAAGGTTTCTTCAGGCGTCCTTTCCTTACCACGGCGCACATCATGCTAACAAGCGAGCCCTACTCATGACTGCTTGACAGCATTGGAACGACGGTGATTGCCATGAGCATTCCACTGGAGAAGCATCCATACTATAGATGTCCCTACATAAACCGGAAGGATTGGTCAGAGGGGTTAAGCAAAGATGAAGAAGACAGAAATGCAGCATTACTATACTCAAACAATTTCAGACTGAAATTGAATCCATTCAAGACTTGTACACTGTGACGAGTACTCTTTTACTATCCTTTTCTCTCTCTCATCTTTTTTTGGGGGCAATGTGATTTTTGCAAACCCTGGCTAAACTGAATTTGACCATGGCCGCCAATTATGCCAGAAAAAATAGTAATTCTACTATGCAGTGTAGCAGTTTCAGAAACTGCAAGCAAACTAACCTATTTGTATGTTGTAACAACTGCGGTACTAGAAAGTAATTTTCAAGAGCAGATTCAGCAAAGGTGAAACAAAAAGAATGGTGCACTTGAAGGAAAACGTAGTACCTGCAAAGAAGCCAACTGTGCCAAGATTTGCTGCAGCCATGGTGTTATATATCAAGTATTCGGTGAGGAAATGACCAAGAGCATAGATGAATGATAGGAAGGTGGCTAGATACAGAGGCCTATTTTCCAGGTTGAGTGCGCATAGAAAGCACAATGTACAGGTCAGAAGTGTCCAGACGCCAAAAGTGCGGCCATGTACATCAGTCACTGCTCACAACAGAAAATTGTTTATGATAATATATAGAAAAATTATTATCTTAATTAACTTTGCAAAAATAGCATACAACACATAAACGGGCATGCGTCAAGGCTGTCTTCGAAAGGTTGCTAAAACACACAAAGATGGATTTTACAAGCATACAGAAAAATGCCCCATAATGCTTTGATAACTTCGTAACAACTGAAAGCAAGTGTTCCACATGAAAATTAAGCTATATG
Organism: Eragrostis nindensis; assembly: GCA_012490785.1. Classification (NCBI taxonomy): domain Eukaryota; kingdom Viridiplantae; phylum Streptophyta; class Magnoliopsida; order Poales; family Poaceae; genus Eragrostis; species Eragrostis nindensis. Next base: position 116,121 of record JAAXCT010000763.1, on the reverse strand, counting down.
TGTATGCTTCTTCGTTGACGAAGTCAAAGGTAAGGATTCCCGACACTCTGGAAAATTAAAATGGCAAAAGCATGTTGCTGACTTTTACGGTAATAACAATTACATGAATGCAGTAAATACTCATGGCCTAGAAGAACATCCTTCACTTCAGATGGATAGGATAGCAACTTTTTTGGGAAAGAGAAAAAAAGGCAGAGAGGATAATACTAATCTTTAGGGTATCAAGATTCTGCCAAAACTAAGGATCTAACTCTGATCTATTCATATTTCAGATATCATGGTTGTGTTGCTTCCAACCTACCCTTCAATCCAGAAAGAGCTGCATCACCTATCCCAGTTGCAAACTTGGAAAATCCTACTAGTACCTTAGTAAAGAAAGTGTGACCCCAGAAAGAGTTTACCCGAATAAAGATATTTTCTTTGTTCTTGGTTAGTCTCTTGACTAGTAAGAAAACGTGTACCAATTGAGCTACAATGAGAACCGAATAAAAAAATTAAGCACATTATCTTCCAAAAAAAAAACCTAGCTTTCCACTGACTTCATCATCCATTCTAAGGACGAATCAGACGATATTCTGAACTTTCATCCGTAAATGCACAAAGACCACCAGCTTAATCATCCAAGATTCCAACTTGGAGCAAGCAAATTCAAGTGCATCAATTTCTAATCTGAAATTTTTTTTCTCTCTCCCTAGTCCCTAGAAACGCATCTAAGAAAATCGGCAATTGGTTGACATAGCATACATCCCAACGACATAACGATTTTTAAGGGCATCAATTTCTGATCTGCAAACATTTTATATCTTCCCTAGCAACGCATTAATCAAATCGGCAATTGGTCCAGGTAGCATACATCCCACCAATAGCACGACGTAAACAGAGCAGAATTCAACCTATCATCTCTGCCACTGCACTGATCTCCCTGAATCACTAATAGACTTGACAGCCTGGAACACTGTCCTAGCTCGAACTGACACTGCGATCTCCTTCCCCCGGGATCTAATTCTCATCACAGAAGCAAAGAATGGATCACTCTGTCACTCCCGCACTCCACCCCGACCCGACCCGGACCGACCAGATCTACCGCAGGCATGAGAAGAGATGCAATGGGAGAAGGAAGCGGCGGGAAGTGGGAGATGGGAAGGGGGCACGTACTCTGCACCTGGGAGAAGACGGCGAGGCGGAGCGCCCAGATGTCGAAGAAACCGAACCAGACGGAGGCGAGGCGGAGGGTGCCGACCAGCATCAGCCACCAGCCCAGCGCTGGCACGCGCTTCCTCCCGCGCTGCTGCTGCTCCGCCATGCTCAAATGTTGCCGGCGGCGATGCTCACGAGGCCGAGCAGCGCAGAGAAGGGAGGCGGAGGAGTGGAAAGCACGAGGAGACGCGCCACGTCGGTTCGGAGGTCGAAGCAGCAGGCCTGGCCCATTATCATTCTTGTTTGTTTGGGGATGGGCCGGGTCGGGTGGCCGTGAGCATGGATCTCGAAATATAATTTTTTTTAACGAAATTTCAAGACATTCGTCTAGTTTTTGATGCATTCCGGTCAAAATGAAAAATCAATGAATCGATAGCTCTAACAAAAAGCTCAAACCTTTTATACAGTAGTACCGACTGAACGCAAATGTTTGCTTTAAGACAGAAATTCAGGATTCCAGCATGGCGAGAGGGAGGGGCTCAGGGGCAGAACACCTTTTGCAAACCGTTGAAAGGTCCATCCAGCCGTCAGCATTTCCAGGCCAGGCCGCCTTTTCTGCTACACGTGGCTCGATGCGGTAAAAACCAAGCAAGCAAACCCCATTTCCTAGACAAGCAAAGATGCTCCACTGCCGAACGGATTAGATTCACTGACGAGTTTACCCACGTCAAAACAAGCAACCATGCATGCATTGACTGCATCGACATGCAATGCAGGCACACTAGCTTGATCTGACGTGAGAGAACCTGACTGAACAGAAGACACTACTGGCTTGGGCTTGACCAACTAGAGTGGCCTACTCTGTTTGTCTGCACTAACTGATATAGGATTGGACAGGGCAGGGACCCAGGCCTTATGGAAAAAGGCATCAATGGCTGGATGGCTAGCCTGATCATATCCCCCCCACTGTGGTTCAAGATACGCCAACTCTGATGTCCTGAATGCCCCTGACCCGTCCATCCGTCCAAGCTTTGATCTGCTTCTTGATCTCCTTGTCTGTCTCTGCCTGGACGAGAGATGAGGCAGGCAAGCGTATTTTCTAGAGATTCATGGCTGCTTCTGTGATTTTGCATCGACACTCCTGGGAAGTGAGAGGAGAGCGCTATTAAGCACTTGACGATTCCAAAACAAAGAAGAACCAGGATGAAATAATTGACATAGTAGCATTGAGCTGTGCACACGGTAGGAGTACAAAGCCAAGCCCTCCCTCAATAGAATTGATGAAGCTGAAGGACGCTGTACCGCTTGGTTACCCCCCGTTTTCAGGCATAGCCAAGCAGCATTGAAGATATCCATATGTGGTTATGAATTCCAGATGAGACCTGGGTCAGCTTTCGGCAGCCTTTCCGATCGATGAACAGCGGCGGCAGCTGTTTGTTTGTACAGGCTGCTCTCTCTCCCTCTCTTCTCTCTCCTGGATCCAGTGGAATTCCCTAGCCATCCGCGCCATCATTTTGCTTTGCTTTGCTTTGCTTGCAGAGCGAGCGCTGCTTTGCACTGCAGTTAAAAGGAGGCTATCATCGGACTAGACAAGACGTTCGTGTCATGGGGTGGCTGCCACCTCTCCTCTCTCTCTTTCTCTCGCTGACCGCGTGCATGAGAGACAGCAACACAAAGACCAAAACCGAATCTTGTCTCCCCTCCCTTGTATACACCGGCACCGATTTTCCTTTTGAAACAAACACACCAATTATCGAACCATATTTGTTTGATTCTTTCACATTGCTCGAACCATGTTATTAAACACTTGAAACAGAAGCCGACGACGCTGGTCTCTATTTCCCAAAATCAGCTGTAGAGACACTACTGACAGAGCTTAGGACTCCTGATTCAGCAACAAGTACTACTCCAAATAGAAGAAAAAACAAAGCAACATGGAACATATGGGCACCTGAAAATTCAGAAATACGATCTCGTTCAAACCATGACACGGACAACATGGAGCCTCAACAAGCATACTTACTAATCAGTCATCGGTACAAAAGATAAAACATGATCAGCACACACATTACATTACCTATGCTAGGACTATATCCACAAAAACAGTTTGATTTAGCAGCCACTAACTTAACACTAGTAGGACTAGGACCCCTGGTTGGAACACGCCAGGACAGCACCGATCGACAAGGTAGCCATCCATGCATGCATATGCATCATGGGTTGAAGATGACTTGGCCGCACTTGCATCTCCAGCTGAGCGGCTTGTAGTTGGAGTGGTCGTCGTACGAGGAAGGACGATGCAGTGAAGAAGAATGCGAATGCGATGCTCCTCGTCTTCCTCCTGCTGAAGCTGAAGAAATGGGTCGTCCCTTGGTGAGCTCCTGCGGAGTGACGGGCACCTGGACGGCCTCGCAGCGCCGGCCGCCGCACCACCAGCACCGCCCCGCGCAGATCGGCGGCCGCGACCCAACCATGGTCCGCATCATGCTCCCCACACCCATACCATCCTGCTGCAGCAAACAAACAGATTCAGCTCGATCACAATGCTTGAAATAATAGTATAATGTACTCTAGTATGCAAACTAAACGAGAGTGTGTATGTATGTATGTACCTGCTGGGTGATGGCGGCAGCTTGGCCATGGCCGGCGGCGTGCGTGGTGGCGAGGAAAACAATCAGAAAGAGGAGGTACAGATGTCGATGGCCCATTGATCTGTGGATCGAATCAAAACAACGGCAACCAAAGTGGGCTCTGGCCGGTGAATGAAGAGGAAGAAGAAGATCCGAAGAAGATGAATGGACAACGGCAACCAAAGCCGGTTCAAAGAGGAAGCTGTAACCAGAGAGAGGGGGGGCTGTCGCCAGTGGTTCAAGTACCGTGTATATGTAGTAGGAGTACGCGGCTGGGGCTACTGACATGCGCAAAAGTGATTGAACGGAACCTCACATGAAACGGACAGCTGCAGGCTTGCTCATCTTTTACAGTACCCCCTTTGCCACTTCACTGCTGCTACCTCCCGGCCTCCACTTTCCACAGAAATGGCAGAATCACAGGTCTTGTCTCGCAGTGCCCGGTTCATCGGGCTACTTTACGGCAAGAGATGAATACTATAGTTGTGGAAAGAGAGAACACATGACTCAAATCTATCTTGTGCCATCTCATCTTAAGGAGTTTATGCATGGGTTGTGCTGCTACTTAATTGTGGAATCAACTAGCTAGTACCAATTTCTGAATAAATGATAAACAAGGAAAACAAAACTCACAATGAAGATATGACAAATATAAGCATGAGTTTGGTCAAAGCATTTTTAATTCTAATCATAAAATTTTCACAAAAATTAGAAAAATTGCAAAAATTTTCATATGTACCCACCTAAAAAGATTTTGTTTCCTGCTGATAGCTTTGAACGGACGATACTTAATTTTCACTAAAAGTTAGTAAGTATCATCTTCAAATGCTATAATTAGATACACATCACTAAACAATCTAAGGCGTTGTCTCGTGCCAATTCTTCGTTCAAAAGGAAAAAAATATAATGAAAAATCCAACTCCCGCAGTACCGTACCGATCGATCAGTCTCAACAATCCATGTACTAGGAGTATGCACATATAGGAGTATACGTGAGTATATGGTTTGGTTTGTGGAATGAACCACCACATATTATATAGTGCTAGTATGGTTTTTGTCCGATGTAGTTTCCGGGTGGCCAGTAGCTGCAGACCATCATGGTGTCCTTGTTGTCGCAGAGGACGCGTCCGCAGCCGACGCCGGTGGTGTCCTTCCATACGACGGCGGTGTAGTGGCCGCACATCTTGCCCTGGTCGCAGGAGTTGTCGGCGTAGTGGTAGCTCTTCTTCTCGGAGCTCCAGTCGTCCACCGTCGTCTTCCACGACAGCGCGCCGGAGCCCATCATCAGGTTCTCCCCGTACGGCGAGTCCGAGTGTATCATCTGGCAACCCTTGTCCCTCTTCAGCGTCTCCGCGTACTCCTGCGAGAACTTGGCAAGCGTCGTGTTCCACCTGCATATAATTCCTCGGTTCGTTAATTAGCTAGGAGGACAGAGACGAACAGATCATCTCCGACGATCGATCAATCGATCGATCGATGGCTCGCTAGAATGTTTATTACTTGATCGGCGGCACGTGCTCCTTTGCCCGGAACGCGTTGTGCTCGTTGATGATGTCGTTGATGGCCTTGTCGTTCAGCCCGTTCAAGGGCTCCGACGACGCCTCCGCCGCCGCACCATATCCTGCTCCTGCTCCTGCTTGTTGATCGATCGCCGGCGAAGAGGAAGAAGCTTGCTCGCCCGACGCCGGCGTAGATGACGTCGTATCGGCAGACTCAGCTGGTGTCGTCGGCATCAGGGTGCCGTAGGCCGCGTCATTGGCCGCGGTGGCTTCGGCAGCTGCGGCATTCACTTGTTCTCCGGCGTTCGCCGAGGCGGCCTCCACCTGCTGCTGAAGGCCCTCCTCTCCCCCGTATCCGCCGCCGCCGCCGCCGAAGGACTTGCTCGCCGTGGCGAGGTGGCCGCCGGCGACGAGCAGGCAGGTGCAGAGGATCACGAGTGATGATGCTTCGCTGATGCGCGCCATGGTGATCGTGAACGTAAATTCCAGGCAAGCAGGTGTCTAAAGTCTAATTAATGGGTTCTTGTAGCGACCGAAGCGACGGGCGCCCCCCCCCCCCCCCCCCCCCCCCCCCCCCCTTGTTATGGATTGGTGGCGACGAGTGCTTTGCTATTTTTACCGTGAGGCAGAGGGCGAGGTCAACGACGGGATTCGTCGCGCGGGAATAGGGATGGCAATTCGGGCACGGGTTCCGGGTACCCGGCGGGTACCCGACCCGACGGGGCCGGGCATGGGTCGTATTTCTCACCCGTGGGTGGCACCTGTGCCCGACCCGAACTGAGACGGGCATGGGGCGGGTATTTTTCCCCACCCGCGGGTGCCCCATCGGGTACCCGAAATAGTCCTGTAACTAAATTCCAGCCCAACCCAACAGCACTTTGAGCCTAAGTTAAACCCACCTCCTCAACCAGGCAACCAACTATTAGCCCATCTCAGCCCATCACGCTATTGGCCCAACGAAGGCTGGTTGGTTTGTTTTTGTTCCGAGTTTAGTTCCGAGTCACTCCACAAATGTCTGGTCGGCCGGCCCACGCATTGCATGGGCTGTCGGGACAGAAAAGCGGCCCATTCGATCTGTTTGTACCGGAGAAGCCAGTTAGTTGCCATTTGCAGCAGCTTGAAAACATAGTGCTGCTCTGCTCTTATCATGTGGAGCTTGAAATTCAAGCTTCTGTCTCGTCAAACTTGTTAAGTTGCAAAATTCGCCCATGTAACGTGACATCCTTGTAACCAGACTACTCGATATCATGTCAGTTCGGTTCGCGTCACGTCAAATGTCAGTTCCCAGGTACACCGACCGGTTGGATATCGTTTGCATGCCTTGCTTGCAGTCAAAACCATAACTTGAAGCGCGCGGCTTGCGGTCGACACCAGCAGGAGGCGTGGCGGGGGCCCGCAGGTGTGGCGCGTCGGGACTGGTAGCTGGATCTTCCGATCTAGCTACCGGTAGCCCGTTAGTGGCGTCCATTTACTATAACTAAACCATAAGCCGGTTTCAAATTTTAGTCAGATCAAGGAAAAGGATGTGGAAACAGAATCCTCCTAGCTAGCTTGGTTTCCTGTTGATGTAGCTTCTGAGACCAATGCTGGGCTGTCTAACGGAGATTGGTACTACCAGTTCTATCTAGCTACATGCAATGCATCGAAAAGTCACCATGAAGTGAACCATCAGGGCTTAATTATCCTAGAGGCAAGAAATCAATCTAGACTACATGGGAGCCAATCACTGCAAATTATGGCTCCTTTAGTCTGAAATTACTTTTTCTTCAGTTCAAGGCATGCACTGTTGACGATGAATGATCGATCACCACGGAATCAATCAGAAACAGAGATGGTCAAGCAGCCCGCCGGCCAGCTGCCTAACAAGTGCCTTCGTTCGACAAGGAATAACGACGGCTGGACCGACATGATCCATGACTTGATGACTTGATCGTTGTTTCTAATGGTAGCTGATGACCCAACTCTATGTGCCATATATACATTCAGTACGTACAGCATGACGCGTCGACGACACCGCGCGAAAGCGATTGCTGCCCGGCCTCTGCCTATATATATATATATATATGCGTTGCCACCTTAATTTGTGTTCCATTAATTGATCGATCAATCTTGCAATCTACTACTAGTATAGCTGCAGGCTAGGCGAGACAACGACGAGCGGCAGTGTATGTAATGGGGCGGTCGCCGTGCTGCGACAAGGCGGCGGTGAATCGCGGCCCCTGGTCGGCGGAGGAGGACGCGCGGCTCCGCTCCTACATCGAGCGCCACGGCGGCGACGTCGGCAGCTGGCTCGCGCTGCCGCGCAAGGCCGGCCTGCGGCGGTGCGGCAAGAGCTGCCGCCTGCGCTGGCTCAACTACCTCCGCCCCGGCCTCCGGCGCGGCGGCTTCACGCCGGAGGAGGACACCGTCATCTGCGCGCTCTACGCCGCCGTCGGCAGCCGGTGGTCCTTCATCGCCGCGCACCTGCCCGGGAGGACCGACAACGGCGTCAAGAACTACTGGAACACGCGCCTCAGGAAGAAGCTCTTCGCCGGCGCCGCCAAGACGCCGGTCCAACTACATCACGACGACGCAAACGCCGGCAATTTTGATGATGTGCCGCCTTGTTGGAGCAGCCAACCGTACGCGTACGGTGCCATGGGTTGCGCCGGCGACGGCGGTGACGTCGTTCGCATGAATGTTCGTGCCGGAGGTGTCTTCACAGACATGATCGCCAGCACGAACGAAGCCGCTGCCATGCATCCGTCTGTAGATACCAGCTACTCGAGTGAACCGGCGGCGACAGAGCTCGACGAGATCTTCCGGTCCATCGACACGAGTGGTGGCGAGCACTCCGATTTATTGTCTCAGAGCAGCATGGTCATGTATGGCGGCCCTGAACTGGAATCACTTCCAGTCGCTACAGAATCATCTACTTGGCATACCGTACTAGCTTGTAGTACTGGTGATGTAACTGAATAACACACGAATCCTACGTTTCAAGGAAAACGGAACGCGTATATATATGCAGTATTTTCGATTTTTGAGAACCTTAGTTTTTCTTGGTTTTGTTGATGTCTTCGCTTAGTATCCAACTGTGTAGCGACTGGGTTAACAAATAGTAAACCACATCTGTTCATTGGTACGCCGTGATTGTTACCGAAAATTAAGACCGCAGTTGTAGTTTCATAACGATGAATCGCCTATCATTTCCCTGCACGTACGCTTTGTTGAGAGATGACATCCAGTTTCACAAGAAAAGGAAACATACGCTGCATATCAATCACGATTCACTGTTCTTTCAGTCAAAAATATTTGCCACATGAAGCAATATTCAGTGCTCTTCAATTCTCTGCATGGCTCTAAGGAATGAGTCGAATGTCTGGACCTGCAATATCGCAAAGTGGAACTTCAGGAAGAGAAGACATATACTGACCTCATCAAACTTGTTCACTCTTGGTCAAACTTGGAATAGACTGGTGTAGCATTTCATGATCACAATATGATTTATGTGGTTCTAAACATACATGGAGATGCAATTTTGTCAAATTCAAACTTGCAGCTCCTGTGCTTCAAATACAGCGGCAAATGCCTGAGAAAAACAGGATGGTACCGGTCCAAGCTAAGTCCAAAGTACTGGTGGAGACTGAAGAGAAGGTCACATACAGATACAACCCAAACTTATCAAAATTGACAAAAAAGATAACGAAACCACTAACCATAGAGCATCAAAGATCTATATTTTTGCGGCAAATCCACGCTAAGCATGATTTTTTAGGGCGACAGCAAAAAGTTGCTGCTGGTAAGTCCCCAGAATGGCACAAGCCATTGTCCCATGCACTGGCAGCAACAGCAAGATTATTTCCTTTCAAGGAAGAAACAGTGAAAGGACTGGGATTCACAACAATTAAAGAGGAAGGGAACACCACCAAAGACAAAACAAATATACAGTGAAATCTTCTGCACTGGATCCACAAGGAACAATACAAAAGATGATCATCTGACAGATTTTGATGACTTGGCTGATGACAGCCATAAAATTTGGAAGGTAAATATGATCCCAAAAGGTACAACAAACATGGCAACTCATTGCTAGGTGCAAGAACTGCCACAGTGCCACCAAACAGAGCACATGCTTATTTACAAATACAGATATAACAATATAATCCTCCAAACATCAACTAGTATAATCCCCAATATGTGCAAGAATGAGGTCTGAATAGTCTAATCTGCCAACTAACATGTGAAGCCACACTAACTCATACATCAATCGAACAAAAATAAAACTGAACCTCTGCCATCATGACAATGCTCTCTTAGATTTCTATGTTAAACTGTTTTCTTCAGTGAATGTAAGTATTATGTATGTCACTATACAGTTACATGAGCGGACAGGCAAAAAGGGGTTAGTGGTTAGCTAACTATCCAATTCTTCTTTCCAAAAACAAAAAACAATTCTCTATACTGATAAACCTCTTTTCTGTAATCTGATGAGGAAAGCAATTGATCTCACAGCATTTTGCAGGCGGCTAACAGGGAGTCCTTTTAGTGTTGGGTGGGACAAGTCTCTTTCAGGATTCTCACACCTTTCTTTGCCACTGGACTCACCAGAGCTAGAACCTTCCTCATCCCTACCAACAGTCTTAATTTTCTCCAAGGGCACATCTTCAGTACCAGGGAACTGGCAATAAGCAGAATGGAGTCGGTGGTGAATTTCATCTATTCTTCCAGACCGTTCATCTGCCCTGTCCATGTCAATTAAATCCTGCATGATCAGAATACACAAGTCAGTATCACAAGAGGATAGCTCACCGTCACAACACCTATGCCCATCCCAACTGATATTAACCTGTGCTGGAAAAGTCTTGAATAATGGAAGAAGTCGATTTCTGCAGTACTGATTGAATAAAAGAGTAAGGATAATAAGTGGTATGGTGAAGCCTGCAGATACTGGTGATTCTCTAAGGCCAAATACACCAAGGCAGATGATCTGGGTCAGCACAAGTGAGAATATGACCGTGTTGTGTGCAATTGGCCAATATAAACCGCCTGTGTCATACCTTGTGCGGTAAACATTGAGTAACTGAAATCAAAACAAATAGAAGGAATTAGCATGTTGAAGCAATAGGCAGAATGGAGTCGCTGAAGCAATAGGGTTGAACCATTGAAGCCTAATAAATAAGAGATGCTGCCAAATAATATTCATAAAACATGAATATCAAATTTTTTCCCCCAATTTTAACAGCATAAAAACAATTGAACCTATAAGAAGGTTGATAGCATGTTCACCTATAATTTAAACACAACAATGTTGAAAAGTCCATGTTTCAAGGTCAAATTAATGGCAAATGAGCAGAAGGCTTTATCTATCTTCTCACCTGATTGCGGTATACAACATAACCAAGGAAAAAGTAGACCAGAAGAAAAGGTAAGATCAGAGGAGCCAACACAGAGCATGTGAAGCCTAACAGTCCAAACAACATAACTTTCGGTACTTCAGTGTGATAGGGAAACGATGGAACGAATTCTGTATCTTCTCTCATTCTCAAAATATATTTCCTTATGAAGTTCCATATCAGACCAAAGAGCTGCATAAGTTCGGAAGATAAACTGGCCCATCCTGAAGTCAGAACATAGGTGATGAAGAATGTAGCCTGAAAATGAATTCAATATATTTAAACACACACAATGATAGAAGAAAACTAAATACAAAATGTTCTCCAATAAAGGAAATTTCACTATCCATACTTCAAAATTTGTTATTTATAGATCATGAAGACAAAACGTGTTCTGTATTTAGATGTGATTTACCTGCCCAGGTACAGCTCTAGCAAGGAAGACAGGGATGTCCTTTGGATTTGTCAACACATTCACTTGGCTTATGACAGTACCAGATAAAACATTAACAAAGAATACGTTCCAAACTGTGAAGTACAGCACTTTACAGCAAGCACTTCTCTTTCTTTCACTGTGTGACGTAGTTCCCTCTAATGTAGAAAATAGCATCATAATTGGTGGAACGGTGTACAAGAAAATTTGCAGTATGACACTAGGAAGGTATCCAGTCACGAGCTGATTTATGTATGGCCTGCACAAGGATAATAGTCAGTAAGTATGGCGTGGGATTGAGCAAAAAAACTAGTATCACTTATTTAACTAGCATCTTAACAACACCATATCATCACATGATACATCCAAATTTTTCATGACATTTTACACGTACTTCTTCAATATTCCTTTCAGGAAAGGAAGCTTCTGTTGCAGCTGCTCTAGCTGAGTTAGTCCTTGTATAAATGTCACCGGTATCAGAAATAAGAACATAAAAACAATAGAACCTAGGAGTGTAGCTATACGACGAATCCAAAGCTGCTTATAAGGTAGCCAAAGATTGGACCAATACACATCCTCTGGTTCTGGAGCTAGATTAGTAACCCATTTCATGGGGTTAGATGTTTGAAGAATTTCTGATGCAACAAGTGCGGCATAACGCGTTTTGAAAAATACAAAAGCAGCCGTGCATTCCTGCATACAATTCCATAACAGCAGTTATTAAAAATATGATAAATTCAGCAATAGAACAAATGTATGCAAGTTGCGATCTTAACCTCATCCTGTAAGTTCAAGCCAGATTCACTATCGGCTTTCCCCCTGCCCTGTTCACATTCGGTGCTTAACAACTCAAAAGATTTCGAAGAAGCCCCACAAAGACAACATCTGTAGGTAAGTGATCTGCATCCCTGATCGACAGTATTGTCCTTGAAATCTTTGAATTTCCTATATGCCTTCTTTGCACCAGTCTGCCAATAAAATTACATCGAGAGTGGAAAGGTAGTTACAAATATGCACAGCAAAAGAAACATCTGAAACAAAATGGATCGGACAATAGTTCATCAATTGGCGTAAAAGGAAAATAAAACGCATGGCCTTAATAACTGCAAGAGGTCATTTTAGTATGATAAGCACGTATTTGTTCATAGCTTACCAGTATCTTTTGAACTTTCCCAACTTTGTAAACAGCTTGATGGAATAGGTAACTTGATGCATGGTACTTTGTGAAGTAATCAGTAACAACATTACTGCATGGTTCTTTATGTGCCTTTGGTATTCCACGAACAAGAACTGTAAAATGCCTTGGATTTGGATTTGTGCTTGTGAGATGAAGGAGCCTCAACCTGGCAATGTGCTTGTACTCCTAAAACACAAGCGAAAACACACCGTCAAATATCTTCCAGACAATGATATAACAGAACATACCAGCAGTTCATATGGATAAAGAACTTACAATGTATAGCAGAACGCATGCTACACCAGAAATTATGTACAGGGCTAGACAATGGACCCAGAGCCTGCAAGGAAACCAGCATGTAACAAACTGATCATAAAAATCTACTATATTATGCCCGTTTTTGAAGCTCTGAAGAGTAAAGATGCATAGTACCAAATTTGAGCATAAGCCATAAAATTATAAAACACAACAAAATACCACGCAGCATATATCACAAAGACGGCATTTTCAGCCATCGGTGCAACCACTTCATAAGATATTTAAAATACTTTGGTCAGCTTACCATCTTGATTTCACTTCCACATTCCCGATTGTAAATATATCCAATGATTCCTTAGGAATTCGAAGATGTTGTATATCCTGTCCAAAATAATTGAGTGGAAGAACTCCAAATACACACAGAAGTGCAGCAAGGGAAAAGATGCGTATGCTGTTGAAAATGAACAAATATATTAGTTTTGCCAATGTGGTTGTTAAGGCTAAACAAATGTTGGTACCAAGGGCACACTGAGGTCAAAATGAATGAATGTCTGTATACCTGAACACTAGAATTCTATTGAAGACAACAGCATCCAAGCCAGCAGCAGCCAAGAGCTCTTCCTCAGTACAGCGCAAGGCTTTCACAATCCATCCGGTAGACGGGACAAATCTCTCCAAAATAAAACCCCCTCGGAGGAGGTCATGCTCCTCAGCAATCCTCCGGCCAAAATAGACCCTGACATTCGCTGGTTGCTTTCTCAGAACAGAGTAGAGGGACAGGAATAGCACACAGAAGCCAATGTTGATGCCCGCAGACGTCAGAAGCGCACTGATTTTCATCATTTCCTATCAAGTGTGTCGCACGCTTTGTGTCATCTGAACATGCTTGGCACACTCAGTTCCTGCAGAAAGAGAGTGCTGTTATTTAACAGAAACAGAAAGAGCTCACAGAGATGTAGGGTGTGTCACGCACGACAGACTTAATATCATCTAAACCTTGAAGAACATCATCCTTGGTACCCTTGCCTGCAGGAAGGTTGCTACTGTACAGAACTCGGAAAAGCCCCTAAGATGGTAGAATAAACAGCAGAGTATATGGGCGATCTGCATCAACTACAGGTTGACCTGTTATTACTACAGATTCGATGGTGGCCAAGTTCATGTACCCAAACAAGGTTGTTCTGCATTGTAGATTTGTAGCGGTATCAAGGACGATGTGAACGTGGCAAACTGGACGAATCCAACAGGCCAAGTCCATTGCTTTACTTAACTGGCAGATTCGAATTCGATGGTCGGAATGGACTGGCGTTCGAGCACCAGCAACAAACACTAGGCTAGCACGCGAGGAGCCATGATTCCTATACCTAACAAAAAATAAATTAAAAATCCTGTCCACTTAAATACAGCAGCCGCAGCCTGGTTCCAACGAACCGCGGCCAGACATTAAGTTGTGAAAACTTCATTGCTCCCAAGAAAAAAAAATTGTGGACTTGGGTAATCGAAGAACAAATGCGGGAGCAAGCAGCATCGCGCAGAAACGCCGACTTGTTTCCTCGATTCCGAGGGAGCCAAGCCAAGGGAGCAATCCGAGGAAGCTACAGCAATGAGAAGATAGAGCATGAAGTAGGAACCAGTTACCTTTGACTGGAAGGCCGCTCAATACTGCAAACCGCCGCCCGATTCCGGGGGGAAACTGAAACCTGCGCCATGAATGAATGAAGCAGAAAAAGAAATCAGACGAAGAAACAGAGATTAATCTGAAGCGGCAGGGGAGCGGGAGCAGGGGAGTAGAGCGGGCAACCTAACCTTGAGGAGCGCCCAAAGCAATGGCAAGGAGAGGGAGCTTCCTTTTCCGCAAGAATTTGGAGGCTGGCGAGCGGGAGGGAGGGGAGAGGAGGCACACCACACCACACCACGGCCTGTGTGTTGGGAGTCGGGGGAGAAGAATCCAAAACCAACCTGGTTCTCTAGCGCGAGGGGGAAGAGAAGACAGCGAGAGGAGTTGTTAAATCAGTTTCAAGTTTTGCATTTTTCTTCCTTCTCCTTCCGGAGAAAAAGGGATTTATTAATTGTAAGAGCTATGATTTGGTTTGAATCGCGGGATTGCTTGTGGTCGGGGCACGTGGTCGGCGCGGACTGGTCGGTGGGTCCACGCGCAATGGTGGCGGATCCAGCCGGATGACACGTCGGCTTCGCTTCGCCACGCGCGCGACGCGAGCTTGATGACGGACGACCCGTTGGATTCAAGGTAATGGCTGCGATATATACAAACACGCGTGTCCTTCCTCCTTTCGTATACTCCTACTGTTGAATAGGATAATGGGCATGCTTTGGAGTGTAATTAACTCGGATTTCTTATTTCTGAGCACTTGCTTGACAATGCTTATACGTCTTGAGACAGCAATGCAACCTTCTTAATTATATAATCTTGCTGGGAAAGAGAACGAGTGAGAGCAGTTGGAGACGCCTACACGAGAGTGTAGTTAACGGTGGTCATTATCTTGCATATATACTCAAGGCAGGCTCCCTGTGCACAAATGGCAGGTGTTTAGTGGCGTGGTGACTTCAGTGTCTTCCTTTTTCCTCCTCCGTTACATCATCATGCAACGCATGGAACGGGCTCGCCGGTGAGCTAGCGTTGCACGACCGCCGGCCAGGCCAACCTCGACAGCGACTATGCATTTTTTGAGAGTTATTATCCATTTCATTAAGAGATACTTACATGGCACTTTATTTAGTAGCTAGAAAGAAAAGAAAGAATGATCAATGTCATCTTCAGTGGTGACGAAAACCGGTGGACACGCGCACTCGCCATCCAGACGCCACTAGAAATGCGTACGAATGCATCACCATTCCACTTTATTCAAAGATTTCGGCACTGTCCGATAAAATACACGTAACTCGTCCGGGCTCAGGGCATCAAATTGTCAATCGATGCTTACGTTGAACAGAGAACAGAGGAAGAAAATAGTGAAAGGGGAGAAAGGGACAGGGAAAACTCGTCGATTGCAATCAATCCGTGCGATGAAAATTTGGGTATATAGAGACGTTTCTACTGTACCAGGTACTTGTTGTGAAAGTCTTGTTATGGCCACGGCGTCACGCGTGTCGGCACGGCCGGACGAAAGGGAGCGTGCCACGTACATAGTTCATTCATGTTTATCACGCATGCCTTAGCTTGCTAATCCACGGGTTTATGGAGCCGTTCAACGACGTGGCTAATCGGTCATTTGACAAATCTGACCTGGAACTTCAGCAACCGGCCTCACCGTCCCAGCAAACATCGTTTTCGTCTGGATCGAGTGAGCACACAGCGTCGTCGTATCATGCGTGAACGTGACGCCAGCAAGGCCCCCCAAAATTCAAGGTTTGGCGACCAGAGGCAGAAAGCTACCTGTAACTTTGCTCCAAATAAAATTCAATTAGTAACTCCGCTAACAACGTTCGCTCCGAAAAGTCTAAACTAAGAACAGGATCTCAGCTGAATGAGGCCCAACCAGAGTAGTGCGTCGAACCACGCACAAGTGACCGTACATATTAGGCCCAATACCAGTTTTAGCCCACACTCCCTTTACAGTGTAATTACATGTCTTATTAACCAACTTCATCCCATGCAGGCTCTCCTCAAACATCGTACTAATTCGTCTAGAGTAATTATACATCTTACGAAATGTTCATATGAACTCGAGGCCTATAACTATGCCAAGTGTGTGTGCTGTGGGTCTGTCGAATCATTAGTCTTTATTGATCCAATTATCAGCCACAAACTCCATCAAGATTGAGTTGCCACAAACGCCAATTATCAAGATCAATGAGGCATGATAAATGATACCATTAGTCTCACTCGATCATCAAAACATTATCTTTCATATTCCAATCATCAGTGGTCATATAGCTTACATCATGTTTGATCTTAGTATGGAAATGATACATCCTTGTTGAACACATCTTCTATAGCACACATTTACATGTTTTTTAACTTTCCACTATATGTTTCATTATATTCGTGAACAAACTAGCTTCTATAGCACAATTCAAGTATATATGCTCCTATTATAAATTTAAGTTGGATTAAATTTTAGAAAATGTTCTATATTTCATCAGACAAGTGATATGTTTCGATAAACCGTTTGTCAAAATTATTATATTAATAAAATTTTAATGGTATCTGAGCCCCACCTATCAGCAAACTAATTCACACGCGTCTCAGTTGCCCGTCACACCATCCAAATTTTCACATCCGCTTCCAAACCCCTGCCCCATAAAAAAACCTAACACTCCTAAGGCGTTGGCAGCCGTTTTCCTTTAAATCCACCCATTAACATTGCAAATGTAACAAAACGACTCTTTCGCGTTGGTATCTTGCTTAAAGATAAAATTAAGACATATGCATGCTCAAAGGGATTTAATGTCTATAAACATGTCATATGTCCCTATCCAAATCAAATATTATCCCTCTTCTCATTTACATGAATTTTGTTCTCGATTCTGTCAAATAGGAGAGGGCTTATAATTTTATCACCTTGTTCAAAAAGTGTATAAATGTCATGTGATAATTTACTACTATCCCTCCAAAGAATAGGTAATGGAGCTAACTCCTTTCTCTTATGCAGAATGCAGGGCGAGGAGATCGGAGCTATAACTCATGTGAGAGCAGAGAGAGAGAGAGAGAGAGAGAAAGAGAGAGGAAATGAATGAAGCATGACCTCTTTCCCCTCGTTGCGCTCTTATTAAGATAGCGAATTCCCTCTAGTCCTAAGATATTTACATGAAGGAAGCACATATAGATTTCTTCGCGATGCATTGGAAGTCAAGGGCATCGCTATCAACAAGGCTTAATAAAAAGGAGGTGCATAACGTATTTCAAAATTCAAACTTTGACTGACCATAATTTGGATGTAAATTTAAGTTAAGATACTTTGCTTAATAGGACAAGACTGGGATGTCGTTCAACCAGGACGCGCGCCATTGACAATGGCATGCCGCGTAGACGAAAGCAAACTGGTAGGAGCTAGCGTATGGTCTTGTCGAGGCCGAAGCGCCTGGTGAAGAAGGCGTCGCGCACCCAGGCGGGCGACGCGGCCAGCGCGGCGAACAGCAGCGTCATGTGTCCGTACACGATCTCCCTCGGCGGCCGCGCGCTGAGCACCCGCCGCGCCACCACCCGCGCAAAGGCCCCCGCGTCCGTCGCCTTCCCGGACTGCGACGCCCGCGCCCGCTCCTCGATCGCCGCGGCGAAGGCGCCGTACAGCCGCCACTCCTGCCCCGCCAGATGCGCCGTGTTGGCCGCGCCCAGCCCCGACCTCACGGCACCGGGGACCACCTTCACCACGTGCACGCCGAACGGCCGGAGCTCGACTCGCAGCGCGTCCGTCGCCGCGTGCACCGCCGCCTTCGACGCGCAGTACGGCGCCGCCCAGGGCGTGGCCACGTTGCCCACCACGCTGCCGACGTTGACAACGCGCCCGGAGCGCCGCGCCGCCATGTGCGGCGCCACGGCGCGCACCGTCCGCACCTGGCCCAGGAAGTTCACGTCCATGGCGCGGCGCACCGCCTCCGCGCGCAGCTCCGCCAGCGGGCCCGTGCACCCGATCCCGGCGTTGTTCACAAGCACGTCGATGCGCCCGTGCGCCGCCATCACGTGAGCCACGGCGGCCGCCACGCTCTCGTCGGAGGTCACGTCCAGCGGGAGCGTGTCCGCGGCCTCGCCGGCGAGGTCCGCCGCGAGGTCGGGGACGCGGTCGGGGATGTCGGTGGCGATGACGCGGCAGCCCAGCTCCGAGAAGGCCTGGCAGTACTCGTAGCCGATGCCGCCCTTGGCGCAACCCGTGATCAGCACCACCGGACCCTTGCCAGTACTCGTGTCGAGATTACTGCTAGCGTCGTTCGCCATGGGCTGCAATCTGCATGCATGCAACGACTTGCTTGCGAGCGCACTCACTCCTGGTGGTACTACATACGTGTTGCGATTGGACGTTCATATATATGTGCTCGAGATCAATTAACCCGTTGCAATCGGGATGTCCGTCAAGATGATTCACACGGTGGAATATGCACGATAATATGCTACCATTCTTGGCTCCTTTCCCTTGGATACACTGCACTCCTTGAATTAGTTTTACAGCTAAAAAACTACACTTTGAATTGGTGTTCTTTCTGCTTGTGCATGTTAATGCCGCCTTCTTCTTGGGAGCTCCGGCCATCGAGGTGTTCCAGGTTACTAGTTTTCAGCGATCTTTTGCGCCGGCCGGCGAGATCCTGCTGCCTCATGAAAGCCACACCAATGGAAATGGACCACAGATGCTTAATTAGGACGCCACAACTATCCAAACTTGGTCATGCTCACAAGCAGATATGGTGACTCTGACACTGTTGCTCGGTTGGATCAGTGTTCAGTAACCAGTTGCAAGAAGCCACGAATGGACATCCTGTTTTGGACTGGCACTGTTCCTTGATGTGGATGCTTCTCAATTCAGACTTCCAATCCAAAGTTACTAATTCACAAGCACAGTAAGGTGATAAGCATCGATCGGCACAGAAACATTCCACAACATATATATTCTGATATTTCTGGAATCCTCCTGAGATGTTTCCTTGCCACCTGCTATGTTTTACTATTCATGATGAACGGCATATCACTGTCGTGTAAAGGTGCGCTCAAAGTGCATCCCCGGGCCCGGGGTCGTCGCCACAGCCAGCCATGAGACTCTGCTTCACCACGACGACAGAATGTTATGATCAGGTGAAGGTACAGAAAATTAGAGCACAACGCAAGTTTCCTCCTTCCAGTCATTTTCTGATGAACCTACTTGTACAAACCTGTGGGAATCAGAAACTAGCACGGAAGTTTCATCATAAACAGGGTCACCTGTTTTGTTGAACAAAGGCCAGTCAATATTCCAACCTTCCTCAAGGAACGTATCTGGTGTATATAGCTCAGAGACTAGAATTTGCCTTGTAGTACGGTAGCCCGTATAGTCACATCATTGGAATAATCATGTATGACTAATTTAGGACTAATACCCTCAATCTAATTAGAACCCTATAAATAATGGTCAAATATTGAAGTCTGTACTATTCAAATTTATGGTCGCAGAATTCCTCCAATGACATTTTAATTTATATTCTTATAACTCTTATAATTAATAACCTACATCGTAGAAGAACTTCAGACAGAGGGCTATTCTTATTTCTAATCAGTTGCTTGCTCATTTGGTGTCCTTCTTTTGTACGCCATTAACGGTCAACATAGATTGTTTTGGCATTTCTCATGCTATCTTACACACATGAGAGGGATTTCCTAACTCCTTGATAGCTATCTGTATGAATGATTTCATAGTTACATATATGTGGTCCTCCAAAAAGGCAAATCAGTTTAAGATTGAAAAAAATCTTTGATTTGCAGTGTGATTATTAAAAATCGATTGACTAACAGTGTCACTATCATCAATCTCTTCGTGACTGTAATATATAATTGGGCATTCTAGATACCCTTTTGTTTTCTTGCTAGCTAGTTTATGACGTTCCTTGTAAGAGTAAAATTTTTCATGTCGTATTCCTCTCCTTAACATTCCACACCCAAGTTGGTGTTGTCTATTTGCCTGCGTAAAAGTCGTGTTTGTGCTTGACTCTTGTATTGTTACTTAGTAGCAGTTAGCACGGTCGCAAGAGGGATGTCATGTGTATAACATGCCATTTTTTCCCTTGGATTGAATTGTGGATAGCTCACATGTTTATACTCTTGTGTGCATATTTTTTAATCAGATATGCCAATTAGATCATGTCCCGCAGCCAGTACATTGTACCTAGAAATTCAGATAAGTTTGTTCCAAATCGATCCCTCACAAGAAAAAAGATCAGGAAGAATCCAAATCGAGATAAACAAAAGAAATCGAGAATGGTCAAGCCGTCACTGTTGAAGCTCCATCTACCGTAACAAACCTGCATTTCCTTGCACTTAATTCCAACCATTCCTTGCCCTCTTGTGTTTCTTCCTAGCTGATTGTACTTAATTAATGCATATAGAGCTGAAAAGGCAAACATCATTACCATTTGCTCAATAAGAAGGAACACACACACGTACGCATGGCAGCATCCATTAGCCTTCCATGCACGTCCTAATCGACTCCTAAACCGTAACCGCCGAGCATAAACACCATTTGCTCACACGTTCGGCATGCAGCGAGAACGCATTGACGGATGCATGCATGAACCACTAGTCCACTACTGCTAAATGCTTTTGCTTTTGCTAATAACCTCCTCTCTTCTCCTCTCCCCCGCTTGGAAAGAAACCAACCACCCGTCTCTCTATTCCTCTTCGTCTTCCTCGCGCACCAAGCAGCACGGCAAGAAAGTGAATCGGAGAGGCCGTGTCCTTGCGTGTGCCCGAACGAAGGAGCAACAAGAAATAGGTGCTCGCCATGGGCC
Source organism: Eragrostis nindensis (assembly GCA_012490785.1). NCBI lineage: Eukaryota > Viridiplantae > Streptophyta > Magnoliopsida > Poales > Poaceae > Eragrostis > Eragrostis nindensis. The sequence goes on along the minus strand of JAAXCT010000763.1, from coordinate 95,185 downwards.
AGGAGGAAGCCGCGCCGACGCCGGCCACCGTGGTCGTCGCATGGGAGCTTCCAGCCAAGACGGCCGCGGAAGACCGTGACGTGCTGCCGGAGAGCCCGAGGAAGCAGGCGAAGGCACCGGCGCAGCGGCTCTCCGTTCCGCCGCCGCCGGGCCGGCCATCGGCGCATGGCGCAACAAGGAGCTTCTCGAGGACGCGCGCCGTCCGGCCGGAGGACGACCCCTTCCTCGCCGCGTACCTGGCGTGCACAAGGAGCGGCAGCGGTGGCGGTGGCGGTGGCAGCAGCGGCAAGAGGAACGGTGGCGGCGGCGCGCCGCGGCCGGAGCCCAAGGGCCGGAGGCGGTTCACGTGGGCCGGGCTCGGGCTCTCCTGCAAGGGCTCCAGCGCGGCTGTGGAGCACAGCATGGTGAAGGTCGCCAAACGGCCGGAGCTGGATCCTAGCAGAGACGCTTAATCATCGATCAGTTCATCCTCTGTTCTAGTTTGTGTTCTTGCTCTTCCTGGTTTTTAAGGTTTCATTCATGTGCCAAGTTGGAGTACTTGAATTAGAAAGTTAGAGAGTAAAGACATGTTTATGTTTGGTGAAAGTAGCTAGCATCACTTGTGAAAGGTCTCATCCTCTGTTTAGTTTCAGATCATTTTGAGTTGCATCATGCTTCTTTGTCCCTTCTCTCGTCCTAGATGGATTACTTTAGCTGTTGACAGTGAATGCGTCTGCCTGATGCTCTGACTGCGAGCGTCCAACAAAATTTGACTCTGACAGGATTTTGTTTTGTGTATTATTTCGATGAAAAATTACATAGATGCATGTAAATTCCATGTGCCTACGACTCTGATTTCCCAGCAGAAGGAGCCTCTTGAGAGATGATCGGCCAGTCAGAAATTCAGAGGTGATGGAATTGCTGAAGAACTGCAGGTTGGGAGTATGAATCCCTCTGGTGAAAATATCACTGTATGAGTGAACAACTGCTTTATAAAATGAACAATTGAGTACCGGGGTGGGATCCCTGTCAATTAAAGTTAGATATTCCTATACATTAAAGTACATACTATGTCAGATTCATATGTTTCAATCAGCTGACAGAATTCATATGATTTTAGTGATCACGCTACTTTTGAAAAAAAAAAGCACGGAGAGTTTTGAACAATTCGGGATTTTGAGGTCGCGATTCATGAGATGGAACTGACATGACATGCATTATTAGTTCCAAAGCAACAACCATGGAGCAACTAACATTCTTTTTCTCTAAAGAGTCCAATGGCATGAAGAGCGGGTGTCAGAGAGAATGCCACATCAGGCCCAGTTTTTGGATGACAAGCCCCTCCAACCGATGTCACACACTTGAAAGAAAACCGCGGACGTCAGAGAAAGGATTGTGCTTTTTTTTTTTAAAAAAAATGGAACGATTGTGAATTTTCTCTTACAACAAATTCTGAAATTGGTTGAGACATCTGACGGCTCAAAGGTTTCTGGCATGGACTCTTTATCGATCTCTTCTCTATACCCGACAGGAAAGTTTTAGGCGAGATTAGTTGTACCAGATAAGGAAATCTTGTTATCTTGGGAAACCCAGGACATAAAAGGGTAGTTCGATTCCTAATGTTGACATACAAGAGAGGCAAATAAAAGGATTGCTTGCCTACTCGCATTGCATTGCATTGTAGTACGTGAGTTGTGCGGCATAATGCCACCAGCTCTGAAAGGCTGACTGAAACATGCAGTCCATCCATCCAGGAAGAGAGAAGAAGAAAGACCGAACTAGAAAATGTTGAGCCTATTGTGCTCAATTTCTGTAAAAAAATCGGCTCATCGTACATTTTCCAGTTCAGATCGAGCACCGCCACAAAGATTAAATAGTGTCACACCATCCAGTATTGTGGTGCCACTCCTATCCACTTCTACTTTCAAGTGACTCAAGAGCCCAGAAAATCGGTGCACACTCACCTGTTTAAACCACTTGAGTGGTAAATCATGGGGTTAAACTCTACATCATCGACAAGCTAGATCGTGTGAGAAATCATCAGGATTGCCCATTTCCGGTCCACATTACAGAGGCAGGGTCTCATGCGCTCGATTCAGAAATCTGAGCACGCACGCAAGCAGAGCATGTCACACACGGCCTCCCACCTGACCTCCTCGAAGATCATGGCCTCGATGCTCTCGCCGACCCGCCGGGCCTCCTCTTCTCCGATGCGCCGCCGCCATTCCCGCGCTGATCCGGACAGGTCGAGCTCCACCAGCCTCGGGATCCGGGAGATGTCCGCCGCTATCCTCTCCCAGGCGGACACGACGGCCTGCTCTGTCTTCGCCTAGGACTCGCCGCTCTTCGTCTGAAACTTGCACTTGTCTTCTCCTTCCAGTTCCATCGTGCGAACCTTGCCGTCAGTGCAGCCGTAGAAGTTGAAGCGTGAAGAGGCGGCGCCGCAGGATTCGTGGCTACATGGCGGCGAGCTCCCTGAGGTCGACGGCTTCGAGTCGTCCTCCTCGTCCCCTGTTGTATGAAGCAAGAAACAGAGTGATGGCCTGATGGGTTAGCTAAACGGCCTACGAGACAAGACAATGCAGCGAAGAGAAAACGAAACAGGGCGCTGACAGTGGCTGAGGTCGTCGGATTGCAGCTGCAGAACGGACACCGGACTGAGCTGCCTCTCGCCGTCGCCAAATTCTGTAGCGACGTCGCATTCGCCGCCAATGCCGCCGCCGGCGCGCGGCAGCCGTCGAAACCTCTCGCGCGCGCCGCACGAGAAGCAGCCGGCGAGGTCCCATCTCAGCGCCATCCTCACAGACTTGCCCCCGTTGCGGACGTCGACGCCTCGCGGCTCCCTCTCGCTGACGGAGACGGCGCTGCCGCGGTCGCACAGGCCGCGCAGCCGCCGCCTGCAGACCTCGGCCACCGAACGGCACTGCGGTGCGCCGCCGCGGTGGACGAGGAACGGCTCCTGCTGCTCCCGGAGCAGCTCCGAGAGCTTCCGGCCATGGCAGTTTTGTGCCATTGATGAGCTCACGCTCTTGAGAAGTTGAGACCGGCTCGTGTTGTTTTCTCGCGGGTTGCAGATGTGTAGTCGAGGAGGAGGGCACCGACCAGTCAAGTCAGTCTCTAGCTCTGCTCCCTCTCATGGCGTCAAGTCATGGAGTGGTGTGTCTAGGGATGATCTGATCAACGCTCTCAGTGGTCAGTCCATCAAATGGCCGGCTTTGGATGGCGACCGGTGCGCATATAAAAGTTGGACATGTCCCTTCTATCTTCTCCTTCTTCTCCTTCGTCTTGTACACGTAAAGCGAAAGGGCCTCTGCTGACTGGTTCCCTCTCAGCTGTACTACTCACCAAAAGAGGCACGTGGTTGCTCAACGGTGGGGAAAAGTTCGTTGTGGTGGAGCCATGTGCTGCAATCAGCCGTGGCAAAAAACAGAAAAATAAAAGGCAAAAAAGACTGGTCTTTGATCTGGTGCTGATGCTGATGCTGTTTGCTCCACAGCGAGCAAGGAGCCACTTTCGATAATGATTTTCTTTTGATTTTTGTATGGAAATAAACAAGAACTACTATGCCACTATCCTTCATGGATTCAAGCAGTGTTTTTTTTTCTTTTGGTTAACAGTCAATGTTTAGGGGACGAGACATACGTGGTTAATGGTTGACTCCAGGAACAGTCGTTGTTTAGGAGACTCGAGTACGTGGCTTTATGGTTAACTGCAAATGCAGAGAGCCAGAGACCGGTACGGGACAGAGCAGGGGTAAGGTCAGAGAAGAGACAAGTGCAAGGCTCCATGGTGAAATCAAACAAACGGTCAGGTGCACCCCATAATTCAGTATCGATCACAGACTGCAAGAGCAGCCAACAGCTTCAACTGGTCAGGGTTTCAGTCTTCCAGTTGGAGAGAGCCTCCTCATTTTTTGGTTGTGCTCGCGAGCTCGACCAACCGTTTCCCTTTCTTCTCCGACCGTTCTTGATTGAAGAGTGATTGAACGAAAACCCGCGACATCGTAGAGTCAGAATAAGCAGTCACCGCTGTGATTGTCTCTGCAGCCTGTTCTACAGAGGGAGCAGAAGGCCTGCACCAGATGGTCTCCATGGACGGCACCTCGTCTCTTTTTCTCGCAGGTGCAGGCCCCGGGCAGCAACAACTTTTTCACCCTCCTCAGAGGTGCATGCATGGCGTAGCACAGTGTGTAGGAGGAGCAGAATTGCGTGTGAGTCCGTGCATCGGGCGCCTTTCCGCTGTGCAACTGCAGAGCAGCTGAGAGCCTTCCGTGCAAGGGCACGACATACGTAAGCGCCATCAGTGAAGCGAAACGGGGCTGTTTGGTTTTTCTAAGCTTAAATTTAGACCTGTCACATCAAAGTAAATCTTGCTATTTAGTAGTATTAAACAAAGTTTAATTACAGAGCCATAGTCCTAGAGGAGAAGATGAGAGCTGGGTAGCATGCCGGTGCAATGCAGGTGGGTTAGTTTGCAGCTCTATCCAATAGTATCAATGAATCATCAGCAGGTATCTACCTGCATTTTTCAGTGTTGGCGTTTGTAGATTCAAATTTTCCTCTGAAACTCTTGGTGTGCATGGTATGCTATCCAGCCAACCAGACATTGTTGCCCGTTTCAAATTTTGGTGAGAATTTGTATTTGTCACCGAAAGCTTCAAGCAGCTTCAGACGTGACAGAACAAAGATTTGAATGGACTTGCGCACTGGGCGCTCCTGTTTTCTGCAGGATCTTTCCTCATCACCTCTTTTTTCCTGTCAATCTTTCAACCGAAAGCACCAACCGGCCGGCATTGCTTGCTCGCACCAACCTGCTTGTGATTGCTGTACGCACAAAGCAGCTTTTGCTCGCTGCTAAAACAGGGAGGCTGTGATGCCATATTGCCTCTTCGGTTCCTCTCACTCTTTCTGCGGTCCACCTGAATTCACCCGTTTCAATTAAATGAAATAATTGTGTTTACAAAGATCGTCGCCCTGAGACGATCCGAAAGCAGAGCACAAAAGGGTACAAGAAGAAAAACTAGAGAAATACTTCAGTAATCTAGATAAAGATATTGAGTTGCGTGCACCGATCAACTAGCCTAAAAGTCTAGTCTGATAGGGAAAGGTGGCCAATTTACTTTCCCTCACGTGCAGGCTGCATCAGACCGCAAAATCAAAGTGGGCAAAAAAAAATTTAATAAAGCACACCAACCGACAGTTCAACTCATTAACCAAAGCTGATAGAGAAATGCAAGCAATTCACTTATACTCAAGAAAAAAAATTCAGAAATTCACTCTTTCTACGTAAGCTCTTCAATGTGAAGGTACTGTGGAAGATTTGTTAGTGCTTCATCATTCACAAGTTCGTGAAGGTAGTTAGTTTGTAGTAGCTCTTTCTATCTGTGGATCGATCAGCATAGTGTCGACATAGTACATTTTTCCATGTTGGCGTTTGCAGATTCAAAATTCCTTTGAAACTAGAGTGTATTCAGATTCAGATTCTCTTATGTTATAAAAGTATGTATGTATTCTACAATTGGTATACACAACCAACAAGCTATCATAGAAGCATTTTAATGTGATAGTATCCATTCAAAGATCCTTGGTCAGACTGTAGAGGTGTGCATTTTAATGTGTACATAAGCAACACGTAAGCATGGAGGCATTTTTAATGCCAAAGCTATACCTGTTTTAGCCTTTTAGGGTTAAGGGGCATTATATTGTGGCCAGATTTCGTCTCAAAAGATATCTCAACGATATATTTATTTTATGAATTATATTTAATTGCACCGATATAATTGCCAGCTAAAATTGGTAGGTTTTGCTATATATCAAATGAAGACTAGAATATCCTATTTATTTTATAGAAGTGTGTATTCTAGGTTTGGTACACTCAACCAACAGACAAGCACATTTTAATGTGATGGTATCCAGTCAAGGATTCATGGTCCTTATATTAGTCCGGTTTGGCTTCTCTTATATTTTAGAAGTATGTTAATGTGACAGTATCCATACGAGGATTTGTGGTTGTTACGTTGCATTTAGATAAGATTTCTCTTATATTATAGTAATGTGCATTTGAGGCTTGGTACACACAACCAAGCATTTTAATTTGATAGTATCCATTCAAGGATATTTGGTCAGAGTGTGGAGGTCTGCATTTTAATGTCCACATAAGCAACATGGTCACATGGAGGCATTTTAATGCCAATGCCTAAGATTCTTAGGATTAATGGGCACTATATTGTGGCCCAGATTTCCTTCTCGTCTCCTATAAACAGAAGTTTGCTCTCCAACTTGGCATACACCAAAACAATACTTGGCCCCAGTAACATCACCATCATACTTGTAGCGATTGCTATGAAATTTATACTACAATTGCTGGCTCTTGCTTTGGTTTTTAATACGTTAACCACTTATCGAGCTTGGGCTGAGAGAGATTGCTATGATGATAAAGAAATGATTAAGGTCAAGTGCAAGGAAACACTTGCAGTTCTAGGCGATTATGTCCCTCCTAATCCCGAATGCTTTAGAGCTGTGCAGAAATCTGATATGGATTGCATCTGTGGCATCATCAAACCCAGAGAGCAGCTCCATATAAGCATAGCCAAGTTTCTTCGTCTTGCACGCGATTACAACAAGCCTCTCCCATCGCCTGGAAACAAATGTGGAAGTAAGTATATGTAACTATTCAATTCACATATATTTTTTAGAAGATTTTAGTCAATGCCGATGTTGTTGATAATATATTCTAATATGAATTAACTTGTTTATCAGGTTTTACTATTCCATTTCCGCCACCATCGAAGTCACATCCGTGAGAGTTTATCAAGGCAATTCAAGCATCCCAAGGAAGAATCATGAAAAAAGACATGGGTTTAGCTTGCTTTCTTTTCATGGCCTTTGTCATGATATAAGTTGATGAATAATAATGGAAACATTGGGTTCAGTTACAGTACAATCTTTTCTTGAAATGCGAGGGCCCTTAAAAAAATACGTAAGTATCTTAATAATGCCAGTTTAATCCTTATAACCTAAAGGAATTTGACATGAGGGTAGCTATAAAGAGATTTGGTCACACAATAGTGGAACGGGAAACACCTCAATTGTTCCCATCTAGTTTAAAAGGAAGAAATATTGGACACGTAACTCGATCAATCCGAACGGTATCCATGCAAACAATTACTACTACTTCTGTTCTAGTTTAAGTGTCATTTTAGTAACCAACAATTTTTCACATTATGTGCCATTCTCGCTTTCCAGTGCATCTCTCTCTCTCTCTCTCTTCATTGCTCATTGTTTTGGACACGCTCTCTACTTTTTCATCTCTTCTTAATTCATGTGCCCAAGTCTAGAATAGAATGACACTTCATTAAAAGGGAACGAAGGGAGTAGAATGCCTGCAAATGTGTGATATTACAACTAGAATTCCCTCACAGCAGTATTATTTGAGAAGAGAGTTTTGGGTAGAGTTCAGTTGCTTGTTTTTACCAACACTTTTATTTTTGGTTTCCACAGCACCCAGGCCACTATGGAGAAGGTAGGCAGTTAGTTAGCTTATCTTTCATGTATATATACCATGATACTGAGTGATTCAGGCAAAAAATGGCTGAACCACATTTAAAACTATCTTATATGGTCAGCAGTTTGAGGGACTTGGCATAAGATGCAGTTTTTTCTCCTTTCCGGCATTTTGTTTTTCAGTTGAACTCCTGTTCAGTAAACCGGAGCCTTCACCACTAATTTCTATACCAGTAGTAATAAGTTGTTGAGAGCTGGGCCAAGTCCGTAACGAAATGGGCCACCACGTATCATCTGCTGGGCTAGTTGCAACTATCTGGCCCATTATTGGTTTTCGATTCGAACCTAGAGCCCTTCCCGCCTGAATAGCCGATCGAAATATGACGCGCGCGCGCTCTCTCTCGGAGCAGAGCAGGAAGGCGATGACGATGATGATATCCCAGGGGCGCAGGACCTTGACTGGTGTTTGGACTGTTATAACCGGTGAAGGGCCGGCCCTAGATAAGTTTGATGGCAAATTCATTCTGGTTGGTCGCTTTCGATCGTACGTCTTGTGCAGTAGTATCTCTCTATATAAATCCCAATCCCATGGTTGGCTCCGATCCCTCCCTTGCCTCAGCAGCTAGCTAGCTCTGCTCGCACCCCGCCTCAGCTCGATCAGAAGCTCTCTCACGCTAGCTAGCTAGCCCGTCGATCGCCCAGGCCCAGCCGGCCGCCATGTGGCCGAAGCCTCTGACCTGGCATCTGGTCCGCCTCCGGCGGGAGCTGGACGACGTCTTCCGTGCCGCGAACACGCGCCACGAGAAGCTCGTCGCCTGGACGGCCCTGTCACAGTTGCTTGCTGCGTTTGCCGGTGGCGAGGGGAGGTCAGCCGAAGAATGCCGAGCCAAATATGGGGACCTCGTGAGTTACTTCTGGGCGACGGGCCAAGGCGGCCCGTACGCAGGCGAGATTGCGCCGGTGGTGGCCAACATGGAGCAGCAGGAGCCGGAGCCGGAGCCGGATCTTGTGGACTACGAGCCCGACGGCGGCGACGGCGGCGGAGAGGTGGTGGTCGGCGACGGCGAGGTGATGATGGTCGAGGTTGATCCGGTCGTCGGGGTTCCAGTGGTGGGCGGCGGCGCCGAGGTGGTGAGCGAGGTTCCAGTGGTGGGCGGCGGCGGCGAGGTGGTGGGCGGCGACGGCGAGGTGATGGTCGAGGTCGATCCGGTCGTCGGGGTTCCAGTGGTGGGCGGCGGCGCCGAGGTGGTGGGCGAGGTTCCGGTCGTCGGGGACGGCGACGGCGGCGGGGTTCCAGTGGTGGACGGCGACGGCGAGGTGGTGGGCTGGGAGGGCGACGACGGCGATGGAGGCGAGGCGATGGATGATCCAGAGGTGATCCTCGGGGCCAGAATTCTACTGAGGTTAAAGGCGGATCGCCGTCCGTGGCATCAGTGATCAGTTAGCCGCCGTTCCTGGTTCATACGTCTCCTGCTGCTTGATGACTTGGGCGCCTTTCTTGTTTCGAGTCCCTGTGTGTGCTGACACTGCACATGCTATATATCTCGATCTGTTTATAACAGTAAACATAATGCTCAACTATCCAACCCAAATATATAGCTAGACGGCCATCTCTTTTACTTTGTTCCCTGATCGATCGATCGATTCAGAAGAACTTTGTATGCTTTTTCTTCATTCACCGCCGTTTGCTTCACTCTTAAGAACTGTTGCCCTTATAGCTAGTGTGATTAATGACTGATGAACAGATATTACTCGTTTAGAAATGACTACGCTACTTTTGACGTGTTTGTCTTTCAGCACTCAGAAAAGCCGCTGCATATGAAGTAGCTTGCGTTGTAACTTTAGTCGATCTGTCTACGTACACCGAACAACCGTCACGATTAATGGAAGAGCCCTATCTTTCTACTAGTAGAATAGATAGTAGAAGAGAATATAATCTTTTCCCTTGCTTGGCCGTTGCCAAGGCCTGATCCTCCTACACTACTTGCAAACCTGGCATAGGCAGCTGGTTAGCACACGTAACGCGATCTCCCATTGGTGGATGCATATGTGCCTGTCTGCCTGACGCCATCCATCGGACGTAGAGTACTACTAACAGAGATGCATGACGCGGACTGCACTGTCTCATGCACCGCTCTTCGGTCGTGCAGCGAAAGTAATATATAAACCACCTGGACCAAGTTGGTGAAAAAGCGAGAACTATACCAATAAACATGTTGTGCTATATATCATGTTGCTGCTCCTGGTGCTCTGCCCCGATGACTGACTGCTCGTACCAAGGCTACCAAAGCCTGCACCTTTTGTAGATTGACCCCGTTGACTGGAACAAAGGCAAGCCTGGATTGTGGATATGAATCAAGCGTTTCTAAATTGAATTTATCTTTTTCATGATATATGTATGCACGTCGCTACCTGTATGCAAGAATCCAGGGATCCCAAGCAACAGACAGACCAACATCTATCACTGCATGGGTTATGCCATGCATGCGTCAAACTGGTGGTTGCTGATGGAGGAGCCCGCAGCACTTAATTTAGGAACGTGGAGACTGGAGAGATCACATTAAGTTGGATGGAAATTAAATCAGAACGCGTTTTGTTTCGTGCGCTGTCGTCGGTTTCTTCTTCGATCTTCCGACGTTGCAGGCAGCATAGCATACCGAGGTCTCCCTGTTTGCCTGTCGCACTTCCCGACTGCGTGATACTCCGCCCTAATTGCCGTGAATCACTGGGTGACATGTATGCTAGTCTCTGTCCATTCCAAATAAACCGCATCCGGCCAAAATGAGGAGCTGGCTCCAGCTCCGTCCAGCCAAAGCGGCTGCCTATCTAGGTAAATGCTTCACTCTGATGACTTAACTTTCGGCTATATTACGTGTGAGCTTTGTACACTGTGTAAATTTGGCCCAGCGTGTACATTTGGTTGCCTGTCGACGTCTCACGTACACCCGATCGATCGACTGATTCCGTGCCGTCCGAGTGAACGACGTAGATCTGATCACTAGCTATCTTCTTCTGCCCCGCCTTAATTTGCCTCGCCGCAATCCCCATCATCTTTGACAGTCCATTCATCTGCGCTGTAGAACCAAGGTATAGAAGATGGCTACTAGGTTCTGTGATTTTCTCATGCACTTATATATCTTCATCCACTCAATCGCTCCCTCACCTATGTATGATCAGCCTTAGTTTAATTTCTCATCATTATTAACTAGCGAGGTTGCCCGTGCAAACTGCGCGGCTAGACTTGCTGTAGGTTTTTTCTTCCAATGAAAATATATAAGTTAAAGACTATTTTGCGAGCAGTTTTACTGTTCAAAATAATGGCCATTAATTTGATTCCACGGTGTAGATCGGATCTTGAAAATAAGAGTGGTAGACTTGTAATAAGTAGTTATATTTTTATAAATAAAGTCAAGTTCGAAATCTGATTAATCCCTCATGCATATTAATATAGTAAATAATTTCTTCATCATTATCAATTTTTTGGTCGGACGTGGCAACTATCTTTTGTGACATAAGATGTAAATTTGTCTAAATTAATAGTGTAATTACAAATTTACCCTTCAACTAATGGCAAACTAATGTCATTATTGGACAGTAAAACTCCTCAATTTTGCAAAGTCCATCTTATAATTGTAGAGTGATATATATTTACGTGTCTCCACCGGCGGAGCAGAAAGAGAGGGCCGAAATGAACACTCGAGCCAAATTTCCTTGTAACTTCGCATGGCAATGGCTGACGGTGTTCATCTAGCTTCCTCCTCTTCTAAAATCTTCAAACATTTACACAATGCAAGGGAGGCCGGAGCCCAGGTTGGCCTCCCCCCCTTTGTATCTAATCAATAATTACCTCGATTGCTCTAATAGTGGTTGATGGTTGAGCGGCTGTTGCACAATTGCTAGCTTGCTATTAGGAGGGCCTGAATTATATTTTATAATACCATGTTAGCTAAGAGATTATTGATCTACATATTATTGTGGTATTATAAGATACAATAAAGCTCAACACGTGCTTCCGCACTTAAAGCCTGTTTGATTGTCTTCGAAGTGCTTCTTCCCCCACGCTTTAGCGGCACCGTAGCACCGGCGAGCCAGAGCCCGTGGAGCTAAATTTTTTTTGGCTCCGCCGGCTCTTAGTTGTTTTGCTGTTGATTTGAGTAGGAGAGAGAAAAGTTGCTTTCATGAATAGTGTTGATGCATTGCTTGCGTCAGAAGAGTTGGAGCCAAATCAAACATGGCCTTAAGTGGTAGCTATATGATATTGTAATCTGGCGTTATCTTTGCACTTGAGTAACAATCTATCCATATTGATTATTCCTTGCTTCTCTGAACTTACATGTGTGGCGAACTTGTCTTTTGACTTCACAGTTCGTTGAGGCTCTAGCTTTTGATGTTTCCCACACATTTGTCTTGCTCGTCCTCCTAGCTCACGCAGTGGAGCTCAACAGGTAGTGCATGGTGTCGCACCACGTCAATGTGCCGTGGAATGGCAACTACTATTCCTTGATCGATCGGTGTGTGTGGCTTGCATAGGCTTGCTTGTCGGTGGTGTCTCCTACTCTTCAAAGCTGTAGACGAATCAGAAGGCGACTCTGAACCTATCTAGTATATATAGTTTAATCAAAATCAAACATTATTAACTTTGACATAATAAATATATATGAATAAAATATTATAAATATGAAAATTACATGTTATAATATAATTTGTTGCATGATAAATCTAGCGGCATTTTTTTTACACTGTCAATCTCTTGTGATTATTTACTCTTTAGTCAAATCTACAAATGTTTAATTTTAATCAAGCCAAAAAATAGAGAGTGAGTACAATGATTTCCAAGAAGTGCCTTGCCAACGTTGTCGTTCCCAATACCTCACTGTCATGACATGCCGCCTTTTGTTTTTAGCAGTCGGGAGCCGATGTCACGTATGTAATTTGAGCTCACGTCTTCCTTCCCCTAGGTGTATCTCTTCCCCTAAGTCGTGGAAGTTCTTGTCATAGCCTTAGTGAGAAGAACAGTAGAACTCTCTTTGTCCTACTACAACTGAGAGAGGCGGAAAAAATCGTCAATTGCAGTCCTTTCGCAATCGATGGCCCACTGGGCGTCGAGAGGTGGCGGAGACTGTGGTGCTCTCTCGTCGACTGGTAAGGTAGGTCATACTTTAAGTCCTAGTTTGTATAGGGTTATGTTTCAAAGCGTGATTGATGAGGTGTTGGCATAAGTGTCGCCGTCGAATAAGTCCTCCCTGGCTTTTCCTTGCCTAGCTCTTTGGTGCTCTACTCCGGCGGTGACGGCAATCTTGTGGAAGTGGGGCTCCAAGGAGGCAGTATAGGAGTGGGTAGCCAGCCAGTGATATGATGCTGGTCTTTTGTTTTAAGGATGGATCTGGCTCGAGCTTTCCCTTAGTGATTGTCAACGTCTATAGTGAGCTCAGATCCAAGATCAGCGGAGCTCGAGGCGTGTCCCATTGATGGTCGTTTAGAGATGGCTTTATCCCATCCCCTGGAACTGGTGTCTTGGGCGGCTCAACTTAAAGGCAATGTGTGATGGGGTTCTTCCCGGTCTGGGTCTGGCGGCGTCTGGATATGGTTGTTTGGCCATTGCTTTGGTTTCTGTGTCGGGTGGCGACGTTTTCCGGCTAGCACGACAACACAAAGGATAAAGGACCTTTTTTTTTTGTTTTTTTAGAGTCTTCTCTGTGCAAGTTGGGTGAAAAAGATGGCTTTGTGTCTTTACAAAATGTATTTACGTTTTCTTTATCTATTAATAATACGTATACAAATTATCAAAAGAAAAAAAGATGATGGCGCTATAATTTGGAGCCGACCCCCCCCTCATGTACGACCTGACAATGCATGGAGTTCACGATGGCCCTTTTAGTTCTTTCCTTGTTTCTATATGACTATAGATGGTCATGGTCGGATCAATTTGAGCATGCCTCGGTGGAGCACTTGATCTCCCCGTGCTCGGACCACTGCTCGGTGCTAATAAGAACGGGACTGGAGGAACCTAAGTTGGCGGGTTCACGTGTTTTCCGCTATGAGATTATGTGGGAAAGAGAGGCGTCTCTCGAGCCAGAAATCGCTGAGGCATGGAAGAAATCCGGACCTAAGGACTGCCTGGGATCAGTTGCTCAAGGCTTGCGAGAGGTTATGGGGCGTTACGTTCCTGGAGCAAGACGAATTTCGGCTCTGTTCGTAAGGAACTAGAGGAGCTGCGTGCAAAACTAGGCGTACTTCAAGGGGCTACAGATGCGGATAGCATGGAGCAAGTGAAGGAGACAATGGGCAGAATGAATGAGATGCTGTACATGGAAGAGATGTTGTGGCTCCAAAGGTCACGGGTGTCTTGGCTGAAGGATGGAGATCGAAATACCAAATATTTTCATAGACAGGCTCAGTGGCGCGCTAAGAAGAATAAAATCAAACGCCTAAAGGACAGCTGTAACGAGTGGTGCGAGGACCCGAAGCAGCTTGCTGATTTGGCGAGGAACTTCTTTCAGGCGCTGTACACTTGCGATCAGGAGGTGGATCCGAGCATTGTTCTGGGCTCTTTCAGTCGTAAAGTGACGGAGGAAATGAATGCACAATTGTGTAAAGAGTTTACTGACGATGAAATTGGTGATGCTCTGTTTCAGATAGGTCCTTTGAAAGCTCCAGGCCCGGACGGATTTCCGGCACGGTTCTTCCAGCGCAATTGGGGAATTCTGCGTGAAGACGTAGTTCGGGCTGTCAGGAAGTTCTTTGTTGAGGGACAGATGCCGGATGGAGTGAATGATACGGCTATCGTGCTTATACCAAGACCACCCTGAGGTACTTGCTGACTTCCGCCCAATCAGTTTATGCAATGTGATATACAAGATAGCATCAAAGTGTATGGTCAATCGTCTCCGGCCCCTGCTGCATGACTTAATTTCTCCGAGCCAGAGTGCTTTCATACCGGGCAGAATGATCACAGATAATGCGCTCATCGCTTTTGAGTGTATCCATGCTATTCATCATAGTAATTCGGAAAGGAACAATTTCTGTGCTTACAAACTGGATTTATCCAAGGCTTACGATCGTGTCGATTGGTCTTTCCTAGAACAAGTGCTTGTGAAGTTGGGCTTTTCACCAATGTGGGTGCAGTGGGTTATGTCTTGCATAACCACGGTACGCTACTCGGTCCGCTTCAACGGGGTTCCTGTAAGCTTCATGACCATTGGAGTTTGGAAACCCCAAAGGTATGAATGTTTTGGTGATTGGGTGACCATATTGATGTGACTAACACTTCCTTGTAGGATATACAAATGGTCATGTCAATGAAGCGTCGTCTCACATACTCTATCTATCGACGACTTGGTGATTGGTTGCCTCGACAATTCGGATCGAGAACTTGATGGAGTCGCGGAGAAGATGTGGATCAAGGCTAAGGACATGCTAGATCCAAGTGAGTGTTGCTTGGTTAGATGTTAGCTTGAGTCCATAGGAAAAACCGGACTATCAAGAGGGATCGAATTGGTTCTCTTAGCGCACACTAGGTTAGAGATCATATGGATGCATAGTGAGTCTCTCGAGGGCTAGGGTGGCTGAAGAGAAGAAGAGGAACCAAGGACGAAGAAGTTGGAAGCAAGGATCAAGAGTGGATCAAGTTTTCAGCTTATCCGGTAGAGACCGGACAGTACGGTCCTAGGGACCGTATGGTACGGTCTTCATTGAAGATCCAGACAGAGAAGTGAAGTCTCGGGATGCTGAGAAAATGAAGACCGGACAATGGACCGTACAATACGGTCAAGGAGACCGGACAGTACGGTCATCAGATGATTTCCAGACAGAGAAGATGGAGTTTCTGGAAGTGGAAGAAATGAAGACCGGACAATCGACCGGACGGTACGGTCCTAGGGACCGGACAGTACGGTCTTCATGGGAGATGAAGAAGAAGATCGAGATGCGCCTGGAAATAGAGACCGGACAATACGGTCTGGAAGAGACCGGACAGTACGGTCCTTTGTACGGTCTCTAGTTTCGCAGGGCACTTTTGGGCAACGGCTAGTTTTGGGTTGGTAGCCTATAAATAGTTGGTTGCCCGCCCCTTGAGGGGTCTCTTGGCCATTGTTGGAGTGCAGGAAACTCAGAGGGAGCCAAGAGCAAGAGAGAGAAGCACTTGAGAAGGATTTGGAGTGATCCTAGTGCTTGAGAGAGTAGCAATTGCATCCACTTGATCTCTAGGCTAGTGTGAGCTTGAGAGAGTCACTTCGATTTGTTACTCTTGGTCTATGGCGAGGCCTAGACCGGTTAGGCGTTGGTGTTGAGCTGTCCAAGGAGATTGTGGAAGCTAACACAAGTTTGTACACGGTCTTGGAGCTTCCCGTGCGAAAGAAGCATCACTAGTGGAGCGCCCTTTGGCACGCATCACGTGCGGAGCCTTACCTCCGGAAGAGTACCCGGGATCGAGCCCGGCGGGACGTGCCCGCGACTTCACTCGGAGGGTGAAGTGTGCTCTAGGAGGGATCGCCATCGAGCGGAGGGACGGGGTCGAGACTCCGGCGGGAGTGACCCAACGTGGAGTAGGGGAAGGCGCCACCCTTCCGAGACCACGGGAAAAATCATGAGCATTCCTATCTCTATCTCCTTTACATACTAGCATTTACGCTTCCGCATTTACCTTTATGTGCTAGTAGAATTGCATGATAGGTTGTCTCTTTACTACTTGGTAGAATTGCTTGCTAGGGTGTTGCTTGTTGCATAGACTAGATTGTGTGCGCGCATCGCTTGCTTTTGTTATCACCATATCTAGTCTTGCTAGCTTCACGCCTAAAGTACGTTTGGGAGAAATTGTTGACACACCGATTCACCCCCCCCCCCCCCCCCTCTCGGTGCCCTTGATCCTTTCAAGTGGTATCAGAGGTTCGTTGCTCAAATAGGGCTTAACCGCCTTGAGTAAGGATGCCGAGAGATCATGGGCCGCCCCCGTTCGATGGGACCGACTATGCCTATTGGAAAGCTCGCATGCAAGCTTACCTCGAGGCTCTCGATCCTCTCGCATGGGAGGTGACAAGTTCCGGTGTCTCTCTAAGGACTCCCATTGGTACTCTTGATGTGAATCTTGCAAAGGCAAATGCTAAAGCTAAAAATGCCTTGTTTGAAGCTATCACTAAAGAGGTCTTTGCTCGAGTCAAGTCCGCGGGTACCGCTCATGAAGTGTGGACTCAAATTCAACAAATTCATGAGGGTTCCACGGACGTGAAAGAGGAAAGATACTATGTGCTAAAGAACAAGTATGATGACTTTGCCATGTCTTCAAATGAGCTAATCAATGATACTTACTCTCGCTTGAATGTGCTTGTAGAGGATATCAACTCTCTCGGTGTGAAGGACAAGATTGATGATGGTGACCTTGTGCGGAAGATCTTGAGGATTCTCCCAAGGGAGAAATATGGAGCACTCATCACATGTCTATTCAACACCGACATTCAAGCCCTCACAACCCACAAGCTACTTGGGAAGATCACCGCCTTCGAGAGCTACAACCTCGACAAGAAGCTTGATGAGAAGCCCTCCAAGAATCTTGCTTTTGCATCCGAGGGGTCAAGCAAGAAGATGAAGAAGGTGGTGACTCAAGATTCAAGCGATGAAGAGCTCGAAGAAGATGTTGAAGACTTGTTGCAACTTCATCCCAATGATCTAGCACTCCTCATGAAGAGAAGCAACTTCTTCAAGAGAAGATTCATCAACAAGAAAGATGCCGAGTGCTACAATTGTGGGGAGAAGTGTCACTTTGCCAAAGAATGTCCGAAGCCAATCAAGAAGAGCAAGAAGAAGACTCAAGAGTCAAGCGATGATGAAGAAGAAGACCCTAGAAGCAAGTACAAGGCAAGGAAGAGGTTTGTCAAGAAGGAAAGCTCTAGAGGTAAAGACAAGAGAAGATCATCTCGCAAGGGACTCTATGTTGGAGAGTGGGTTTCGGATGATGATAGTGATGAAGAAGAAAGTGATGACTCATCCTCCAAGGGAAAGAAAATGGCCGGTATTGCTCTCACCAACATCTCCGAGATTTTACCTCCACCACCTACTTGCTTGATGGCCAAAGAAGATGATAGTAGTGAGGATGAGGAGAGCGAGTCCGATGAAGAGTTTGGTGAAGAGGATAAGCCCACATATGAGGAACTCTTGGATAGCATTCTCCTAACCGGCAAGATGATCATGAAGAAGGACAAGACCATTGCTCGGTTGGAGAAGGAACATGATGTGGCCGCTTTCCGAGTTCGTCAACTTGAGGGTGAACTTAGGGACTTATCCATCTCTCACAAGGCTCTTGATGAAGACTATGACAAGCTTGAGGAAGACCACATGAAGCTCAAGGAGAAGTCCAAGCTACTAGAGGATGAGATCAAGCACCTTTCCACTTCGCTCATGACCTTGGATGAAAGCTATGACAAGCTCAAGGTTGAACACATGAGGCTCAACGGCAAGTTCAAGGTTCTTGAGGAAGAACATCAATCCCTCCTCGAAAAGTGTAACACTTCTTCTTCTAGTTCATCTATTTCCGATTCTTCATATATTACTTGTGATGGACTAACTCCCTCTCTTGAGAGCATCTCTCTTGATGAGAACATTTTGAAGGAATATCATCAACTCAAGGAGGAGAGAGCTTCGGTGATGGACGGCTTCGAGAGGCTCACAAGGGGAAGGACCATCCATAAGGAGATACTTGGTCGGAACCTTGTGAACAACCCCGGGCGCAAGGGACTCGGCTCCTACCCCGCCGCCATCAACCTCATCGGCAAGGACGAGGACATTCCACCTTGGGTAGTTCCCCTCATGGCGGACGACTACTATTGTGAGAAGTGTTGCCGAGACGGCCACACTAGCAAGAATTGTCCCAAGGTGAGAAGTTCCAAGGTTTTGCCTAACGCTAACTTGTTCCATGGAAATACACACTACAAGCTCTTTAGGGACAAGAAAGGCAAGGTGAAGGCAAAGGCTCTTGGATCACCCGACAAGAGGAGGATGATGAGGAAGATTTGGGTGCCCAAATGCATAGTTGACCTTGAGAGGCCAACCAAGTGCGAGTGGGCTCCCAAGACCAAGACCTAGAAGGGTGATGGTGGTGGACCGTGCGCCGCAACGACAACTCATGAACGTCCACCACAAGCTTCGAGTGCTTCATCGACATATCTACTCTTCAAGGAGGTAACTTGTATCATAGTAGTTTCTTTTCTTGCTTTTGCTTGCATGGTAGCTAGGTGCTCCTTTGTGAACTAGTATGTTTGCATTCATGCATATGTTAATAACTAAAAAGAAAAGAACATAAAAATTAGTTCAAGGTCTAACTTTCTCAAGATAGCTATGAGCATGGGGGATGCTTGAGTTGGTGGACCGATGGACTCAAGGCAAGGTTTGGCTCATAGTGAGTAAGCTTGAGAGAGGCTCAAACTTGACCTTGAGTAGGTTTCCTTTATGCGTTGTCTTAACTTTGCTTGCATATCACATGGCATGTTTACTTTCTCTTGCATTTGTATGATATGCTTGTCTCATGCATTGCATATAGGAAATCACAAAGGAGTTGTCACACTATGAGGAAGTGTTTCATTCGCAATATGATCTCACATCTCATAGAAGTGTGACTAAAGAAAAGAATTGTGCTTCATGCCCATTGAGTCTTGCTAAATGATCCTCAAGGTTAAATCTACTTGCACGGATCATAGGCAAATGGCTCATACATACCCCTCCTTTGGTTTTATTGCTTTTGGTTCTTATTGGTTGCATCTTATTTGCCGATTGAAAAATTACTATAAGCCTATGCGCAACCTATATTGGTCTATTTTCAAAGGAGTGTTTGAGAGTTCCCCTTCTAGTCCATATTTGGTGTTTATTTGGTTTTTGAGTGAGAAACTTGGACTTAGAAGGAAATTCCTTGAAAATCAGCATTTCTGGACTAGACCGTACAATACGGTCAAAGGGACCGTACAATACGGTGTGCTTTTGCACGAGATCCTTCGAAACCTGAGGCAGAAAGGAGACCGGACAATACGGTCCTACAGACCGTACAATGCGGTCTCTATAGTTAACTGTCAGGGTTCCAAAGGAGACCGTACAATACGATCCCTATGACCGTACCATACGGTCTGGTTAACTTCATCGCGAGATCGCATTCAATCCTATCCGTTGATTCCGTTTTGGATCAATCTCAGTCGTCGTTTCGAATTAAAGTAATTCTAACGGATTTCCGGCGATTACTGTGCATCCCCTTCCTCATTACGCCGCCGCTCGCCGTTCGTGCTCCCGCCTCCACCTTCCCGCGCGCGCGCTCCGCCGTTTGCCGACCAGCTGCCGTCGAGCTCCCCGCCGTCGAGCGCCACCGCAGCCGCCGCGCGCCGCCTGCTCCTCCACGCGCCTGCACCCGCGAACCCTAGCGCCGCCGCCGCGCCGCACCACCGAGCCGCCGCTGCTCCACCTCGCCGTCGCGCGCCGCCTGCCGGAGCCGGAGCCGGGGACGAAGACGTCGTCTGCGACTTGTTCTCGGCCAAGGAGCATCTCCAGCACGCGCCACCAAGCTTCGTTTTTTTCCCCCTCGCGTGCGATTGCTCGCCACCTCTCCGGCGACTCACCAAGCCTGAACACCACCACCTCGACGATCGTCGCTTCGTGGCAGTGGTCAGCGGACAGTGGGCAGTTGACAGCAGAGCAGAGACAGTAGACGGATTGAGGGCCAAGCCCTTAGTCCTATCTTTGGCAGTCAGCCGTCAGTGGATGGGTTGGTGAGCCAAGCTCACTCGCCCTATCTCGTCTGCAGCCCAGTCAGCAGAGATGGCAGGAGGCAGAGGCAGAGGCAGGGGCAGAGGAGATCGTGACAGGGGCAAGGCCAAGATCGTTGAGCAGCCCAAGAAGAAGAAGCAGCGGACAGGTGATCCAGAGTGGGATCGTGCCCTCAGGGCAGCAGATGTCGACTTACCAGCTGGCAGAGACACAGGGTTCCGGATCAGGGACCCACCTGCAGGAGGACAGGGGGAGACTCCGAGGAGGTCTTCCAGGGCCAGAGTCACAGAGCAGCGGACTCCGTCCATCCGTGAGGTTGGTACGTCGAGGACCGCGCAGGAGCAGCCAGAGTCAGAGGCAGAGGAGAGTTCCCACTCCGGTGACGGACCCCCTGAGGTCACAGAGGCTGACAGGCAGAGGATGGCAGTGAAGTTCTGTGCTCTTGACAGGACTGCTACTCTCAGGGACGTGCTTGCTGAGGACGCACTCAGGCTGCCAGGCCCCGTCCTCAAGAAGTTCGGGAGAGTCAGTGAGGAGACTTGGGTACCTGCCAGGAGGGACCCACAGGCAGGAGGTCGCTTCTGGACCCTACTACAGCAGAGGATAGCAGCTGGGTTGAGGAGCAGACTGCGGACAGACGGAGCTAGTAAGCTCTTTGTTACTCACCAGCACTGCAGCATAGAGGCTGCCAGCAGAGGTGCCGGGACAGACTTCACTCAGCACTTGTCTTATATCCCGGGCCTCCAGGAGATCATCACTACACTGATGCGCTGGGATTATGATATAGTGATAGATTTCTACGCTTCTCTGTGGATTGCCCCAGATCGGTCTTCTATATGGTTCATGCTCAGAGGGCAGCCCCACAGAGTGACAAGGGAGAACCTAGTAGAGGCCCTAGAGACTGTTCAGCACGAGACTAGGGTGTTTCCTATTGCTCACCCAGGGATGGAGCCTCCCCGCAGACCTCTTGGAGGACACTTACCTTCAGACGAGGATATGAGTATTGCCTTTCCTCCACCACACCCGGAGAACTTCAGCCGAGCTCACACCAGACTCACACATGAGGGCAGAGTTCTCAGGAGCATTCTTAGCAGGACCATTGTGCCTAGGAGTGGCTACAGGGATCAGTTCTCTATCCTAGCACAGTGGGTTGTGATGTTGATGCTGAGGCACAGAGGCTTTGACTTGGTAGATCTGATACTGTGCCAGATGGAGGACGTTATTGCTGAGGGGATAGCTGCCAGACACTTAGCCTTCGCATCTCTGATCTGCTACATTCTGAGGAGGCTACAGTTGTTGTCTCAGGAGGACTACGACGAGCTGCCCAAGGTGACCACAGCGTACACTCCCTTACCTGCCTCCGACAGACGGGTTGCTACCCGGGAGTCAGCTTCGCAGGGGAGTTCTTCACAGGGCTTAGGTGACACGGCTACCGAGACCGAGCAGCATTTTCAGACTGGTAGTCATATGGAGTCCATTCCTGAGGACGTTACTCCGGACTCTAGAGCAGGACCTTCAGCCTCTGCTACAGCTCCAGCACAGACAGATGCACTTCTACGCGCAGAGCTAGCAGAGCTCCGCAGAGAGATCCGGAGTCAGAGAGAGGACAGAGAGAGGGACAGACAGATGATGGACAGTGTCATACACACTCAGAGGGAGTTGGCTACTGGCATGTCTTCGTTGTTCACTGGTTTTGAGGCGATCGTTCAGACTCTTCGTCTCTTTGGACAGGCACTGCCAGGTCTCCTGTCTTTCCCTCCTATCACCTTTCCAGGTGTGCTGCCACCAGACACAGTTCCCTTTCAGCAGCTACAGCAGCAGCAGTTTGCTCAGACACAGGGAGGACAGTCTTCCAGCCAGGGACAGTACTTCAGCACCTTACTCACGGCTCCCATCTCACCTGCTGGTGCACCTACGGTGGGGCCGTCGACGTCCACGTTTGCTGGTTTGACAGGAGAGGCAGGACCTTCTCAGCAGTACTTTTCTTCACCGGGTCTCTCCATGACTCCGTCAGCTCTTCTTGCTACTACAGCTCCGAGCTTCTCACCGCTCCAGCTGACGAGTCCTTTCTTTGTGTCACCACTGCCAGCTCGTACACTCGACTTCGACACAGTAGTACAGACCGCCTCAGTGCAGACAGATTCACTTCTTACAGCTTCACAGGCAGAGGTCGTGACTACTACAGCTGAGACAGCAGCAGTGGAGCAGACAGAGTCTCCCAGGACACCTACTCCGCCTCGAGTTGTTGAGCCCTCAGCAGATCTCACTGACTTTGGCTATACTCGTGAGGAGTTACGTGAGGCTCTTGCCACAGGCACCTCTCCAGAGCAGCAGACAGCACCCTCCAGGACTCCTTCACCACCTCCAGAGTTTGAGTACACTGGCACTTCTTCTGAGCAGCCGCAGCCACAGCAGGGCACCTCTTCAGCTCCAGAGCTTTCAGTGACTACTACCACTGCACCTCCTCCAGCCTCCGATGCGTAGGACAGCAGTTTTCTCTTTCCATCTTTCTCTTTTTGGTCATTGGTGCCAAAGGGGGAGAGAGATAGAGAGATCTTGTATAGGTCTAGGGGGAGTAGTGGAGTGATCTTGTGCTCAGGGGGAGTGTGAGACAGCTTTTGTCCAGGGGGAGATCGTTTGGTACTTCATTGTATATTCTTTTGGTTCTTCGTGGTTCTTGTTGAGCTTGATTTGCTTTTGCTTGTGTTTAGCTCATCAAGAATGCACTTGGTTTCTTTTACATACACTTGCTCGTTATCTATATATCTTGCATATTGCTCTGTCTCTAGTATATTGCTCTGATATATTGCTCTGAGTTTGTGTATGTTCACCTGGATGCGCCTATTTATATCTAACTTGCCAGGTTTCCTCTTTCTGTGATGATATGTGCACTCACTTGCTTTTGCAGGAATATCTTATAATCTCATCATCACAGAGTTGTGGTCACAGCTCATTTTTATTCCATATATATCACCCATGTGCTCTAACTCCTTTTTGCAGGTGATACCTTTTGAGCTATGACTACCTAGTTCTCCGTTTTACTTGTTCTTCATTTCATATCCTATCTTATCAATCACTCTTGTGCTTTACATTCTCTATCTTATGATATGTGTTGTCACCAATCACCAAAAAGGGGGAGATTGTAAGCTTCATGACCATTGGAGTTTGGAAACCCCAAAGGTATGAATGTTTTGGTGATTGGGTGACCATATTGATGTGACTAACACTTCCTTGTAGGATATACAAATGGTCATGTCAATGAAGCGTCGTCTCACATACTCTATCTATCGACGACTTGGTGATTGGTTGCCTCGACAATTCGGATCGAGAACTTGATGGAGTCGCGGAGAAGATGTGGATCAAGGCTAAGGACATGCTAGATCCAAGTGAGTGTTGCTTGGTTAGATGTTAGCTTGAGTCCATAGGAAAAACCGGACTATCAAGAGGGATCGAATTGGTTCTCTTAGCGCACACTAGGTTAGAGATCATATGGATGCATAGTGAGTCTCTCGAGGGCTAGGGTGGCTGAAGAGAAGAAGAGGAACCAAGGACGAAGAAGTTGGAAGCAAGGATCAAGAGTGGATCAAGTTTTCAGCTTATCCGGTAGAGACCGGACAGTACGGTCCTAGGGACCGTATGGTACGGTCTTCATTGAAGATCCAGACAGAGAAGTGAAGTCTCGGGATGCTGAGAAAATGAAGACCGGACAATGGACCGTACAATACGGTCAAGGAGACCGGACAGTACGGTCATCAGATGATTTCCAGACAGAGAAGATGGAGTTTCTGGAAGTGGAAGAAATGAAGACCGGACAATCGACCGGACGGTACGGTCCTAGGGACCGGACAGTACGGTCTTCATTGGAGATGAAGAAGAAGATCGAGATGCGCCTGGAAATAGAGACCGGACAATACGGTCTGGAAGAGACCGGACAGTACGGTCCTTTGTACGGTCTCTAGTTTCGCAGGGCACTTTTGGGCAACGGCTAGTTTTGGGTTGGTAGCCTATAAATAGTTGGTTGCCCGCCCCTTGAGGGGTCTCTTGGCCATTGTTGGAGTGCAGGAAACTCAGAGGGAGCCAAGAGCAAGAGAGAGAAGCACTTGAGAAGGATTTGGAGTGATCCTAGTGCTTGAGAGAGTAGCAATTGCATCCACTTGATCTCTAGGCTAGTGTGAGCTTGAGAGAGTCACTTCGATTTGTTACTCTTGGTCTATGGCGAGGCCTAGACCGGTTAGGCGTTGGTGTTGAGCTGTCCAAGGAGATTGTGGAAGCTAACACAAGTTTGTACACGGTCTTGGAGCTTCCCGTGCGAAAGAAGCATCACTAGTGGAGCGCCCTTTGGCACGCATCACGTGCGGAGCCTTACCTCCGGAAGAGTACCCGGGATCGAGCCCGGCGGGACGTGCCCGCGACTTCACTCGGAGGGTGAAGTGTGCTCTAGGAGGGATCGCCATCGAGCGGAGGGACGGGGTCGAGACTCCGGCGGGAGTGACCCAACGTGGAGTAGGGGAAGGCGCCACCCTTCCGAGACCACGGGAAAAATCATGAGCATTCCTATCTCTATCTCCTTTACATACTAGCATTTACGCTTCCGCATTTACCTTTATGTGCTAGTAGAATTGCATGATAGGTTGTCTCTTTACTACTTGGTAGAATTGCTTGCTAGGGTGTTGCTTGTTGCATAGACTAGATTGTGTGCGCGCATCGCTTGCTTTTGTTATCACCATATCTAGTCTTGCTAGCTTCACGCCTAAAGTACGTTTGGGAGAAATTGTTGACACACCGATTCACCCCCCCACTCTCGGTGCCGTTGGAATCCTTTGTGCCTTCGCGCGGTCTACGTCAAGGAGATCCTTTATCCCCTTATTTATTCCTGTTCGTGGCTGAAGCTCTCTCTGTTTCGCTGCAAAAAGAGGTGGACAGTCAGAATATAGAAGAACTGAAGATTACTCGTAATGCCCCTGGTATTTCCCATCTATTGTTTGCTGATGATGCTCTCGTATTTTTCAAGGCTAACAGTGAACAAGCAGCTCGAATCAAGATGGTGCTGAATGAGTTTGAGTGTGGCACAGGTCAATTGCTTAGCCCGGCAAAGTGCTCGCTGCTCACTAGAGAACGTTTGGATGATGAACGTAAAGTTCAGATTAGAGATATCTTGGGAGTTCAGAAGGTTGAATTTGAAGCCAAATATTTGGGCTTGCCAACGCCGGATGGACGTCAAAAGGGTGAAAGGTTCCAGCCTCTTAGGGAAAGGTTTGGGAAGCGTCTGACAGTTTGGTCAGAGAAGTTCATGTCTGCTGCAGCTAAGGAAACACTTATTAAATCAGTAGCTCAAGCAATTCCCACGTATATTATGAGTGTGTTTCAGTTAACCAAGGCCACTTGTGAAGAATTGGCACGTGGGGTGAGGAATTATTGGTGGGGTGCTGAATCTGGAGAACGTAAAACTCACTAGATCGCCTGGGAGAAGTTCACCAGGAGCAAGGAGAAAGGTGGCCTCGGCTTTCGAGATTTCCATCTTTTCAACCAGGCCTTGTTGGCACGTCAAGCGTGGAGGTTGATTGAATATCCGGACAGCCTGTGTGCAAGGTTACTACGTGCAAGGTACTTTCCTAATGGTGACCTGTTAGATACGGCGTTCCCATCGCAGGTCTCGCCGACATGGCGGGCTATTATGTTTGGCCTGGAACTATTGAAGAAAGGAGCTATCTGGCGAGTGGGAGACGGGAGCAGCATTAAGATCTGGCGGCATCAATGGATCCCAAGATCGGTATTTCTGAAACCTGCCGGGAAAAAGAGATCATGCAGACTAAAATGGGTTTCTCAGCTCATGGACAGTAGCACAGGTACTTGGGATGGTGCCTTATTGCAAAGATTCTTTCATCAGCATGATGTGGAGGAAATTGAGAAAATTCGGGTTCCCTCTCCAAGCAGACCCGATCTGGTGGCGTGGCACTTTGAGAAAACTGGCTGCTTCACGGTGCGGAGTGCATATAGGCTTGCAGTTGAACTAAAAGATCTCGAGCAGGGTGGCGCAGGTGCAGGATCGAGCTCCAACCCAGATGGTACTAGACCGATGTGGAAGAAATTGTGGAAGCTCCCGGTGCCTCCGAAGGTAAAGTCCTTTGCCTGGAAGTTGATTCACCATGGGCTGCCAACCAGAATGGACAAACTGAAGAGGAAGCTAGAGGAGCAAGGCACATGTGAAATCTGTGGTACAGAGTGTGAGGATGATTATCACGCTGTCATGAGGTGTGACCATGCAGTGGCTCTAAGAGCGGCAATGAGATGCAGCTGGACC
This sequence comes from Eragrostis nindensis, assembly GCA_012490785.1. Taxonomy (NCBI): domain Eukaryota; kingdom Viridiplantae; phylum Streptophyta; class Magnoliopsida; order Poales; family Poaceae; genus Eragrostis; species Eragrostis nindensis. The sequence continues at coordinate 68,668 of JAAXCT010000763.1, read as the reverse complement.
ATGCCAGCTGAGCGAATGCTTGGCAACACTGGTCCAGAATGGCTACTGAATGTTATTAACTGTCATGATGAGATTTCTGCAGCACATCTCCTATTAGTTCTATGGAAGGCATGGTTTGTGCGAAATGAGGTAGTGCATGGCAAAGGCAGAGTTCCAGTGCAGGTGTCGGCAAAATTTCTGACAGACTTCTGGGAGGAACTGTGCACTGTCCGGCAAACGCAGAAGGAAGACAAGAAGGGGAAGCAGGTGCTTGGTGGTGGAATGAAAAAGCAGAGTGCCATGAGTATGGAGAAACTGAAGAGATGGATTCCTCCTGATCATGGATGGGTGAAGATCAACGTGGATGGTGCATACACTGAGGCCACAGGTGAGGCTGGGCTTGGTATAATAATCAGGGATAGTTCTGGCAGGGCCCTACTGTCCTCATGGCGTGTGATTTTCAGTGCAAGAAATGCAGAGGAAGTGGAGGCCTTAGCTTGCCGGGAAGGGCTGGCGCTAGCCACTGAATGGGCTCCTCATCAAGCAATTCTGGAATCTGATTGTGCCACGGTAATTCAGTTCATGAAGTCCCCAGGAGAACAGCGATCGAGTGTGGGTTTCATCATCAAGGAAGCACAGTCCTTTGCTGCACAGCTGCTGGCAGTGGTGTTCAGCCACACTAGAAGAGAGCAGAATGTAGTCGCCCATGAGCTCGCTCAATTAGCTAAGCGTTTGTGTCATAGTGCAGTATGGCGTGATCGAGTGCCTAGTTGTGTCGAGCCAGTAGTTGCTCATGATTGTAACATTACCTTGAGTAACTAATAAAGCTCTTCTTCATCGCAAAAAAAAATATGACTATAGATGGTAAATATTCAAATGAGGAGAAGAAAAAAAATCCAACACGGGACATTATTAAGACTCTTCATCTGCAGCCGGATTAGGAGTTTTTTTTTTATAAGTCAGCCGGATTAGGAGTTGCTGTCTCATGCCGTGCAATTCGGATTCTCTCTATTTTTAGTTCCGACTTTTTCTCATTAAGAATTATTTTAATATGAGTATATATGCTGTTTAATCTAGACCGTTGGATGTTCATAAAATCTAACGGCTCATAGCTTTTCTTTTTTCTGATTAACGTGATAATTTCGTGGCCTTGAGAGCGAACGTGGTGGCTCCTTTAAACCTTCAAATACTAAGATAATAGATGGACCTGCACACTCCCCCTTTATCACTACATTTGCTCCTGCTATGCTACACACGTTAAAGTGCAATGTCTGCATTTGTCTCTCGGCACTGTGTATATATGGCTTTCTGCGTGAACAGTGCCCTTGTCACGAAGAAATAAGTCACAAAAGACATGCTTTTTCAGTGAACAAAGCAGAGTTGTTTTCAATGGCTTTATCTTATTTCTTTATCGAAGCAGAGCTGAACCAAGGCACGTCTCTTTCAGTAAAGCAAGTAGTGATTTTAAATTTATTATCACACTTTAAATACTACAAGAGATCTTTTTAATATAGTATATCATGATTTTAGTTATTTTTACACTTGTGTACCGAGTTAATCGGGCAAAATTTTCAATTATTTACCCAATTGTCTATGAGACTATGGGTTGAGCATACCTAAAATCTTAGATCCGCCACTGCTTTTTAAAGATTTTGGAGGAGATAATAAAAACACATAATAAAAACACAAAAATTTGCCATGCAACAATAGCGAGCTGGGCCTGCACGCGCTCCTGAGCTAGCTATTAGGCCGAAATCTGGACCTGGTCCTGGGCCATGCCCACGACGTGCCGCAGGCAGAAGAAGCCCTGATTTTCTGAAAGAAAATGCTGCCGAGACCACCTTTGTCTGTTTTTACATGCTCCGTTCTCAGCTCCCTCACAAATATAATCACAAAAAAAAAGCTCCCTCACAAATATCTTCCTTGTCACGTAAACCAGCGGTGAGTGAGTTCTAAAACACTTAAACACTAGTGTACAAAAGCAAAGCAAAGCGTACGTGTGATGTCGGCCATTTTTGCCGTTTCGGTTAGGCCATATCCCCTCGTCGCAAAATCTGTTCCTGGTTCACTGCGACTCAGCTCTGACTTGTCTGCGACTCTGCATGGAGACGTGGACAGGTCTAGTCTGCCTTTTCGGTCCATGTCTCTTGTAGTGCCGTGTCGTTCGGCGATTACAACATGCTTTGACGATGAAGACGACATATAGCATGGTCATAATGGCTCCAATCTCAGATAAGTTTTTCTTTTTGAAGTCAAAACGCCCTAATGGGTTTGTAGTTATTCAAATGCATGAGATACTACAGAAATTGGCCCATAAGGCATATTGCAACATATTTCTTTATAAAAGGACAGCCTTGGATGTGCCTGAGCAATTAAAAGATACATTTCGATCGTCCTGACTAATAGCTCACATCCTTGGCTTCATGATCTATTCTCCAGTTATACACTGCAAAAAAAAAAAAACTATTCTCCAGTTATTGACATATATATATATTCCCAGTCCACCCTGTTCATCATTAAGATAAGAAGCATCCGACCTGCATACACATTTGGAGAAGGAAACCGAGCTTTCATGGAGGGAAAGAGCTTGGTTATGATTTATATTAATATCTAAAACCTCATCAACATTGTAGGCTTCATATATGTGCCGCATTAGCCTGAAAGATGACCGAGAGAACAGACCACAAACTGTTTTGGGACCTAAAATCATTTCTTGCTTTCCAACTGAACCAATAACAAGCAAGGTCAATATCTTCATAAGAATTCGGATTACTGAAAATGAGATAGATAATATGCGCACAAGAGCCATGAAGCTGGTCAGTTTTATATGCTAATTGGAGAGGCAAACCACAGGCCTCTAGAAAAACTTCAGTACTTAACACGCTCATGTTAAGGGTATAGTAGTCGTCTTGGACTCTAATTGTAGAGTCCTCCTAGTCTAGAATTGAGTCATGTAACTTATATATATTGCCCCTATAGTGGCTATTATCAATACATTTCATATTCATAATAGCTCATTCTTCTGTTAACACAAGCATGCCACTACCAGAAACTTGAATATTCCCATGTGCAAAAAAAAACACTCAGGGAAATACAACAGGCCACAGGCCTATTCACGTTTTCAGTAGTGTGCGACTTTGCTCATTCTTCTGTTAACACAAGCATGCGACTTTGCTCATTCTTCTGTTAACACACTTGGCAGAGGCAATGTTTCTTGTTTCTCCAATAAGATCGACGACATGTTTAGCCTGAGAAGATAAGTTAGGGGAACTTACAGCACTTTGATTTTCTTTCTCTCCACGAATAAGCTTGTAGCTTGGCTTCCATATCTTCAAATTGTATCCTTTTGTTTGACTGAGCGGAATCTGCAATTTAATGGCTTCCATATCTGCAGATTTTAGCTCATTCAAATATACCAATTTAATTACTCACTTTAATTTATAAACATTTGAATTGTATAGTTTTTATATTTTGAACAGTTGAAAAAATAAGGGTGTCACATTATGGTTATTTATGAGCTATATTTTATTGAGATGGTATCATTGACGATATACCAGATTAAGGCTAGAATATTCAAATTTATTTTGTAGAACTGTGTAGTCGAGGCTTGGTACACTCAATTGATAGACTAGCGCATACACATTTTAATGTGATAGTATCCGTTCAAAAATCCATGGTTATTAGATGGTAGTCTGGTTTGGCTTCTCTTATACTTAGAAGTGTGTAGTATTGGCTCGACAGACACAACCAACTAGCTAGCATATATATGCATTTTAATGCAATAGTATCCATTCAAGGATTCATGGTCATTAATTAGAGTGTATTCAGATTCAGATTCTCTTATGTTATAGAAGTGTGTATTCTACAGTTGGTATACACATCCAACAAGCTATCATAGAAGCATTTTAATGCGATAGTATCCATTCAACGATCCTTGGTCAGACTATACTTGTTTTAGGATTAATGCAATAGTTGGAGGGCAAACTTCTATTTTTAGGATTAACGGGCATTATATGGTGGCCCATATTTCGGCTCCAAAGATATCTCAACAATATATCTATTATTGATTATATTTTATTAGACGATTTAATTGGCAACAACAATTGGTAGGTTATTCTATATATATCAGATAAAGGCTAGAATATCCAATTTAATTTATATAGGTGTGCATTTTAGGCTTGGTACACTCAACGAACAGACAAGCACAGATGATGCATGCATTTTAATGCAATAGTATCCTATACATTCTGACATGGGCCACAATATACTACCCATTAAAATGCCTCAAGGATTATTAGGATTAATGGACAGTATATTGTGGCCCAAATTTTCTCCTCGTCTCCTATAAATAGAAGTTTGCTCTCCAACTTGGCATATACCAAAACAATACTTGGCTCCGGTAACATCAACATCATACTCGTATCGATGGTTACGAAATTTGTACTACAATTTCTGGTCCTTGCTTTAGTTTTTAATATGTTAACCACTCATCGAGCTTGGGCGGAGAAAGATTGCTATGACGATAAGGAATTGATGAAGGTCCAATGCAAGGAAACACTTGCAGTGCTGGGTGATATGTCCTTCCTAAGCCCGAATGCGTTAGAGCTGTGCAGCAATCTGATATGGCTTGCATCTGTCGCATCATCAAACCAAGTGAGGAGCTCCATGTATGCATAATCAAGTTTCTTCGTCTTGCACGAGCGTACAACAGGCCTCTCCCATCGCCTGGAAACAAGTGTGGAAGTAAGTATATGTAACCATTCAATTCATATATTTTTTCAGAAGATTTAAGTACCGTGCAGGTGTCGATAATATATTCTAATATGCTTGTTTTTCAGCTTATACTATTCCATTGCAACCAAAGGAAGAATCATGGGAAAAAAAAAACATGGGCTTAGCTTGCTTTCTTTTCGTGGCCTTTGTCATGACATAAGTGGATGAATAATAATGGAAACATTACCTTAAGTAATATGTGGGTTCAGTTGCAGTACAATCTTCCTCAAATGCCTTAAGTAATTCTAGAAACCAATATTTTTTTTCACATTACATGTCATTCTCGTTTTCCAATGCAGCTCTCTCTATCTCTCTCCTTCTTCATCATTTTTTACGGGGACAACGTGGGTCTGAGCAAACCTGCGAAATGGCAGGTGCAATCCAAGGATCTAAAGGTGATAGAAATAGTGATAAGGACAATGTGGAAGCATCTTGTCTTAGTCAAATCTCTTTTTATTTCCACGCAATGTGAAAAACTAACAAAGAGAAGGGGTTTCATATGACATCTTCTCTTAGTCAAATCTCTTTTTATTTCCACGCGTTACTTAGACATATAAATTATTCTTTTTGGATTTAGACACACACATATATATGCAAGAACACTTCATCGGTTCGTAGTGTTAGTTCCACTTACCTCCTTCATACATCATGCATGCATCATCAAATTATGCAACAAGAGACGAAGCCAAGAAGTAGATTACAAGAAGAAAACAACAAGATGGCATCTGAATGTCGTTGCCACTCAAAAGTACTTTCTTTCTTTTATTGCTTAAGCAGTCAGATCTCAACATCTACTGACGATAGTCGATACGGTTTCAAAAAGCATATGTACCGGTCCAGATCCAGCATCACCACAAACAACGTTGCATGAGGGCCACCCATGTCAGCCTCACCACGCACTGTTCTTTTCACCGGGCGTTTAAGGAATCAGAGGCAGAGGACCACTTTTACAAAAGCTATAAGTATAACAGCAAAGGTGTCAAACAGTATGTCGATCGAACTATACGATGAAGCCGCCATTAGCAAATGAAAACCACAATTTAAGAGACGTAAAACACATCGCTTGTACCGCCGCTTTCGATCGACGTGCGTCGACGGCGACAAAGGCACCACCAGCAGCAGGCAGCAGCTGGTAATTTAAAAAGAAAGCCGCCATGGTGGCGTCGTCACTGTTCCGCCTTGAGAACGACATGATATATGAACACGTACGTAGGCTCAAAATTAAAAGAAGCTTAGAGAGAGACATTGTAGAATGCTCCGAACCCTCTCGTCACTTTCATGAGTCCACCTCAAGGTAGAAAATGTGCCGGACAAGCGTATATGCAATTCCTACGTTCTCTGACGTCGTCAGTGACCTCAAAATTCTCAACTTGAGCGTGACAAGAACCAAACATCTCACACAGATTTTGACAGCGAAATTAAGCGGAAATTGATCGAGATGAACAGAGGGCGCAGAAACGACGCGAGAGTAGGTAAAACCTCGTGGCAGAGAAATTGATTCGTTTCGTTTGCGTTATATCGAACGTTGTCTGTGCAGATATACGCATGTTAATTAGTAATCGATCGTGCACAGAGTACGTGCCAATTCGTCCGCGCTCATTTTTGTTTCATCAAGAATCGCTAGTACTTTGCTAGTGGTGGTGTATCTACATGAATATTCAGCTTAATTATGCTGCTGATTAGAGTCCTCTTTGATTCGTTCCAGGTGACCCAGTCAAAAACATCCGCACGTGCGTACGTGCATGCATATATATGTGCACGCCTGCTACACGATCAGCGAGGCCAGATTCTGCAGCTCGAAGCCACCGCCGGCGCCGGCAGAGGCGGCGGCGTAGAGCTGCCGGAGCGCCAAGGCGCGGCGCGCGGCGGCGAGGCGGCGGGCCAGGGCGGTGCCCTCGGCGCGCAGCTGGTCGTTGCCGAGGCGGACGAGCGCGGTGCGCGCCTGGAGGCCGCGGAGGCGCGCGGCGAGCTCGCGGTTGCCGGCGCGGAGGCGGGCGGCGCGCCCGCGCAGCTCCTCGAGGTGCTGCTGCTTGCGCGCGCGGGATCGGCGCGCCGACTCCCGGTTCGAGAGCTTGCGCCGGAGCCGCCGCTCCTTGTCGGCGGCGGCGGCAGAGGCCGACGTCTCCTCCTCCGGCGGCGGCGTGGCGGCCGCTGCCGCCGTCGTCGTGTCCTGCTCCGGTGAAATGGGTGAAGGCAGCGTGTGGTGTTCCGGCACGACGAGGCCGAAGCCGATGTCGGCGAGGAAGGCCTCGAGGGCGGGATCAGAGAGGAAGGGCAGGGCCATGGCTGCTACTCTAGCTAGCTAACTGGCTAGGGGCAGAATGGTAATTAGCAACTTACTAGAGGAGCTTGAGTGGTAAGAGAGGGAAAAGGGAGGGAAGAAGTGTAGGAAGGCCGTATTTATAGGCGATTTTGGGCAGGGCGAGGCTGTGCTATGTGGGCCCCATTTCATAGTGCTAATCGACGTGGCAACTTTCTTCTTTCTTTAGAAAAGCTTCGCATCGACGGGTGGATTCTCCTGGCATACAACTTTGCGTCGCAAATATAATTCCATGCAAATGACCGACCAATGAATATTTGTCAAGCCATTTACCTGTCAAAAACTTATCCAGTCGTCTATCAACATTATATTCCCAAAAGGATTGAATGAATACATATAAAATTACAAGGGTCTCACTTGCTTCAGGTTGTCAAATAATCTCACTCGCAAAAAAAAGGGTTGTCAAATAATCTAGTAATAGTCAGTTTTAAACATCGGATAGGTCATGTTCCCAAATTCTAAGAATCATTGCATTTCTTACAATTTCTACGACATTCTCCGGAAAGTTCACTCCGATTTCAATCTAGCGGAATATTGTGATGAAATTTGTCATCAAGAATATATTAAATAAACCTTAGCAAGAAGGCAAAAGTTTGGTAGGTACTCATAGGAGGAGAGAGACGAATGAGAGCACATCGTTTGTTGGCCAAAGCACAACTTTGGAAACATTTGAGCGAGGTGGTGAGAGTGACATGCATGGAACCGGAGTGGGTTGGTTGGTACCAAGGTAGTAGAACAACAACTGACTAGCACAGCCTAATTGAGAAGCCTCTAAACCTTAGTCACTAAGGAAGATCCAGAAACTGACTATCAGATCCTTCTTGCTCCGGCTCTTGAGATTTTGATAGGATCGGCCACATCTTTTCTTTCATGCCGCAGGAACGAGAAAGGGATCGGGTTCGAGATAAAACTTTTATTGAATAGGAAACGATTCAATCGATAAACTTTTCTAGGGGAATAAAATGTTAATTGTTATATATGCATGCCTGCTTAAGTGAGACCGAGACGTTAGGCTTTTGAGGGTTGAAATTAAGCATATCATTGTTGAAGTTATACACCATGGGTGATCGTATTGCTTTACAAAACATTCTTTATAATTTAATCAATTTTACAGTTGCGAGCCGATGTTGACTTAATCTTATAAATCAGAGCTACTATAACGTACTGATCCGTATGAACGAATTCCCAATCTACTTTGTCCAGTTTCTTATCAGTCTTGTTTATAGGCGGACAAGTTTTAGCCAGTAGGCGTGTATAGCCTGGCCAGATAGTAAAAAGCTTAAGCAACACTGTGCTGCTATAAAGGATTGGAAAAGGCTTGTCTTCCATTGACCCCATGCATGTTATGCACGACCACTAACTTCTATAGAGACCATCGATCGAGAGCTGCAACCTTTACAGATTTTTAAGCTGAGTGCAACCTAGTGTGTACCGACCACCAGTGCTTTAGTTTTAGGTACTGTATATTTATTAGGCCGCTGAAAGCAACTGCAGGTTACATATTCAAAGACGCAGTATATATTCTGCTTCGTCATGCAGCAGTACAAAATATCTGGTCAGGAATGTGCGCTCTCAGCCACTAGAACGGCATCGTCAATTCATTATCCGTATCACCTAAAGTTAACTGGCTAGCTAGAAAGAAATACTCTCATCAAAATGGAATATTCCGGTGCTGCAAGGCATGTCAAGCAAGTAATCTTTCCGTTTGTTTGCAGGCAAAGATTTATGCCATTCGTATACGTACGTGTCACTTGCTTGGTGCTATATATCAGATAAAGTTTTCAAAAGGCACTGCTAACTCCATACGAGGAAATGTATAGACTTCTGCTTACAAATCTTCATTTAACAGTGTGAATGTAAGTAAAGGCTGGTTGCATGCTTGAGGCAGACCAAAGCCTTCAGACAGAAGGAAAGAGAGGCTTGCCGCACTGCCTTGGAAACAATGCAAGTCCTAATCTACTCTGTTAACTGCAGCCCTAAAAAAGCAAACACTATACACTACTTTTCACTACAAGTACTTAGATCTGCTGTCTGTTTGAGTGAGAGTACTACTAAAGCTGCCACCTTTATGCTCGAGCAAGTGGGCGGCACGACAGAGCAAACGCTAAGCAGAAAGAGACCAATCTATCGTACAGAATTGCCTGATAACAAACGGAAATGATTGCGGGCTACATGCATGATCAGTGGCCGTTTTGTTCAGTTGATTAGCGGCTAAAGGAGGGAGTTATGTTAGTTAATCGTTTGCTGCCGGACAGATGGCGTGCATGTGGAGGTCGCTAGGTAGCTGCAAAGCGCATTCTCGTGTCTGCATCTGCCTGCGGAAAATGCAGGATCGAGCTGCATGCATTGCATCGGATCATGCGCGCACGATCGATCAATGATCGAGACGAGGAGAGATGGGATCTAGCGAGCTGGGCGGCCACATGGTGTGTCCTCGAGATTTCGGGGGATAAAAGCAGCCTTTTCCAAGGGAATCTAGCTTTGAAATCTTAAATCTCAGTTTGCTTCTTTTGTTGGACAGGGACGATGAACTGGGGATGAGATTGGGCCAGGTGTCTAACCATTGCAGCTAGCATGCAACTTTATGTTTGTATATATATACTAGTGTGTATTATCATCTTTCCCTTGTTGCCAAGTTCTTTTTGAACCTTGGTCCTTCTAATTAACTTACTTGTTCTGATGTTGTTTGATTGCAGAATTGGTTCCCTTCTTCTTCGCAACGGTAAGCAACCTGGTGATGGAAAAGGAAGAAAGGAGGCAGTGAAAATTACATGAAGCCACATGGAGGGAGCTCGTCCCTTGTTGGCAAGAAATGGGCAAGTGATGGGCTAAAGGGCAGATTCCAAGAGAGTTCAGAGCTAAGCCTTACAATGCACGTGGCTCTGCGATATACTAACTAGGATGAAAACTGCTGTTGTTTGCTCACCTAAATCGGTGCTCATTTTTATTACTGCTCCCTGTTGCAGCCCTCACTGGAGGCTTGTAGTGGGCTTGAGGCTTGGTCCATCTAATAGTAATATCCTCCAGCCCAGATGTCAATTTCTTTTGGTGAGGAATGTTTTGCTTTGGCATATTTTATTTAGAGCTGGGAAATTCCAAGAAAAAACAGTGGGTGGTAAAAATAGAGGAAACAGAAACCATCAACTATTATGGACGAAGTCTTCGCCAAAAAAAAAACTATTATGGACGAAGGTTGTGTGCTTATGCCATTACTTATTCGATCAGGCATTACTTGTTCAGGAATACATATAAATATACTTTGTGCCGAATTGAAGCAAAGCAAATCGAGCAAGCTAGTACAAGTTAATGCGCCCCGAATCGAACCATGGAGCACATGAGAAAAAAGGAAATGTGGAACAAGCTTTGAGAATATATATCGCCGTGGCGAATATTTCAGTGCCGGCCTAGACCTATCCAGACTCCAGAAGCTTAAGGGCCTGGTGTTACTACAAGTGTTATGCCTCCTTTTCGAGAAAAAAAAATAGAAACAAGGGTAAATTTCCTTCGCTTTTTGGTACGAACAAGTGTCACCAGTTCCGTCTGACTTTCACCACAGTATCTTTGTATTCAAACAACAAACAGAAGCTTCTTGTAGCTAGCTATGCATATTTCCTTTCGAGACAATCCTTCCCTGTCCCACTCTTTTTTTCTCCTTTAGCTTCCTTTGGCCAGACTGTTGGCCAATGCTGTTCTATCTTTTCTTTTCCTTTTTAGCGGTCTCTCTTCTAGCGAGCCAGCCTTGGGCTGCCTGTTATGTGCCTATTTGAACCACCTAGGTTTCTTGTATTTCCTGCTATTTGCTTCTCTCTTAATGGAAAGGCAGTGCGCCTGCCAGGTTTCCGTCAAAAAATATTTCCTTCCAGACCGGATTCTTTTCAAATTTAATTGATACATGTTGCAGACAATGCAAGAAGCAGCGTACGTACATAAACATCAGACAGAACCAACAGATCGATCGATATATGGAATTTTGTGCTTACGTCTTGAGATCTCATCGACACAAGTTAAGCACATGCAGCAGCATTAGTATGACGCAGTAACTTAAGCAAGCAGAACATGGCACATCTAGCTAAGCACGCAGTTCGCAACTGATGATGACGCACACAGAGACTGCTAATTTAATTGATGGCGTCGTTGATCTCGCAACAACCGAGTCCGCCGCGGCGCTTGCCCTGCTTCCCCCCGTTCGCGGCCGCCCTTCTTCCACCCCTCGATATTGTCGCCGGCGCGGAACTGGCGGCGTCGGCGCGGAGGAGCATCAAGGGCGCCGCCTCGACGTCGTCCTCCTCCTCCTCCTTGGTGCGGACCTCGACGCACGCGCACCGCTCCAGGGACGCGAAGAACGCGGCCGCGATACCGCCGCCGACCACGCCGGCCGCGCGCCCCAGCGGCCGGCCGCAGCCGTGGTGCCCGCCGTGGGCAGGCGGCGCCGGGCCCGGGAGCCCGCGCGTGCGCGTCGCGCCGCGGCGGCAGGAGAAGGGCGCGCACCGCGGCGAGGAGGAGGAGGAAGAGGTGGAGGCGGTGAGGGTTGGCATGATCAGGACTCAGGAGGGAGGGCGCGGCGAGCTGCTCTGCCTACTCGTGCTCCGTGTCCGGAGTCGGGTCTGTCTCTCTATCGAGTGATCGACTGATGAGCAAGTCGCGATCACTTGATTGGCTTTGGCTACGCCTCTCTTAAAAGGAAAACGGAAACGAATAAAGCGGACTCCACGTTCCCACCCCACGCACACCGTTGCGGTTCCTTTTTTTTGGCGCCAACCACTTTCGGTTAAATCGGCGGTTGCATCTCTGTTTCCTTTTTCTCATTTTGCCCTTTGGTATGTTAACTTACTCTGGCCCAAGAGCTTGAACAGAGAACAATTGTAACACGACAGATTGCGATATACAACAATAATAATCATGTGGCGCAAAAGTGAGAAACTAAACAAAGAAACCACAACAACATGGGAAAAAAATCACATAGCTAACTCGTGTGACTAGAAATGACACCTTTTCTATTTTCTTTTCGAGCTCAGTATGTTGGTATTTGGTGATGGGCCAAAAAGAGCCCGGCCTTATGAGCCTGCATACAGGTCCTTGCTGCTTCCTTTGCTGATCAAATTTGATTCTTTTTTTTTTGTTCCTGGGGAAAATAAAAGAAGAGAAATGGTGTAGACGGAGATTTCCAGCCCCAACATGCATGCGAAGTAGACAGGTGGTATATAGTACTATCCGCTCACTCACAGATCAATTAACTAGCCATCATGACATGGATGCTGTTCAATCAATTCTCCCCAATCTGAAGATCAGGGCCCTCGCGTGGCTGCAAATCTGGACGTCTTCTCTAACTTCGTCTTCTGTTTCGCTAATCATCTGACCATTCCCGTGTTGCAAACAAGCCCAAGTCATATGGCAACAGGTATTTTCAGGTAAAGGTCCCATCAGAACTAGACGACGAATGTCAAACAGACACGGAAAATATCAGACTCATCAAAACTGAACCAAGACTTTAGCGCGTGGCCAAGCATTCAGGTTAATCCATGGCTTGGTGGAGACAGATGCTAGCCCCTTTATTAGACGGTGGAGCGAGCGTTGCAGTAGCAGCAACAGCGGCCAGCAAAATTTGTTCCATTGGTGCGGAGAAATTACAGCCCCATATACTTTTTTTTTTTGCGAGGGATTACAGCCCCATATACACACTGCGATCGGCCTGATCAGGTTCATCCTCTGCTTCCTTCGTCTGGGAGTGCGACGCCCCGCTGTCGGCAACTGAGCTTTGTGCCTCCAGAATTGTCTGTGGTCCATCCAACATAGTTGCCAAGCTGCAGAGCGTTTGCTGATGAGTGGTAAATGCAGTGTACTCGATGAGTGTGCAGGTGAGAACTCGAATGGAGCTTTGGCTGACCCACCGAGACTAATTTGGCAAAGGTAGGCGCGTGCAAACGTCTCCGATTCGGCTGGGAAAATAGATGCCATATGCCATTCATTGTTCAAAGGGCGCAACACAACAGACACTGATGGGCTGATGGCTCTGCCTGATAGACGCAACTGCTATATTTTTTGAAGAAAAAAAAACAAAAATCTTGAGCAATCTCCCGCCTGAATTTTGTGTTAGCATCAACTGCTATACTTTGCAGCTAGCACCAAGCTTTTGTTCCTTTCAGCAGCTCATCGGATTAGATGCTATGCTTACGTCCGGTGTGAAAACTGAAAAGCAGAGGAGGAAGGCTTTGCTACCCGCCGCGTCCACACCCTGAGTTCTCGTCCAGAACTCAGAATCCAATTGACAGGGAAGAATTATCGATCAGCTTTGGTGAGATGACAAGCATCTGCATGCATCCGTGGACCGTATCCATAGCAGTCGACTCGATCCGGCTTTAGCTTGGTGTGCGAGAGTGACAGTGGGCGAGTGGTGCTACACGTACGTACGCTGCACAGACAGCTCTGCTTTACCACTGTGTCTCCCGATCGCACTCACATCTGCATAATACTAGTACTGCTCAATTATATATAGATAGATAGAGATCGGCACCCAAAAGTCCAGAGGCATCGATCGCATTTCTACATGCCCGGAGCCATGGCCACGCACAACCGCGTCGTCCGCACCCTGCTCCTTCTCGTTCCCCTCGTCGCGGTGGCCTTCGCCGCGCGCGACTTGGAAGGCGCCAACCCCATCCCAGCGCCGGCCGGAAGGCCAGGACCTTATTACGGCTACGGCGGCGGCATCCCCGGTTTCCCGCCCGGTGGCTTCTTCGGCGGCGGGTGGGGCGCGGGGTACGGCGGGCCGGGCGGCGGGTACGCGCACGGCGGCGTGGAGGTGCCGACGGTGGTGTGCCAGGAGAAGGGCCCCTGCTACGGCAAGAAGCTGGCGTGCCCAAAGAAGTGCTTCTGGTCATACAGCCGCTCCGGCAACGGCTACGGCGCGGGCGGCGGCGGCGGCTCCTGCAACGTCGACTGCAAGTACAAGTGCACCGCCTCTTGCTGACTACTGACGAACTGCACACGAAGCATAGTACTAGCTACGTACCTAAGTAGCCACACTGTATGATCGTGGCATGCATGTATGAGGTTTGCATATGTAACCAAGTATTACAAGGTTTGAATAAAGTGATGAGTGATTTAAGAGTACAGCCCAAACAGCAGCAAAATTAACCTGTTAGTTTCTGATGCACATTCACCAAAGCATGGATACAGTGGGTGAGAGGTGTATGACACTATGACTGACTCATTTCTGTATCCACCTGCGATTGACCATGAGGTGAAACGCCACTGATAACTAATTTACCGATCCAACTCGTGGCGCATACCACAAACTGGCTCTTCAGGTCATTCAATCATCAGATGTATTGTGGGAACGAATCTCAGCTCCTTGCTCAACTCGTGCAGCCTTTCTTATAATTTTATTTTTTTTCTTTTTGAACAAACTATAGCATATGCATGCATTTCAGCAACCACAGTTTGATCCTTCAAGAGCAGAACTCTACAAGCTGCAGAGAAGAGGAGGGACATGATCTGACAGGCCTTCATGTGGGTGGCCTTTCCGCATTTGGGCTCTGCCTCCGGCAAGAAGAATGAATGTTTCCGAATGGGCGTTTCGGGCTCCTAAATTACTAACCTAGTAGAGTAATCAACGGGTAAACAAAGTTTACCATGAGTGGGGATGTAGCTCAAATGGTAGAGCGCTCGCTTTGCATGCGAGAGGCACGGGGTTCGATCCCCCGCATCTCCAAAAATATATTTTATTAATTGTAAATTTTGACTCACCACAACGCAGCAGTGTAATATTTCTTCTTCCAAGAAAAGAAAATTAGACTGCTAGTTTCTTTTTTCAAGAATGCGACATCATGTACACATGTCATCCATGGCATTCTACGCACATATAGACTAGAAAGTCGATCAGCATGTTATTTATTTTATTGTCAACTGTTAACTATTGCATGTTACAATATAGCATTACCTTTGTACCTCTAACGCTTTTAAGAGTCGGTCTATTAGTTTAGTGCCAAGAAAAATCACGGTGAAATAGCATTTTTCCCATGTTTCACTTGTATGATCTGCATCTTCTTATACATAGTCATGATTATTGGCGGCCATACGAGATAAATTAACCAAACTGAGTTTAGTAGGTTGTCACGCTACGGAGATTTATTTTTCAGGATTATTAGTGCACTCATGCACATATGTCATGCGTCAACAAGTGCCATATTTATTTCATTTCAAAATTCTTATCTTACCATAAAATCTTGATGCCATCTCTGGATTTTTCATAATATAAATAAAACTTCTAGAATGTTGTTAACATTAAATAATGATATATTTCTTCTTAAATGATTAGCTACTACAAAATATCATAGAAAGTCATCTAATGTTTGATATTATTAAAGATGTTCTTAGACAAAAGAAAACGTACTATACACCAATGATTATTGCAGTGACTAACATGAGCCATGTAAGTGTAATAGATTGTCACAAGATAGGACCAATTATTTTGATGTCTGTGTACCTAGAACAACTTCCTGGATTTTGCCGTTTTGGTTATTCAATTGTTGTTTCTTCCATTGCATGCATGGAGAACAAACTGATCAAGTCTAAAGATCTTATTGTTTCACAAAAAAAAGGTCTCAAGGTATTATTTAGGATAATAATTTTGTTTCAAACATCATGCAAGAGAGTGCAATATACTTATTTAGAAAGAGTCCATGAACTTGTGAACACTAGAATACTTGTACACCCGTTCCTAAAATCTTCTGTCTGTCACTAGCGTCCACATCCCATAATCGGCCCGCGGTTTCATCAATTGATTAGATAAAGGCGGAGCCCTAATCAGCCACATGCTCACCTTCTTTGCGGGCTACACTCCTTTCACAACAAAGACATCCTCCTGCATGTGATGGGCCTGAAGGTGACCGCGCTTCCTTCTTTGGGTCAAAGGATCGAGTCTAGTGAGCTCTAGAGACGATCACATGTTGTAGTTTTGCAAGGACTCGCTCTGCTATTGTAGATGACTCTTCTTTCCACCGAAAACTCTCGAAGTGTTAGTCAAAACTTATTCAATGATGATGACTCAATCCTCGCATCTCGGTGTCTCCATGTAAAGTTCACCATTTATTTCTTTGATGTTCTTTGTAGCCTATTGTGAGACACAGTTTGATGTTTGTGAGGGAGACCAACATTGAGGACATAATAGGGGAGACGAGAGGATAGCGTGTAGTTCTGGTCCGTGTCGTTTGGGCTTTCTTGGCCGTGTCCCACGCGTTGCGTAAACATCGGATGAGCTGGACAAGGTAGGGAAAATAATAATGCTTTCAAAACCCGTGAAGTAATCTACACTTCGTTTTAAGGCCGGTCTCAATGGCCACTTTGATGTTTGTGAGGGAGACCAACATTGAGACCATAATACCAGTCATAAATTCCCTTATAATACTTCCGGTTTTAATTAGATAACGTTAGGAGAATTTGTTGATCTAACTAAAATTGAAAGGAGGAGTATTGACTGAGGATTATTCGTATCCTTTTCTCTTTGCACTTGATTGAGTTATTGAGTGTTTTGTTTATTTGCTGATTTGATGACATCAAAATACATGCGAAAGTGTATTCCTTGCTGGTACATTGCGCCGTAGGCAGCTAGGGTTCTTTTTTTTTTTTTTGATATGGGCGGTCCCCACCGTTGCTCACGCCGAGGTCCGACTCGAGCTGCGCACATAGGCGCCAAGGGCCAGCACGACCTCACAGCATGGCCGGGTGCGGGACGGAGGCTCGAACCCCCGCCGGCTTGGATGCTCTCCTGGCGTCGTACCACCAGGCCACTGGCAGCTAGGGTTCTTCATCGCTGTTTTTTTATGTTACATGTTATATCGATGTTTTTTTTATACCTTCACTTCCGTTGGCGTATAGGGGTTATTTTGGGTAATGTTTTTGTATTGGTAGTGCTGAGAAATTTTAAAACTTGGGGGGGGGGGGGGGGGGGGGGGGATATTTTAGACTTCTTTTTTTTTGTAATGTCAGTGATGAGTAATTTCTTCTTCTTATTTTCTCTGATTCTTTATGTGACATGTGTGATTAGTTATGGCTGTGCACTGAGATATGTTAGAGTTAGAGATCTCTGCTTCTTGTGTACTAGTACATGGTCTTGTGAAAAACATTTGTTTTTACAACTAATTTTACATACGCCGTATACTGCAGATTCCTTGTAAGGCTCACACCGCACGAGGGTAGCCCACGTTGCCGACGAATTTCTGAACTGCGTTCAAAGTCTTGTTCCAAAGGAAGGAAAATTCATATGGCCTGCTCGCTACTAGCAGTGGTGTCGCTGCCGTATGGAGTCTGCTAAGCCATTCCCCACTTGGATGAGGTACCGGCCGGAAAGGAGAAGGATGCAACGCAGCGGTCAGCAGGTTTGACCGCTCGGGCTGGAAGGGTCAACGCGTTTGAACCCAACGCATGCAGGGTAGTAGGAGTACCATATGAAATTATCAATGCGGCTTGATGCGCGTGCGTGCGTGCGTGCGTGTTCGACCCGACCGTAACCTTTGAAAGGAATCCACAACACGGCCTCGTACGGACGACTTGTTTGACTGAGAAAAAAAAAACGAGATGCTGCTGTTGGTATGATCTGAACATTCAGAAAGCGATGGTTCGTTAATTACATTAGATGCATTTGTTGTCATGTCAGTTGGTCCTCGTGTACAAGCAAGCAAGCAATCAGCTGCGCCAATGGAAGCGAGCGAGAGCTCCAAAGCGCACGCAGGCTGTGCAACAGCCACAGCTAAGATATCGAACCAATCCGCTGGACGCGAATCTAGGAGGAACACGCACCGGTTGTGCACCGGCAACAACAGGGAAAAATCACCTGGACTCTTTCACAGGTGGCCCTCGGATCTTCGTAGCGCTAACTTCGCCATGGAGGTGAGGACCAGCATCAGGCCATAGTGACTTTACGCCCAAGATCATCACCATAACAGAGGTAACACAAGGAGAAACAGAGCAAGATCCTGGCACTTGATTCTATGGATTACTTACTGTATGTTAACAAGTTTATTCATTCGGTTACGCTCATCATCACAAGACTGCATTCCTCGCGCAGCAGCTGGAGATGAGAGGACAACTCATTCATGGATACTGTTTCTACAAGCGACTAAACACTGGGCTATAGTACAACAGACACATGTAGTAAAGCAGAGTATGTATGCTGATTTAATCGATCTCACTAGAAGAACGAACTGGAAATCCGACGAAGTAGAAGAAGCTTGTCATCCAACCATGTGTACACTTTAGTGACATGTTGATCCGTCCCGGCATCCGTCACAGTAGGATTGATGAGTGGGGCCAGGCTACATGAGGGCGCCGTTGCCGTGGTCCATCCCCGGCATCGGGTACGAGAACCAGCTGGGCGCGTAGAGCTGCTGCTGCTGCTGCTGCTGCTGATGGTGGTGGTGGTGGTCCTCGGCGCCGGCGGCGCGCACGGCCACCGGCTGCACCGGCGGCATCTGATGGTGATGGTGCTGCCTTGTGGGAGGCGCGCCGGTGAGCCTCTGCACCAGGTCGCGGAACTCCCGGGGCTCCACGCGGTACACCTTGGGCGGCGGTGGCGGCGGCGCGGCGGTGCCTGTTCCTCCGCGCCATGGCTTGGCCGGCGGCTTCTGCACGGCCCGGAGCGCCGCCTCGTGGCGCCTGACGTCGGCGTGGACGTCCATTCAGAATTTTGATCGGAGGAGCACCGAGCGAGCGAGGATTAGCAGAGCTCGACCGAAGAAGGGAGAAGCACAGTAGCTAGGGAATGAATTGAGAATGAAGGCGATCGACGCGGTGGGGATGAGGGTGAAGCCGACATATATACATACGTGTGTAGAGATGGCAACGGGCAAAATGCCCGCGGATAGTAGCCACACATGCCCGTGCCCGCAAGCCGAATCCTCTGCCCGTGTCCGTGCCCGATATCCGCTGCGGGCAAGGAATGCCGCCCGTGCCCGTCGCCCGCGGGCAAATCGTGCCCGCGGGCATGCCCGTGTGCCCGCCGGCGTTGTGGAGGCAGGGCAGTTCGGCGGCGCCTCGCATAGGGAGGACGGCTGGACGGCGGCGCGTCTCGACGACGCGTAGAGGGCGGCGCTCGACGGCGCGTGGACGAGGGCGGCGGCTCGACGACATCAGAGATTGATTTCGGTCCTGCGAGATCTAGAGGAGGAGGCGCTAACAGGCAAGGAGAGAGAGGGAGAGAAGCATGGAGGACGCCGGCCGGGCAGCCCCGCGTGCCACGCTGCGGCAGAGAGAGAGAAGCATGGAGGTCGCCTGATTTGGTGGAGTTCGTGGAGAGAAGATAGAGGGAACGGGGATTGAGGACGAAGCTTCCGGGAAAAGCAGACTGTTTTGTTGACTAGCGCATGGACTATGGACTATATTAAGTGCTGGCTGGGTCCCATGAGAATAGGTCGCTGGTGGTGTGTGTCAATGCAGGCTGAAACGTTTACTTCGCGGGCAAACGGGCAAGCGGATGCGGATATAGATTTTCTTTGCCCGTTAAGATTTATCCATTGGGTTTAGTGTGCTGCCCGTGCCCGTGCCCGCGGGCACAAACTCCTGCCCGAATCCGCACTTATCGGGTCGGGTATCCGCGGGCACGCGGATAATCGATGCCCGTTGCCATCCTTATACGTGTGCCGTGGTGTGGATCGTGGAAGGAGGAGGAGCTGAGCCTGAAAGAGGTGAGGAGAGGTGGTGGCGGGTGAGGCGACGCAACACGTGGTTGGACGCCGGAGTGGGCCGGTCAATGCTGGCTGCCTTCCTCTCTCTCTCTCTCTCTGCCTGCACTGTGCCTAATCAATTAACGACGAGGAGAGAGAGAGATGGAAGAGATGGCGTGTCTACTCTTGTCTTGGATCCGTCGCCACCTGGACCTGGGTGTTACCGACCGCCTAGGTATGCTCCGTCCTCTCCAGATTGCGATGTGCCCTGCCTCGCTTATCCTCTCCTACAGATCACTCACTACCCATGTGTGCTCTGCATATGGAGTATTTTTCTCTGCTGCTTCTTTGAATCAACAAAACAAAGTTCACTGTTAGTACTACTAGTTGCCACGATCTTACTACTACCATGATTCGATTCAGCAGTAGTGGAGTAGTATATTTCATTCATCTCAAACAAAATTGCTTCTTCCAAACGAACGAGTAGATGGCACCGTTCTTTGATACCGTTGGTCTCTGTCTGATAACTACTTTTGTTCCCAACCAAAAAAAAAAAAAGATAATTTTTCGTGCGCACGTCTCTGGCACCTAAAACACTTGATGGAGAATGCCGCCCTTTTGATGATTTCGTCCTTCCACAAATGAAAAGAAACGCGTGCGTGCAGTCTCTGTGTTTCCCACATGTTAAATGCACAACAAACACTTCGATTTTGTTTCTCATTATTATTCTGGCAGCGAGCGGTAGGTGGCTGCGTCCCAACTCTGCAAGCTAACAGAGACACGTGGATGCATGCAGCTGCCCAGCTCCAGCTCTCCCAAGAATTTTGTTGGGCGCCGAACAAAAAAAAATGGGAAAGAAACAGAATTATTTCCATTGAGAATTTGAGATGATTAATGTGGATGGCTGGATGCATGGAGCGGAGCAATGCGGCGTTCAGCTCCATCCCATTCGCCCCCCGCCGTCGTAGACGTTGATGGGCATGATCGACTCGATGCAGCAGAGCAGAGTTGAAGCAGCCACCAGTCCAAGTCAACACTTTTTTTTATCGTCATACAGTATACTAAAGCAATGAACCGGTCGGTCGGTGGGTCAGTCACTGAGAAAGAAATGTACCAGTAGTAAACGAATTAAGGGACGCGTTATCGCACGATCGAGTCTTTACTCCCCAACTCACGCCTACTAGCTCTAGCTCTCTCCTTTTTTTCACTTGTTAGAAATGAAGTTTTGTTCAGTCAAAATGGAAGACGACGACCCCGAAGAAGAAGGAGGTCGTCGGCCAGCTTGGGCTGAGCCTCACGACAAGCGGCCCAACAAGCGGGTCAAGCCAGAGAATGGCAGCCTCATCGGCCCATTTCCCTTGAGCAGCAACCTTCAGTCCAGCAAATCTATCTTCCCTTATCTCAAAAAAAAAAAAAAGCAATCTTTCTTGTCTCCCCTCTCAAAAAAAAAAAAACTTCAGTCACGTCAGATCGACTTCAACTCTTCGTGTCTCTCAAATACGATATGAAAAACAAAAGAAGAAAAAGAAAAGGAAGAAAATAAAACGACGAACAAGCTAGGCATACATGCTGGCCTCTCAGGTCTCCGGTTGGCACGTTCCTGTGGAAATTTTCGCTCCTTGCTGCTTCTCCATCGGTCCATCCTATGCATGCATCCCGACAACTACTGCATTTACATATATGAAATTCTGAATAACAACCTTGTACATACTTAACGGCCCGAACTTTCCAACTAATTACAAACTGCGCACATGCAGGCGCGGAAAAGAACACGATCGACAGCAGCAGAAACCAACGAACCCGGCAAACAGGAGCAGCCAGCATCGAAACATCCGCTTCGAAATGTTGTGTGCGCAGCAAGCAACTCCCTGCCCTGATAGCTCAGGCTCGTAATAAACAATTACTCCAAAAATTAACACTTGATCGAGTGAAGAAAAAGACGCTTTATTATCTCGCATGTTTTTCATTTCTAGGTTGAAACATTCAGCCATATGTTGCAGCCCTATCTTGCCCACGTATAAGTATAACCTGCGCGATGCTCGAGTCGATCTGTACATGCTTATGCCCCTCTTATTCACGTACGCCTTTGCTGACTCGCTGTCCCGTTCCAGAAATCTCGAGGGAAAATGGAGGAGCAGCCACAAGTATCCTACTAGTCCACATGGCCCCACCAAAATGTGGACAGCTGGTTAGAAGAGCCCGCAGAAACTGATCACTGAAATGAAACCCCGTTTTACTTTCCATTTATCTGTGACCCCCTTTTGGTTGCTTCTAATTACATGATTTGATGGTGGTGATATATACACCTTGCATCTCGAGCATTTCGCTACCAAAGAAAGAGGGCAAGGAGATGTGAGGCGAGTGGTCAATGCATGCACAGCTCTATCATCTGAAAAATACTTTCGGAAGATCCGATGTTTAATTAATTTTATAACATCTCTAAGAAAGCTGCTCATCTTATAATTATGTTGCACACGCGCTCGTCGCGGGTAGTCGTGCCCCTATAGTGTTGATGAATGCGGCCTACATAACACAGCTCCCATGTTTAAGCTGAAACGATCGTGCTCGCCTTAACTAAAGCACTTGGCTAATTGTCTCCTGATGAAATCCTGACATGGATGGGGCACGTGCCGGTTTCATTTCATAGCGGGGGCGCATAGTACTGTATGGTTCAAGAGTAGTACTAAAATGCAATACCGTTGCTGAAACCGAAACATCCCATTGCGCTGGTCTTGCTTGTGTTGTTCGATTTGTCGGAGGAGGCGGACGATGCTCGTGCCCAACATGTAGACGCCGCTCGTGTCCGTTTCTTGCCGCCGCTCGATTCATCGGATCGCCCCGGCGGCTGCCTGAGCTGAGCTGAGCGCCACCGCCACCGCCGTGCGCGAACAAGACCACGTCGCCGCCCACCGCGCCGGAACAAATTAAGGTCTGTTTCCACCTCTCTGCTTGCTCGATCACTTGATTTATTTCATGAAACCTTGGACGATGATTCGGCGCCGTGCTGTTTTCTCCTTTTTGCTGCGGTGATTTGCTCTGCTCCGGTGATCTCGTCGTCTTTATGCGTTTCTTGGCTCTCCGCCAAGGAATCCACCAGCTCCATCTTTCCAGAGCCGTTACTGACACTGTTCTGCTCGGGGGTTGCTCAGAATTCTATCGGGTTATCTCAGGGGGGAAAGAAACCCAGAGTTATGTGCTCTAAATGATGCGTAACCATAATAGTTGTGGAAGTAGTATGTCATGTTGTTTTAGTACTCCGTAATAAAAATAGAAATGAAGCTACGCATCTGACCGTCGTATCCAGCTTGTATCGCATAACCATAGGTATAATTCTTCTGTTGGTTGTTTTGCACACACATTCTCATTGATCGCACAGGAGTGTGGCTCGTGAAGCATTTGCATTTCTACACAGAACACGCTTTTCCCGTGACAATTTTTTCTTCTAAGGGAAAACAGCAGCTGGTGCTCTGCTTTTGCATTATAGGCGAAGCAGAAACAGCAGGTAGAAGATCAGGTACTTTTCCCGTGACAATGGATGATGCAATCTGTAGCTTCTGCTGGTCATTGACGGACCTTAATCGACCTCCCACTCAGCCGATTTTGAACTATAGCTTACGACTACGACTATGGTTGACTTGGGTGGGTGCTCATCTTTCTTTCTGGAAGGGTTGCCCTTGGTCCTTTTCTATCTATTGAACAAAAAGTGGGGCAAAAAAGACTAACGCTGCACACGGACACAGCGCACAAAAGACACAGAAAAAAGAAGGGGGCGCCGAGAGTAATAGCAGCTAATAAGTCAAATATAGGAGGTGTTAATCGAAAGTGTTTGTTGAAAGAAAAGAAACTGAAATGAAAGCCCTCAACTAGGAAAGGAGGAGGAATCCATGGTCTCTGCTGAATAGCCTGCCAAACCCAAACCCCCTCTGCTCGGGAAGCTGCGTGCGTTATCTTGCCTCTCTCTGTTCGTTGATTTGTCGGAGGAGGTTGATGATGCTCTTGTGCCCAACACGTAGACGCCACCTGTGTTCCATGTGAGCCGCAGGAGGAGGAGCCGGCCTTTCCAGCGATTCATCGGCCGTGGCTGAGCTGAGCGCCACCGCCACCGTCTGGCGCGGCGGGAAGAACAAGGCGACGTCTCTCTCCGCCCACCGCGCCGTAACAAAGGTCTGTTTCCAGCTCTCTGCTTGCTTGATCACTTGACTTTGTTTATTTTAACCTTGCTCGATGATTCGTTCCCATGCTTTTCTCCTTTTCCCCGTGGTGATGCGCTCTGCTCCGGTGATCTCTGTCTTTATGCGTTTCTTGGCTCTCCGCCAAAGAATCCACTTGCTCCATCTTTCCAGAGACGTTACTGTTAACTGCTCCTCTGAATTCTCTCGGGTTTTCTTTCTCAGTCACGAATCAGGGGGAAAAAAACTGCTCCTTTGACTGAATTCGGGAATTAGAACCGCTACTCTGCTTCTCGATCAAAGTTTGTGGCTTTGATTTTTAATTTTACTATAGAATAGAAAGCAAACAAACGCCCCGAATTTCCCATCAACTGCTCGATAAGTAAGAGTAAATTAAGTAGCCTCTGGCTCGCTCGCTAGGATCACCAGTCACTTAGCAGCAGCTAAGAATTAATCTGTGCTTGGTTTTCCGTGGATGAGCAGCATGCAGGGCGTGGTGGTGGTAGACGGCGCCGGCAATGGCAAGGACGCCTCCAACAACAACAACAGTAGTCCCACGACGAGGCCGCCGCCCAAGCTCCTCCGCCCGCTCCTCCTCGTCGCGGTGGTCGCGACAGGCTTCCTCGCCGCCGTCGTCCTCCTGGTCGGCGCCGGCGCCGGCATCACCGGCCCCGCGCTCCCGAACCTGGACGCCCTGTCGTGGCGGCAGCAGCGCCGTCCCGTGGCGTGCGCGCGCGAGCAGAATGAGGATGAGGCGGGGCTGGGGCGGTGGAGGCGTGCTCCGGCGAGCGCGTGGCACAACATGAGCGACGAGGAGCTGCTGTGGGCGGCGTCGTGGCGGCCGAGCGTGGCGCGGTACCCGTACCGGCGCGTGCCCAAGGTGGCCTTCATGTTCCTCACGCGGGGCCCGCTGCCGCTCGCGCCGCTTTGGGAGAAGTTCTTCGCCGGCGGCAGCAGGGACCGCTACTCCGTGTACGTGCACTCCACGCCGGGCTACCGCCCCGACTTCCCGCCGACGTCCGCCTTCTACCGCCGGCAGGTGCCCAGCCAGGTACGTCCTATATAGATCAGTGTTTTAAATAGCGGGCTATGGACTGATAGCGGCTTGTCTCTAAAACAGCTAAATGAGGCTATAGCGGAGCTATAGCGGGCTAAAACAGCAAAATTGTACTAGAGGGCAAATAGCGGCACACCCCCTAAATCAGCTATAGCGGGCTATAGCGGCAGCTATAGCCGGCTATTAAAACCTTGATATAGATCGATCACCATCAAGGGCAATTAAGTTGTGCACGGTTTGTCAGGTCTCTTCTTCTCTTGTTGAAGAGAAAAAGTTGAAAACGATGACCATTTAAGTCGAGTCTCATTTCTAGAGTAGGATAGGAGTACCCAACAAGAACCAAAGTTGCCGGTCAATTTCCTTTGGATTATGCAACCGCCACCAAGAACAAGAAGGAATAGGAATCTTCCTCTTATAGAATTCTACTAGTGCTGTGGAAAATTCCGAACTGACCATGACTGACACTGAACACACGATCTGTACAACGAACAAACAGGTGACGCGTTGGGGCGATCCGAGCATGTGCGACGCGGAGCGTCGGCTGCTGGCGAACGCGCTGCTGGACCCGGGGAACGAGCGCTTCGTGCTCCTCTCCGAGTCGTGCGTGCCGCTCTTCTCCTTCCCGGTCGCCTACGCCTACCTGACCCGCTCCCGCCACAGCTTCGTGGGCGCCTTCGACGACCCGGGCCCGCACGGCCGCGGCCGCTACCGCGCCGCCCTGGCCCCCGAGGTGCGCCGCGCCCAGTGGCGCAAGGGCGCGCAGTGGTTCGAGCTCGACCGCGCGCTCGCCGTCTTCGTCGTTGCCGACGCCCGATACTACCCCAAGTTCAGGGAGCACTGCAGGCCGCCCTGCTACGTCGACGAGCACTACCTGCCCACCGTGCTCTCCGTCGAGGCGCCGGGCCGGATCGCCAACCGGAGCGTCACCTGGGTCGACTGGTCCCGCGGCGGCGCGCACCCGGCCACCTTCGGCGCCGCCGACGTCGACGAGGCGTTCCTCAAAAGGCTCACCACGCCGGAGGGGGAGCAGCGCCTGGGGCCGGAGCGGCCGTGCACGTACAACGGCCAGCCGGCGGAGGTGTGCTTCCTCTTCGCAAGGAAGTTCGCGCCCAGCGCGCTGCAGCCGCTGCTCGCGCTCGCGCCCAAGGTGCTTGGATACGGCAGCTGAACACAAGGAACACAAGGAATGCTTCTTCTTCAGTTCACCTGCAGGGAGGTTGCGATGGATGGATCCATCGCTTCCTGTAGTACTTGATTCATAGTTTCATACATAGTACTAATGACTTACAATTGCTATACAACATGTTCTGTTCATCGATCGATGTATATAGATATACATTAGATCAATTATTACTTAACCCACAGAAACATCATTTTTGAGCAATGAGATTAAAGGAATTATTTTTGTTTTGTCACAGACTAGTACTTCCATTTTCGTTTCCTTGGTTCGTCCTCTCTCTCTCTCTCTCTCTCTCTCTTTTTGGTTCGTCCTCTTCGATCTGACTCAGCCAGCGCCGTAACGTTAAACCCCGGCTCCCTCGTGCAGTCCGCCAGCAGATCCAGCTCCCCGAATCCGACATCACCCTCCCTCCCGCTCTCCCCCGACGAGTGAAGCCGCCGCGGCCGCCACGCGCGCGCTCTCGAGGCGAGGTGAAGTGATCCGCTCTCGACGTGGCTGCTCTTTGGAGCTCGCTTGCTCTCTCTTCGCTCTGCTCCTCCCCACACCCGATCCGCTGTTTCTCTCATTCTCTGCGCTGGATTCCGATGGCGTCCTTCACTGATTCATTGCCTTGCTCGACTCGCGAATTGCAGGCCGGAGTCGGAATCCGGAGCGGTGGCCATGGCTTCGGACAACGGCATCGCCCCGAGAGGTACTCTCCTCCTCCTGCTCTTGTTCAGTGCCATGTCAAGTTGGGTGTGCCCGTGTCCGTGTGTAGAAACAAGTTGCGCAATGAGCTCGTACCTCACTACACTTCAGACATGGAGAAAATCATGAACTACTGCTCCAGACAAGTGATTTAACAGTGCCGCAAGCTAACAAATGTATTAGTTGTCTCGAGGATCATGGTGCATTCCAAATGCTGTTGCACTCAATAGCCTTTCCTTCCTTTCTGACAGATGTATGTGTTGTTGGCGTTGCGCGCACCCCTATGGGTGGCTTCCTTGGTGCCCTGTCTTCCCTGCCTGCAACGAAACTCGGTTCTGTCGCAATTGAAGGTGAGACTGACACCTTCTCTGTATAGACCATCTAAACTCTGAACAAGCTGTATTTTGTTTACCCTGACGCTACTGACATGATCGCTGTTGGGTTCCTCAGCTGCTCTAAAGAGAGCAAATGTGGATCCGGCCCTTGTGCAGGAGGTCTTCTTTGGCAATGTCTTGAGTGCTAACTTGGGGCAGGCTCCTGCAAGGCAAGCAGCTCTGGGTGCAGGACTACCAAACACTGTCGTTTGCACAACTGTTAACAAAGTCTGCGCATCTGGAATGAAAGGTTTGCTCCTTTTTTTACTTCCCTCACAGTGGTTGCACAGATTCACAGTATGCGACGAAGCGACAAATTTTGTTGGATGTACATCTCCATTGTTTTTCTTTCTTTTCTTCAGCTGCTATGTTTGCAGCAGAGTCAATTCAGCTGGGTATCAACGATATTGTCGTGGCGGGTGGCATGGAAAGCATGTCTAATGCCCCTAAATATATTGCTGAAGCTAGGTATACAAATTGTTCGATCTGTTGTGGATGGCTGTTCTATGCGTTTGAGAAGCTTACTAGTTTCAACTGCAGGAAAGGATCTCGTTTTGGACATGACACTCTTGTTGATGCCATGCTTAAGGATGGCCTTTGGGATGTATACAATGACTGTGCCATGGGAGTGTGCGCTGAGCTTTGCGCTGACAATCACGCACTGACAAGAGAAGACCAGGTGGCTTACTTTAGATATTAGTAAAATGCCTTCTTTTGTCATGTCACACTCTACTAATATTTTTTTTGACACAAAGGGGTGGCATTCCATATTGATGAATGCTGGCTATTATTCCGAGAGAGCCCTCGTATCTTTTGTCATTGTAACTGCATTCCAAGCAATTTGAATGGTCATCCATGTTCTTTCTTCATCTTGGTTAACCATCTTGAATGATCTGTACCTGTATCTGCATTACATGTGTCTACGATGAAATTGTTCAATCAATTACATGTGTCAGTTTGAAATTGTTAGTGTAAAGCTTATGTGATTCTATTTATCTGTAAGCGGTCCATTGATTTGCTTGCTTCCAAAGATGGAAGTAAACGTACCGTGCAAAATCAGTCTCTTTTATTTGTACTTTTGTAGAGCAACGCTAAGCTCATAAAAGATGCTCTTTGGTACACAACATTAGACTTTTGCATCTCAATTATTTTACCATTTCCATAACCCCTCTCATAAATTTGATACAATAATTTTGGAGCTGTCAGATGTCTTGGAAATCGTCCTGGATTTGATGCAATGCTTTTCATCTATTTTTGCAGTGAATATGTTTGCTGTTTCTGATGTATTTGACATTACTTATTTGGACACAGGATGCTTTTGCTATTCAAAGCAATGAGCGTGGAATTGCTGCTCGAGACAGTGGTGCTTTTTCATGGGAAACTGTTCCGGTGATTTTTTTTTTATCTCTATGCCAAAGCTACTAATTGTATGTTGCTTGCTTTCATTTCACTATATAAAGTGTAATATATGTCCAGATTGAAGTTCCTGTTGGAAGAGGGAAACCACCAGTAGTTGTTGATAAAGATGAAAGCCTAGACAAGGTAAATTTTCTCATACAACAGAAGTGTCACACTAAATTAATAAAATAAAATAAACTTAGCAGTAGAAACCAAAGGTTATCATTGTGAGGGATCAATTTTGTAACTAGTGTAGAGAAAGAGAGACTGGGATAGACTTCTGTTTATACAAAATACCTCCTTGCATAGAGGGCTCTGCTTTTAATTACTGTAGGATCAAATATAACTGGTAATTTGATTGGCTAGGAGAAACCATCCTGTTCTTAGACATGAGCCAATACTACGGTACTATGGTTCTTGTTGATGTCCGCTAAGGGGCTGCACATGAAATTGCACTAATGTCTTTTCATTTATTTATCTCTTAGTTTGACCCAGTAAAACTGAAGAAACTTCGCCCAAGTTTCAAGGAGAATGGTGGCACTGTTACAGCTGGAAATGCTTCTAGTATAAGGTGCATTACATTTATGTTTTTTCTCAGATTTTTTAAATAGTTCATCGTGCTTATTTCCCTACTGTTGTCAGTAGGACATGCTATGTTGTGATAGCAAAACTACTGTACAGAGATCTGAAAGATAGCTATTTCTTTTCATTCTGTATTGTGCAAACATTCTGTTTACCGTTGTTTTGCATGTAAATTCAAACTTATATTTGTTCTTGCAAATTTCTACTCTATTATTTATGTGTTGATTACCTGGCTAGGCTGGCTTGTTTTACTTCATTAATAACGAGAAAGCAAAACATTCTTGTAGTGCCTTGGTGCATAGGTTTGTAAAAATAGGCTAAGTCCTGAGTTCAGCCTATTTTGCATTGGTTTCCTCTTTCTTGGTTGGTCCTTTCCTCTGTACTGCCAAATTCCCTGGTGTTTGTGGTGTAGGCTTCTGCAGTCAGTCATATCTTATTTGTTTTACATGGAACAGTGACGGCGCTGCAGCATTAGTTTTGGTGAGTGGGCAGAAGGCTCAAGAGCTTGGGCTGCAAGTCCTTGCAAGGATAAAAGGATATGCAGATGCTGCTCAAGTAAGCAACAGTATCAATTCTTATCTCACGAGTAGACCAGCTCTTCTAGATATTTACATAGTGGTTCAAATGTTTAAGATGTGGGAATTCATATTCCCTTCAATACCTTATTTATTGTTTCAGAAACGAAAGGTTATTAACAAAAAATTGTACTTTGGGATGTATCTTTTGACTATTAATGTTGTGATACAGGCACCGGAGCTATTTACAACCACGCCAGCACTTGCCATACCCAAGGCTATTGCAAATGCTGGATTAGAGTCATCTCATGTTGATTTTTATGAGATTAATGAAGCCTTTGCGGTATGTATTATTGTATTTATAGTTTGTTTGCTATTTAATTATTTTTAGTACTAATCGCTATTTCTACTTATCCATACAGGCTGTTGCTCTAGCAAATCAGAAGCTTCTCGGGATTCCTTCAGTATGTCCCGCCTTTATAAAATTATTATCGTTGTTGATATAAAAAATTGAAATCATTTTCAGAAAATAAACCCTGGTTGTTTTTATGTTTACACCAGCAATCTCTTATATGCTAACAACACCCGTCCTTCCAGGAAAAAGTCAATGTACATGGCGGAGCTGTATCTTTAGGACACCCTCTTGGGTGCAGTGGTGCTCGCATTTTGGTCACCCTTCTTGGTGTAAGTTTTATCTGAAGATACTGTTTTTCGTATTTTCAGACTTACCTTCTTTTGTTTGAATATAACTTTATCTGTAAATAAATTGCGAATCTTATCAAATACTCGCCCATAATTTATTTGGTTCACCTTGAAGGGTAAATCATCTGTACAATTGCTAATGGGTTATGCTAGTGATTATACTTTGCAAATAGGATCTTAGTTTAGCCTAGTAGCAAGTGCCAAATACTATAATCTGCTCCTTTTGGGGGGGGATCCTGGGTTTTCTCTGTCATCAACATTTAGTTACGTGACATATATGGTACCCATGCCTCTTAATTATTTGTAAATAATTAAGATTGTTGCTTTTTTAACAGGTTCTTAGGGAGAAGGGTGGCAAAATTGGTGTTGCTGGCGTCTGCAATGGTGGAGGCGGAGCATCTGCTCTTGTTCTTGAGCTCGCATAAGAAATCTGAACCTTGTAAGACTGAAAAACCACCAATATGGAGTTTAAATGCATTCATTTATTACATGATAAAATGTTAAAATTTGCAGTAACCTGTATCAAACAGTACACTAAGATTGGCTTCACAATGTATATTCCCTTCCCTAGTACAAATTTCGGCCATGTCACTAAATGGGGCAATTTGATATTGCAGGTGTAATCCGCTGGGTAGCACCAGTTGCCGTGGAGAGCTTGTACTCTTAAGTTGATTTTTTTTGTAGCCCATTGAATTGAATATTCTTAGCTTAAGTTGGTAATAAAGCGTGTTGTGCTGCCAAAGTTAGTTTTATGCTCAGTGTTCTCTTTTATGCTGCAATATTAAATTCGAAAGCATCTTCTTTTTTCGGCCTGGAGCGCTCGAGAGGCGGTAACGCACAGTGCCCTGCTCTCGAATGGTCTTGCTAGTCGGCGCCGCCTCAAGCTCTCAGATGCGCGTGGGGTCCACATCACCGGCGTCATGAGCCGCTGCAGGGCTTGATCAGCCACCGGTCTCTTGTGGTCGACCGGGAAGCAGTCAATGACAGTTAGGTTTGAGCTGAAGCAGCCACCACCTTGTTGGTTAAGAAAGATCGCAGAGCACTTACCTCTGTGCGTGTGATTGTGTGAATGTCCACACTAGAAGTGGGTGATGGCACAGTTTAATCGATAATGAGAATCAACATGATTCTGAGCCCCAAAGTAGCCGGTGAGGATTAGTCAGGCTGTCCTTGAGCTCCCTGAACTGAGCCTACGACTGATGATATTCAGATTGCTGAACAAAGGCTTCACAAAACCAAGTCCCACCATCAAAGAAAATTTGAATGGGATCATTAAAAATGGCGATAACAATCTGCCTGTGGGGCACAATAAAGGTAATCAAATAGTATTTGCAGGAGGAGCAGGACACGTGGATGCACTCTCAGGGCAGCGCATGTGCTGACAGATCCAGGCAGCAAGAAAGAGAACTCGATCGTCGTTTACCCCGGTGCTTACGAAGAGGGCTCCCGATCAGGCAAGCAGAGAACACATGACCTGCCGCAAGGACAGACATCAAGCAGAGGAAATGGACGCACACACCTTTCATCAAGCACTGCTGCAGCGGTAGGTCTCTACTGCATGTCACCCCTGTATTCCTCAATGGTACAGTGTATAGCCAGGAGCAGGAGCAGCTCGACCCATTTCCAGCCTCCAATTTTGCAACTGCAACCATCTGCTTCCTCTGTTGAGCTTCACATGCTCAGCCATGGTCCATAACGCCCTGCTGCACGTAAAAGTTTCTGTTGATGCGGCAGAAGCATCACATAATAGGACAAAGGAGCAGTGAAGCACGGTACAGATGGTGGTAACAGTCAACTATGTGCATTACTGTTCCTCTGTAACTGTAATAAGGTATTTTACTTGACGTAACTGAGGCATGTGATATTATGAGTTGTGCCTGTGAAGGTGGTCGAACCGACTCACCGGAGCTTTGGCTTAACCAGCTGAAACCAAGGCAGGCACAGATTCCCCGGCTCCGTCCACTGTCCGCTGTTGCCGCCGCTGTTGAACATTTGATTACTGCTGCTCTGCCTTGGATTTTTGTATCTTTCATGCTTGAGAATAGATCCAGTTATGTGTTCCATGTGCACCTTTGCTTGGGAAGAAGAAAAAGGAACGCGATGGAATTTTACGTGATACTACTATGAGTGCAGTGGTTCATAAAGTATTGCCTTGAAAATCGCTAACTTGGCTAGATGCATGTTTTGTCAGGCACAATAGATTTTGCTAGGCTCATGTCTCTTGCTAAGCTAAGGCACAACAAATAGATATGTTTCATCAGCAACATGGACAAAATGATCCTAGGCTGCTGTCACCGCGCGCTCGCCGTCTTCGTCGTCGCCGACGCGCGCTACTACCCCAAGTTCAGGGACCACTGCCGCGCGCCCTGCTACGTCGACGAGCACTACCTGCCCACCGTGCTCTCCGTCGAGGCGCCGGGCCGGATCGCCAACCGCAGCGTGACGTGGGTTGACTGGTCCCGCGGCGGCGCGCACCCGGCCACGTTCGGCGCCGCCGACGTCGACGAGGCCTTCCTCAAAAGGCTCACCGCGCCGGATGGAGAGCAGAGGATGGGGAAGGAGCGGCCGTGCACGTACAACGGACAGCCGGCGGAGGTGTGCTTCCTCTTCGCCAGGAAGTTCGCGCCCAGCGCGCTGCAGCCGCTGCTCAAGCTCGCCCCCAAGATGCTCGGATACGGCGCCTCCTGAAGGAATGCTTCGAGTTCTTCATCATACTACATACAAGTATTGACTAGCACACCATGTTACCATTGGTATACAGCATGCTCTGTTCATCCATCCATGTATAGATTCCCATAGATCAATTACTACTACTTAACCCCACACAGGAGCATCATTTTTGAGCAATGAGATTAAAGGATTTTTTTTCAAATACTAGTAGATGGTTAACTTACATTTAAGCAGGTTGCGTTTGAATTCTTCGAAATAAAAATTACTATAATGCAATTTCAACTGCCACGTTCCAGCGTACTCGTTTCCTTTGTGGTTCGTCCTCCACCTCACCAGTCTGTCTGTCTCACTCAAAGCGCCGTTAAACCCCGCCTCGTTCAGTCCGCCAGCAGATCCAGCTCCCCCTCCCTCCCTCCGGCTCTCCCCCGACGACACGAGTGAAGCCGTCGCCGCCACGGGCGCGCTCTCCACGCGACGCCAGGTGATCCGCTCTCGGCTGCCTGCTCGCTCGGCTCTCTCTTCGCTCTGCTCCTCCCCACACCCGATCCCCTGTTTCTCCGTCTACGTCCACTCCACGCCGGGCTACCGACCCGACTTCCCGCCCACCTCCGTCTTCTACCGCCGGCAGGTGCCCAGCCAGGTACGTCCCATTCAAGCTGTGCACGGTTCGTCAGGTCAGAAAAGTTGAAAACGATGAGCATTTAAAAGTCTCCTCATCTAGAGTGTACTCCGACAAGAACCAAGTTGATTCCCGGCCGGTCAATTTCCTTTCCTTTGGATTATGCAACCGCGTGTGACCAAGGAGGAATAGGAATCTTGCTCCTCTAGACTAGAATTCTACCACCACTAGCTAGTGCTAGTGCTGTCGAAAATTCCTTCTGAATTCCAAACACAAAATGACTGACAGTGAATTCACATGACTCCGCAAATGAACAGGTGACGCGGTGGGGCGAGACGAGCATGTGCGACGCGGAGCGGCGGCTAGCTGCTGGCGAACGCGCTGCTGGACCCGGCGAACGAGCGCTTCGTCCTCCTCTCCGAGTCCTGCGTGCCGCTCTTCGCCTTCCCCGTGGCGTACGCGTACCTCACCCGCTCCCGCCACAGCTTCGTACCGCCCCGCGCTGGCGCCCGAGGTGCGCCGCGCGCAGTGGTTCGAGCTCGACCGCGCGCTCGCCGTCGACGTCGTCGCCGACGCCCGGTACTACCCCAAGTTCAGGGACCGGTCACGCGGCGGCGCCCACCCGGCCACGTTCGGCGCCGCCGTTCGGTACCACTGCCTCCGCTGCCTCGGTGCCACAAACCACGACGAGCACCACCGGTTCTTCGTCAGCGACGCAGCGTTCGAGGCTTTGAGCTGGAAAGAGAGAAGAAAGAGGTTTGTTTCCTAATTAATCATGCAAAAAGGCCCTTTCCTAATCAGTCGCCTACATGCATGCACCTAAAGAGAGGCAGGCGGTCATGTACGAGGTGGACTCCAAATAAAGACGTGTTGTGTATGTTTTTAGGACTCCTTTACGTTTTTAGGAATCGGAAGGCTCTAGCGTGAGGAGGTTTTTTTTATGAATAAGAGGGCGGGTAGAAAAAATGGTGACAAAAAAGTGTTTTGGTGTGGAAAATTAACTACAAAGTGAATCTCCCCCCCCCCCCCCCCCCCCCTCGTTTTCACCAATTCGCTTAGACCAGGTGGACCCAACATACCTTACGTGTGGGACCAGTGTGAGGGGTAAGGGGTAGATTTGTTGGTGAGAATTGACATCAATTCTTTCGTCCTTTATAATACTATAGTAGAGGTGCACGTGCCACAGGCACGTGTTTTAAAACAACCAATGAACACAAATTTTATATTGATAAACTTTTTATTAAATTGTATTTTTATCTATAGCAAAGATATAAATGCCATGCCCTAAAAGCATGTTTTAAAAAAACTTTATCTCCTGATTTAAAAAAGAAGCAATTATGCAACCATTAGTTCAAATTTTGACAAATAGAGTCACGATATTGTATATATAAAAAGACATAAATTATTGACACATTAATAATCTAGATTACAAAACATGAAAAATACACTGTACTACGATCATATAAAGGACATGTATAGTTGATCTTCATCTTGGGTAATTTCTGATGGTGGTAGATTTGACCCATTGAATAGCCGTACAAGAACATCTGTTTTAAATTATTTGACAGGCTCACTTAGGACACTGTAACAATTTAGTCTAAAATATAAATATTAAATAATAATTTATTATTGTTATTAACCACCCTCAACGCTGACGCCTGACATGCTATACAAAAAGTGATAGCACTGAGAACGTAAGCCACCAAGCACCCTATTAAAATTAAGACAAAGCATAGAATACTCTATTTGTTGGCCTAGTTCTCCATCGTGATTTTCAGAACAATAAAAAACCCGACAATTACGGAACAAGAAAAAAATATTGGCGCATATTTCTGTCCAACTTAGCATTTTTGACCTTGACAATGCTAGGTGGTTGTCGACACATCGATCTCGACTAATTTTGGATGCCTGTCGTACGTCGTCATTGTCGGTAAACATACGGAGGAAAGCTAAAGCACTACAACAAGGCAGAGTTAGTATTGTAGTAAAACAATATGGGCCATGTTTGGATGGAGGGGTAAATAGGGTAAATGGGGCAAATTTGCCCCAATTTATCCCAAAGTTGCCAAACATGTAGGGGCAAATGGGTTGGGGTAAATGTTTTACCCCCTAAATTTCATTTGCCCCTAAAGAGGGGTAAATTGGAGCAAATTGAAGAGACATACATATGTATGTGTGCAAATTGTATACATGCATGACAAATATTTACCCATCCATCCAAACACCCCAAGAGGGCAAATTTAAATTTGTTAGGGGCAAATAGAAGGGGCAAAACATTTGCCTTGGGGTATATATTTACCCCATGTATCCAAACATGGCCATGATTGTTCCATGTACAAATAGTGAGAAGAACTAACCTTGTCTCTCTGTAGCTATGACGAAACCGACAATGGATGACACATCAGCATGAGCTCCGTGTGGCTGTGCCATGGCAGCAGGGCCGGCTCTAGAGTTTTGAGGGCCCTTGAGCAAATTAAAATTGTGGGCCTATTACCTTAAACATTTTTCATTTGTTACAAAAAACAGTACTATTATGTTTTTTAAAAACAATATTTAATGCTACAAACTACAAAAGAAGCGAACTAAAATTAGGACGAGTATCTCAGATAAAAATCAAACTCTGTAACGTATGCCACCAACAATAATGCAACATTGTATAATAAATATTTCTTGATTCAAATCGTTAAGGACAATAGTGATATACCAGTGTTCTGGATTCTGACTGTGTTGGTCCCTATCATACACAAGGATACAACAACAACAACAACAACAACAAAGCCTTTTTATCCCAAGCAAGTTGGGGTAGGCTAGAGATGAAACAATTAAGAACCAACAAGAGAGGTAAAAGCAACAAGAGAAGCAAACCAACAAGAGACGGAAAAAAACCAAAAAGAAGGCAAAAACAGGGCAAAAGGAGAAAAAGGAAGGGAAAAAAAGAGGTAGAAAGAGTTTTTTTTTTAAAAAAAGAAAATCAAGGTTCCAGCACATGGATTGCTTGCTTCCACTCTCTCCTATCCATGGCTAGTTCCTTAGCAATATTCCAATCCTTCAAGTCCCTCTTCACCGACTCCGCCCAAGTCAAAGTTGGACGGCCTCTGCCTCTCTTTACATTTTCGGGACGTTGTAGTATCCCACTACGTACGGGCGCCTCTTCCGGTCTTCTCTGCACATGTCCAAACCATCTCAAGCGATGTTGTACAATCTTTTCCTCAATTGGTGCAACTCCTAGTCTCTCACGTATGTCGTCATTCCGGACTCGATCCCGTCTTTTAGTTGGCCAACATTTTGCTCCATACAGCATAGCAGGTCGGATCGCTGTCCTGTAGAATTTGCCTTTTAGCTTTTGTGGCACTTTAGTGTCGCAAAGGACACCTGAAGCTTGACGCCACTTCAACCATCCGGCTTTAATTCTGTGACTGACATCTTCATCGATGTCTCCATCCTTATGTAGCATTGATCCCAAGTAACGAAAAGTGTCTTTCTTGGGTACTACATGACCATCGAGGCTGACATCTCCATCCTCATGCCTTGTGGCACTGAAATTACACTTCATATACTCGGTTTTAGACCTACTTAGCCTAAAACCTTTTGACTCCAGAGTGTGCCTCCACAGATCTAACTTCTGGGCAACAACACTCTTGCTCTCGTCAACTAGTACCACATCATCTGCGAAGAGCATACACCAAGGGATATCACCTTGTATATCTCTCGTGACCTCATCCATCATCAAAGCAAAGAGATAAGGACTCAAAGCTGACCCTTGGTGGAGTCCTACATGAATCGGAAAATCAGATGTGTCCCCACCACTTGTTCGAACACTTGTCACAACATTATTGTACATATCCTTAATGAGATTAATGTACTTAGTTGAGACTTTGTGTTTTTCCAGGGCCCACCACATGACATTCCTAGGCACTTTGTCATATGCCTTTTCCAGGTCAATGAAGACCATATGTAAGTCTTTCTTTTGTTCCCTGTATCTCTCCATCAATTGCCTTAAGAGGAAAATTGCCTCCATAGTTGACCTTCCGGGCATGAAACCAAATTGATTTTTAGTCACGCTCGTCATCTTCCTCAGGCGGTGTTCGATGACTCTCTCCCATAGCTTCATTGTATGGCTCATCAGCTTAATTCCACGGTAATTAGTACAACTTTGAATATCTCCCTTATTCTTGAAAATTGGTACTAATGTACTGCGCCTCCACTCTTCGGGCATTTTGTTTGTCCGAAAGATAAGGTTGAAAAGCTTAGTCAGCCATACTATCGCTATGTCTCTGAGACATCTCCATACCTCGATGGGGATACTATCTGGGCCCATCGCCTTACCTACCTTCATCCTTTTTAATGCCTCCTTTACCTCATATTGTTGGATCCTTCGTACGAAACCTCTGTTGTTATCATCGAAGGGCTCGTCCAACTCTAGGGTAAAGCTCTTACTCTCTTCATTGAACAGATTGTCAAAGTACTCCCTCCATCTGTTCTTGATCTCCTCATCCTTCACTAGGAGTTGATCGGCTTTATCCTTGATGCACTTGACTTGGTTGATATCCTTCGTCTTCTTCTCACGAAACTTGGCTATCTTATAGATATCCTTCTCTCCCTCCTTTGCGTCCAACCGTTGGTATAGGCCCTCGTAGGCCCGACCCTGTGCTTTACTGACAGCTTGCTTTGCAGTCTTCTTCGCTACCTTGTACTTCTCTATGTTGTCTGCACTCTTATCACAGTGTAGACGTTTGTAGCATTCTTTCTTCTCCTCTATAGCCTTCTGCACATCTTCATTCCACCACCAAGTATCTTTAGCTTCATTTTTGTTCCCTCTGGTCATCCCAAACTCTTCCGAAGCAACCCTCCGAATGCAGTTCGCCATCTTCAGCCACATGGTGTTTGCATCCACTTCTTCCGTCCAAAGGCCCTCCTTACTGACCCTCTCCTTGAAGGTTTGTGCCGCCTCTCCTTTGAGCTTCCACCACTTTGTTCTAGTGACTTTGGCATGCTTGTTCCGTTGTAGACAAATTCTAAAACGGAAGTCCGCTACCACCAGCTTATGCTGAGGGACAACACACTCTCCAGGTATCACCTTGCAATCTAAACAAGCATGTATGTCTTCTCTTCTAGAGAGGACAAAATCAATCTGGCTAGTGTGGTGTCCACTCCTATACGTCACTAGGTGAGATTCTCTCTTCTGGAAGAAGGTGTTTGCTACAAACATGTCGTAGGCTAAGGCAAAGTTCAGGATCTCCTCTCCTTCTTGATTC
Source organism: Eragrostis nindensis (assembly GCA_012490785.1). Classification (NCBI taxonomy): domain Eukaryota; kingdom Viridiplantae; phylum Streptophyta; class Magnoliopsida; order Poales; family Poaceae; genus Eragrostis; species Eragrostis nindensis. The sequence continues at coordinate 29,732 of JAAXCT010000763.1, read as the reverse complement.
CTGCAACCAAAACCGAAGCCCCCATGCACACCCTCGAAGCTCGCGTTAGATGTACCTACATGGCCATTGAGATCTCCTCCTATGAAGAGCTTCTCGCCAATTGGTACACTTCTAACTAAGTCCTCTAGGCCTTCCCAAAACTCTCTTTTGGAATTTTCGTTATGGCCTACTTGAGGGGCATACGCGCTGATAACATTGAGAACTAAATCCCCAATGACCAGCTTGACTAGGATAATTCTGTCCCCTAGTCTCTTGACGTCTACCACCCCATCCTTGAGGCTCTTGTCGATCAAAACACCGACTCCATTCTTGTTTGCAGCCGTCCCTGTATACCACATCTTGAAACCTGTACCTTCTACCTCCTTGGCCTTTTGCCCTTTCCACTTGGTTTCTTGAACGCAAAGGATATTTACACGTCTCCTCACCGCAACGTCAACTATCTCACGCAACTTACCGGTTAAGGACCCTACGTTCCAGCTACCTAAACGAAACTTACGCGGCTCGGCTAGCTTCCTTGCCCTTCGCACCCGTCGAGAGAGGTGCAAAGACCCTTGCTCATTTTTCACTACACCCGGGCGCCGATGTAGCGCGCCACTAAGGATGCGGCGACCCGATCCTTGCTCACTTATCACCGTACCCGAATCAAGATACGGCGCGTCACTTAAGAGGTGACGGCCCGGCCCTTGCCCATTTAACACCATACCCGGGTTCCGATATGGCGCGTCGCTAAGAGGGTTACGCCCCAACGAGTTCTTTTGTTGTTTCATCTCCATAAGATTGGCTAAAAATTGGTTGTTGGCTAGCCAAGCCTAACACAACCCCCTCCACTTTTCTCATCCGGGCTTGGGACCGGCAATGGCAGATACACAAGGATGCAATATGAAATAAAAATATAAATTAGAAACTTAATACTCTAAAGTTAGTAACTTACCATCTATTCACGATTAGACGACGAGTATAGCGGCAATGTGTACATCTAGTGAGTGGCCACTAGCCCATAGCACGATACTTCCAGCTTCCCGCTATATAGGCTACATACAGTACACATATACTTGAACAATAATAACTTTGGGCCCCTATCTAGAACGGGCCCCCGGCCGTCGCCTCTGTTGCGGGGGGTCAGAGCCGGGGCTGCATGGCAGTTTCGGGTCATGAAAGCAGGAGACGCTAGATTGATGGTCACGTCCTACTACGTACCAAGATGTGCGAGTGCTCTTTTTTTAGAAAAGGGAATATGCATTAATATTCCAGCCTCTGTATCGATCGATACATGTAGCTGTTCATTATTACAACTATGATCCACGAAGAAGAAAAGCGTAAAACACCAAAGTTCATGATAAACATGATTTGCATCATCATTATTTCAACTACCAGGAAGTCTATTACTAAAGCACCATCCATTTGATGCAAAAATCTCCATGACGGTCGTTTCAAGCACACGACACCCCGAATTTATTCGGGATCTTTCTTTCTCCTTCTGCAACAGCGCCCAGAATCGGATCCAGTACGTTCCTCTGAATACCACCTGCATAGAAGTAAAAACTCGTGTCTTGTTAAAAACCTGGTCGTTGCGACTTAACCACATCGCCCAACATATGGCACATGCCCCCACCAAGGCTTGATACTTAATTTTCTTTTCTACCCCTTGTAACCACCCATTAAACAAATGATGTACATCTCTAGGGGGATATAAATTAAAAGAAAAATGTATCAATCTCCAAATAAATCTAGCATTTTGGCAATCAAAGAACAGGTGTTGAATTGTTTCATTCATGTTACAAAAACAACACTTAGTGCTCCCTTTCCACCGCCTCTTAGCTAAATTATCCTTGGTTAAGGTAACTCCTCTAATCATGTACCACATGAAAACTTTTACTTTTAGCGGTATTTTAAGCTTCCAAATAATGTGGTTATGAGGTACAACGTTGGTAACAGCTAGCGCTCTATACATAGAGCGAACTGTAAAAGAACCATGCTGATTTAACGACCACAGAAAAACATCTTTTTGATCTGTTAACTGAGTATTGACGACTCTACCAACTAAGTGGTACCAAGAAGTCAGATTATTACCCACAAGGGATCTTCTAAAAGAGACATTTAAAGGTCTAGATCGCAAAACCACATTAACAGTGCGAGTGCTCTTATGTACAGAGATGTGCGATTGACCATATATTGATGATTGAGAGCTCCCTCCCGTGCTCAACCTCTTATGGTCGAACGGTAGGGTCTAGTCGCTGACCTTGCTCCACGCGCGGGTCGCCCTACGTGGTGAAACAGTGAGTGCCGTGGCTTTCCGTGGACACGATGATCACGCTGGCGGCGATGGCCAGACCATAGGACACGACAAACATGGTGCCCTTATAGCTGACATCGTCAACGAAGGGCGGCTGCGACCTGCGGAAGGTCGTCGACGTGCCAGCGCTTGCCGTCGCGTGGCATGCAGTGGACCATGACCCGGAACAACCAGTTAGCGGCGTCGTATCCCAAATTTCCAATGGGTCCCTGTTCATGATGTACACGATCTCGTATCCCTTGTCACCGGCGGTGCGCCGCCGCCGGGGGTCCTTGCTCAGCTGGGGGCAACTGGCCATGGTGACGACGTACGCCTACTCCGGCAACTCGTAGCCGACCCTCCTGCCCTCTTCGTCGTTGAAATAGACAACTAGATCATCATTAAGGTTGTCTGTCGCGGTGAAGAGGACGTTCGGGTACTTGGCGTCCGCTGTGTCCTCCGCCGCCTTCGCTATTGGATAGAAGAGGACGCATGTTCTGGCGTGAGAGGAGGTTGAATCGGCACAAACAATGTATGCGGGCGAACTTGTGCTTCAAAGCCAGATTGAGAACCTGCCGCTGGTGGCTCGCCGTCGAGTAGATCGGTAGACACGGTGGCTCGCCGTCGAGTAGATCGGTAGACACGGAGAGGGCAGGGCACGCAGCGGAGACGCGATGATGGGAGGCGTCGCCGCAGGCGCTGTACCTAAATAGCTGGGCTTTTGACAGTCTTAATTTTTTTTATCTCATTTTACAGTCTTATTTGGTGTGTAAGAAAACGCCTTTTTGACTTACGGAGTTGTTTTTCGTCCAGCTTTTATGGTTTTCGTCCAGTTTTTTTAACCAAAAGTGGGCCCAATAGCATGACAAGCGGGGCCAGCGTGAGGGGGTAAGGGGTAGACTTTTTGGTGCAAATTGACGCCGATTTCGTCGTCCTTTATAGCATAGATAGATAGATAGAAGATATAGATTTATAGTATAGATTAAAGTTATGGTCTGATGAAAATGAGAAGATAACGAGTCTTTTAGGCCCATGGGCCCGTCCAGACGGCCCATTACTAACAAAGCGAACGGAAAAATCAGAAAGACCCTCTAGCTAGTCCAAAAAGCCCAAATGAGGAAGAATACCACGCGTTGCGTGTATAGTCTGGTCGTCCGCACCCGCCCAGCCCAGGTCCTAGCTAGGTTTCCCATCTCTCCCGCTCCTCTTCCCCTACGCCGCCGCCGCCGCCGGGCCTTCCCTTTCCCCTTCCCCCTCCGCCGCTCTCCCCTCCCAAACCCCTCCTCGCACCCGCACAGATCCCCCATCTTCTCCCGCCCCTCTTCCCCTACGCCGCCGCCGCCGCCGCCGCCGGGCCATGGACCCCGACTCCGACTCCGACTCCAACCCCGTATTGGAGCTGCGGATGAAGAAGGAGTGCTTCCTCAAGAATGCCCAGGAGGCGCTCAGCGTCCCGTTCAGTACGGCCACCTTCGACTTCTCCAGCACAGGCCTCGTGCTCAAGGCCAGGGACACCAGCGGCGGCGCGTATGCCGTGCTCCACCTCAGCTCCAAGGCCTTCGATTCCTACTCCTGCGACTACAAACACTTCTCCGTGGATCTGAACCTCGCCACCGTGTCCAAGATTTTCAGCTTAGCGGACAACAACGACATCATCACCATCAAGTACCAGCTTGATGACGGGTTGACCTTTCCCATCTCGTTGGGGTCGCCAGGTAAGTTCGGGTCACGCACGTCTTTTGCGCTAGCTGCTATTTGCACTGACCCTGTGCTGATTTTGGGTTTGTGGAAATGAACAGACAGTCATGTGATTAGCTGTTTTCATCTGGATGTCCCGTGGAACGCCATCGGCGTGCATGTCAGCGTCCCGGAATGTCTGGAATCCTTCTACGAGGCCATTGTCTGCATGCCCTCTGCCAAGTTTAAGCATTTCTGCGACAAGCTCAGCTGTGACACCGGGGACAGGAATGCTGGTACATAGATTTTATCCTGGTGGTTTATAAGGCTAACTGTTACTGTTGCGCATGGATGATTCTAGTTCTGTACCTTGAACCATTTCCATCTCCTGCTGTAGTTATTACTATCTCAGTGGATAAGGACAATGTCCGCTTCTTCACTGATAAGTCATCAGCAATTGTCCACCTGCAGACCCAAAATGGTGACAAGGTACCCACCGGTTTGACCCTCTTAGCCCCTCAAATTGGAATGGATATCATCATCTGAATATCTGTATGCGACTGTAACATGAAATGCATTTAACAATCATATCTGTGATGTGTTGTCGATTCTTAATGCCCTAATATTGTTAGCAAGTGCATTCTTGGTTAGGTTACCTTTTAGCCTGTCTTGTGGATAGACACTAGATTAGCAAAACATGCATACATAAACTGCCTTAGAATTTCCTTGTCTCACTATACCGTGTTGAGTTGCTAATTCACTTTGTTCACTAATTTGTCTACATATTCTTAAAGCGGAACATGACTCTTCATTTGGTTGATTACATTGGTATTGGTAAATAGGATTGAATTAGGCGTTTCCTTTTTAGTTATTGCTTATTTTTTCTTCTTAACTGTAAGATCTGGGTGGAGGTCTGCAGTGCAGATTACCATCTGTTTATTCAATAAATTTCAATTGGTTCTATCATATGGAGTAACATTTTTATATCCTGTGCCATTCAACTACTATTTTAAGAAATATTGTAGAATGGATCCTGTTTATGCCTATGTGCACTAGTTAATGGGTCATGTTTGTATCAATGCAGCCAAATGAAGCTCCCCATATAGTGATGAAAGAAAAAATTTCCCTGACCTTTAGCCTGAGGTACCTGAAGAACTTCTCCAAGGCGTCTACCCTGTCTGATCAAGTGACAATCAAGCTTTCGCCCAACCTACTTGTGGTCGAGTGCATGATCGAAGAGATGGGCTACATCAGATATCATGTGATGCCAGCAGACAAGGAAGCTGAGACGAAGGGGATGAAGAGGAAGATAAGATGCAGAACTGATGACTAGCGGGGATAACGTATGGTCATGGTTCCTACTTTGTCTTTCATGTTACCTACTTTGTCTTTCCACCATCGTTTGCTTGACTATTGTTTGCAAGCAAAAAAGATGGTATGTCTCATCTGTTTAGACCAGACAGTTTCAGCTGCTTGTATCAGTATCTGTTGTGAGTCCTTGGATTTACAGTGAATTTAGATGAGTGGATTTGTGCTTTGTGCACTGGTATATACTATGCTCTTTGATCTGGTCACACAATTTATTTGCAGAAAAAAAGTCTATTTTCGACCATCCAACTCTTGCCTCAGTTTGGTTTTGGCCATCAAACTCCAAAACCGGGTATCTTTGGCCACGGTCAGCAAAATATTTATACATACTATTGTATGAAAGAAAGCACAAATATATCCAAAGAAAATTCAGTTTCTACAAATAATGAGATCATACATATTCAGTAAAAATCTCTGTATTTTCAAGTATGTAACCAGATCGATTTTGATTGCAAGCACACAGACAAGGAGAAATTTGTAAATTTGACACCCAATTTGAGGGCCTAGTTCCTCCTGTCACCTAATTTGTGGTCTCTTCAAAATTTGACACCGCCCGCGCAAATTTCTTCAAAACGAGAGTTTCATACCATTGTTTATAATTTCCCTTGTACTATATGTGCTTGTATTCTCATGTGACAAGACAAAAATGCCCGCTGGCCTTATCTACACACACGAGTCACAGTCAAACAGAGACAGTTATTTTCCCCTGCCGCGGCCTCCTTCCTGCGCGACGAACCCTAGCCTTTGCCGCCTGGGCCACGGGGATATTTAACTTTTTGTCTCTTCAGATAGCATCTTTCCGGTTGCCACTGTTGAGAAACGATATATTTCTTTGTTGCGAAGCGATATATTTCTGAGAAGGAAACTTCAATTTATTTATCGTTTCCTTCAATTTATTTATCGTTTCCTTCAATTTATTTATCGTTTCAATGGTGGACGAATTTATTTATTTTGGGTGCTTATGAGATAAGGCTGAAACCATCCGCCTCTACCTCTATAAATAGAGAGGGTGTGACGGGAATGAAAAACAACGAAAACGATCGCTCCACATTGATATGTAAAACGAAAGAGAATAATAAAGCCTATCCAATTGCTCCCAATTTCTATGTGTTATACTCTGTGTATGTGATTGTGTTGATCGGTAGAACACCGGTTTCTCAACACGTTATCAGCACGAGACTCTGCCGAGCTGAAAGGTAAAGAGGTGAGAAATCGATCCCTATCGATCTATCTGCTCCTGCACATGCAGTTCATCTTCTACTGCTATGCTTGTACATGATTGAGCAATTACAAGTTGGTACCTTTAGTACCATCAGCATCATCGGTGGATGCCATAAGCACCATCAGCGATGCACGGCCTCTGGCCGTTGTCTGAGTCGCCTAAAGCGACCTCAGCTTGTGGTGCCTGCAGCACCACCACCTCGTCGGCGCCTCGGCAGCGCCCGGTGACACCATGGCTGGCTCTGCCGCCGTCGCCGTCAAAGCTTCCCGGTGACACCATGGCTGGCTCTGCCGCCGTCGCCGTCAAAGCTGCCCGGTGACACCATGGCTGGCTCTGCCGCCGTCGCCGTCAAAGACGACCCCGAAGCGTCGTCGTGCAGCCGGACCTCGAACGCCGCCCTCGCTCGCGATGGCCCTGAAGTGCCGTCACTGAGGACCACGGGCCTGAAGCCCCGCCATGGCGCACCACACACTGATGCAAGCACATGGGCCTGAAGCCTCGTGTGCCATTCTGGACTGTGGTGCGTTCACATGGGCTTGAAGTTTCCCGTGTGTTCATGGTAGGCCTGAAGCCACCATTTGATTTTTTTTTAGTGTGCGTGCATATGAGTTGGACTGAAGCCCAACACGCACAACGTGGCAACCAGCCACTAATTAGCTTGTGCTTTACACAGCTAATCGTGGCCAGCAGCCCACGAAGTGGCCTGAAGCCCACATGCACTTTTATTTATTTACAAGTGCAGTTTTATTTCTTGCGTATTTACTTTACTGTATTTATATTCTTGCACATTTAAATCCTGCAGTATTTAATCCTTGCAAGTTTATATTTCCTAGCTTAAATGATCGCGTAATCCTGAAGAATTACGTGCTGGGAATTTTTTTGGGAAACAATGTGTCAATCCTGAAGAATTACACATATATGTAATCCTGCAGATTACACACGTAATCCTGAAGATTACGTATGACCAAAGCATGTTTATCCTGCTCATTGTATTTCCTGAAGTAAATACAAATGATATTGCAGGGCATGTCGGACATTGCGAAAAGGGATTTCGCTGAGCTTGCCCTGGACGGCAGCAACTACCTCGCTAAAGATAATGGTGAAGACACCCATCTGAGTGATGGGATGGACGACCTTCTCGACCTTGATGTGTTTGGGGACCTGCAGTAATCCCCATGCGTCAAGTTCTATGCATTGTCCTACATGTACCGTAGTATTAACTACCTTTGTAGAAGTTTGGTCATGAATAATGCTCCTGAAGAAGCAACTTAGTCACTCACTAGGCCTGAAGTCCTAGCGTGTTTCCCACATGTATGGCAGTTTGTTTAATATATGTTTTCTATTATGTTACTGCTATTTATGTTTTATGTCTCATAAGCAGACTTGGTGGGGACCCTATGGCGGAAGAGGAGATCTGTCTTGTTGACAGTTGCACCACCAATACAATTCTAAGGGAAACTAGATATTTCCAGACATTGACTAAGAAAACTGGAAATATTATGACCATTGCCGGAAGCAATGCTCATATAGTGGGCACCGGAAGTGCCACTCTAGTTCTTCCTATGGGTACCCAAATATTTGTAAAGGATGCACTTTTGTATCCTGATTCAAAGCGTACCCTGTTGAGCTTTAAAGATATCCGGGCAAACGGTTTCCATGTTGAAACCGAGCTGGAGCAAGATACTGAATATCTGCTCATCACTAAGATTGATGGATATCAAAAGCGAGTGGTGGAAAGACTCCCTTCATCGTCATTGGGTTTGTACTATACGTACATAAAGCCCACTCAAGAGTATGTTGCGATGAAATCCATATTCAAAGACCCAGAATCATTCAGAATATGGCATGATAGACTGGGTCATCCTGGGTTGGGTATGATGAGAAGAATCATCAACAATTCTGCAGGCCATGACATTGAGCTAAGAAACTTCCCAAATCCTGAAGATTTTGTTTGCATTGCATGTGCAAAGGGGAAGTTGATCACTAGGCCATCCCTCCTGAAGATTAGGGATGAGTCACCTGTATTCCTACAAAGGATACAAGGTGATATATGTGGACCTATTCATCCCCTATCGGGCCCTTTCAGGTATTTTATGGTACTGATTGATGCCTCTACCAGATGGAGCCACGTGGACCTGTTGTCTACAAGGAACCATGCTTTTTCAAAACTTATTGCCCAAATCATCAGATTAAAGGCAAGCTTCCCTGATAACCGCATACAGTCCATTCGTATGGATAATGCTGGTGAGTTCAGGTCGAAAGCTTTTGATGATTATTGTCTTGCTATGGGCATTAAGGTAGAACATCCAGTACCGCATGTCCACACTCAAAATGGCCTAGCTGAGTCCTTGATCAAAAGGATCAAGTTGATTGCTCGGCCACTGTTGCAGAATTGTAGGCTACCCACCAGTTGTTGGGGCCATGCAGTGTTGCATGCAACAACACTCATCCAACTCAGGCCAACTGCATATCATGCTACGTCCCCCTTGCAGCTAGTGCGTGGGAAAGAACCAAGTATTTCCCATCTGCGTAAATTCGGCTGTGCAGTATATGTGCCGATACCACCTCCACAGCGTACTCCTATGGGACCCCACCGGAAGTTGGGGATCTATGTTGGTTATGAGACTCCATCCATAATCAAATACCTTGAGCCTATGACTGGGGATCTTCATACGGCTCGGTACGCTGATTCCATCTTTGATGAGGATGGAGTCTCATAACCAACATAGATCCCCAACTTCCGGTGCATATGAGTACTGGGAGTCTACTCCTGGCAGTGTTGGGCTGCAGTTAGTCTTCCGAGCAGGTCTGCTGGCCATATACCCGTTCACATGGGCTTGAAGTTTCCCGTGTGTTCATGGTAGGCCTGAAGCCACCATTTGATTTTTTTTTAGTGTGCGTGCATATGAGTTGGACTGAAGCCCAACACGCACAACGTGGCAACCAGCCACTAATTAGCTTGTGCTTTACATAGCTAATCGTGGCCAGCAGCCCACGAAGTCGCCTGAAGCCCACATGCACTTTTATTTATTTACAAGTGCAGTTTTATTTCTTGCGTATTTACTTTACTGTATTTATATTCTTGCACATTTAAATCCTGCAGTATTTAATCCTTGCAAGTTTATATTTCCTAGCTTAAATGATCGCGTAATCCTGAAGAATTACGTGCTGGGAAATTTTTTGGGAAACAATATGTGTTAATCCTGAAGAATTACACATATATGTAATCCTGCAGATTACACACGTAATCCTGAAGATTACGTATGACCAAAGCATGTTTATCCTGCTCATTGTATTTCCTGAAGTAAATACAAATGATATTGCAGGGCATGTCGGACATTGCGAAAAGGGATTTCGCTGAGCTTGCCCTGGACGGCAGCAACTACCTCACTTGGGCAACTGATGTCGAGATCAAACTCGACGGGCTGAAACTCGATCATACTATTGTCCAGCCCGAAGCTGGCAATGAGGGGCCTTCGAAAGCTGAGAAGGCACAGGCGTTGCACTTTTTGCGACACCACCTCCACCCAGACCTGAAGTCTGAGTATATGACCGAGAGAGATCCACTGACACTGTGGGGATCCCTGAAGGATCGCTTTGACCACCAGAGGGCCATTGCACTCCCACAGGCTCAGAACAAATGGATCTCCCTACGCTTGCAAGACTTCAAGTCTGTGGCAGCGTATAACTCTGCCCTTCATCGCATCGTCTCTCTGTTGCGTCTATGTGGACAGAAGATCACAGATGCTGAGATGATCGAGAAGACCCTAAATACTTTCCATCCTGGCAACATTGTTCTGCAACAGCAATACAGGAATCAGAGATTCACCAAATACTCTGAGCTCGTTCAAGTCCTGTTGGTTGCAGAGAAGCAGAATGAGGTTCTCATACAGAACCATTCTAGCAGACCCACTGGGTCCATGGCAGTGCCTGAAGCATATGCCAGTGTTGTTGGGAGTTCCCGTGGCCGTAAAAGAGGCCGCAGGCAGAGGAAGTGGAAGGGTAACAAATGTAACATCCCGCTCTAATAACACTTCTAAACTCACTGTTAGTGCAAATTGATCTAAAAGATAAGTGATCATGTTAAGAGTTTAAATCAAAAACAAATCACGAAATATGGTCGAAATTGGAGTTTGAACTAGAACTTCAAAATCTTGGACAGAAGTGGTCCCAACCAAAAATATTTCTGGGTTCTCTATACCAAATTATAATTTTGGAGAATTTTCCAGAATTTTATGAAAAAGGGGAGAAGTCCAAATAAATCCGGAGAAATTCAAATTTGGCTGTATTGTCGAATTTTTCGTCGCATTTCTGAGCCGAATTTGGAAATTGTACAATAAGGAAAAATGTTCCTGGTACTTTGACCTTTCAACCCTGAATTTTTCAGATTTTTCTGAGTTGTTTAGCCTATTGTTTTGGAGGAGAGAAAACAGCACGTGTGAAAAATCATTTGGAAAAAGAAAAATCGGCGGCGTGTCATCTCCTTCTTCCTCCTCCCTCAGTGTTCTGCCTACTCCACTGCTCCCAACGTCATGGCACCGTCCTTGCCGAGCGTGTTGGCGCCCATGCTGCGACCAGCTCGACCTCATCCATCTCCCCTGGCTTGCTCTCTCTCCCTCGCATTCTTTTCTCTCGCCCAAGAATCAAACCCTACCCACCATTGTTGCCCTCGTTAGAGCTCGAGCTCACCATCGCTGCGAGCCGTCCCCGAGCTCGACCCCAATTGCAAAAGTGTGCGCCGGGACCCCCTCTAGCCACTGCATAGCACGGACTTTTACTTCCTCTACTCCAACGCGAGATCGACGCCCTTCTTCCCCAATGGCCGCCGGGTGAGCGTCGTCGAGTTCGTCATCAAATTCGCCAAGTCCGGTGAGCCATTCTTCAATTGCTCACGCAAGGAGATGCGCAACTCTTCCACGCACCTCCCTGATGTGATCTCGTCGTCCATCTCGCAGTCATCGCGCCGGAATCCGCCTTCTTCCCCGACGCCGGCCACCGAACCCGCCGCACCTCCGACGAACTCCTCTTTCCGGCCATCCCCCACGTGCATACGCCCCGAGGTGAGCACCTAATCGTCTTAAGGAAGCCCATGCTCGTGCTAGTTGAGCTCTCCGGCGACCCTGGTTGCCGGAACGCCGCCGCACCATTGATGCCGTCGCCGCCGCTCGCCGCCGGCGCACCTCCGCTGCGAGCGCACGTGCACCTGCTAGTGCTTCGAGGTCGCCTCGTCTTCCTCATCACGTAGCCCCAACCCATTTTTGTCCAGTCGCCGCAGTTTGGCCGGAACGCCGGCCATGCCGCCGCCGCACGCCCTGGCACTGCTACAGTTCCAGCCTGCCTCTTCTCTTTTTCTTTTTCGTCTTCTTTTCTCTGAAAATCGGCTAAGTTGTAAATTCGGTAGAAAATAAACCATAGCTCAGAAAAATTCAAGGTAAATTTTGTTAGAATCCATGTAAGAAGATCTATCCAATGGTGCAACAACATCATCAAGAATCTCAGTAAATAAGTATACAAAATTCAGAGAATTAAAACACAAATATATTTTTGTAGCCTTTTCTGTACATGAAAAATTTATAAATTTTGGTATGCATGCATCTTATGTCTTTCCTAATCTGTTCACCAAGTGGCATGTTTATTGTCTGCATATTTTGACAGTAGCTGCATTTTCAAGCTTTATAGTGTTCTTTTTCCATAAAGTTATTCCTACATGCTTTAAATCCCCATTTTGGATATGTCACTGTCCATAGTAGTGTTATGCGAGGAAAAATACAAAGTAAAATATTTGACTTCCAGAACTATGACAAAGAATTTCGAAATGAAATATTATGCTTAGACTTTTTGAAAACATAATAACTTGTAGTTCTTTCTTGGGAAATACTTCAAACAAAAGAAACTTAAATCTTGTGAGTTATTTCTGAGCAGTGCATCAGCACCATCATCATGTCATTGCACTCTTTGACCAGTTTTATGTCTTCATTGCACTTATTTTTCTTGTTCTTGCATTGCATCCATTTAGGAACCGACGCCGGAATCGAGAACGTGGAGATCATAGCCGAGGAGACCGGTGCTGACTTGAACACGCTTGTTTGTACTGAGCACCAGGCCCAAGGCAAGCCCCGGTGCACTCCTACGTTTTTTAAAGTTTCTCCTTTTACTCACATGTATGCGTGTCATGCGATGTGTATTAGGTTTAGGAGTTGTATGCAACCATAGATGCATTAGAAATCTTGGTCCTAAGGGTTGGTTCTGGTTTTGTACAGCCGCTCGGTAGAAATTGCTATTGCTTAATGTCGAGTCCTCGGTAGAAAATCGGGTGGTATGGAGACCGCCCGATATAAAGGGTCCGGGTTACTTTTACTCTCACATGATGATGTTAATGAATATGAGACCGAACGGGGAAGTTCATGTGTAGGTTGGGGTGGCAAGGTTCGTCCTTGTTCGCCATAGCCCCGTTTGTGTCGATTGAGGACCATTCGTTGTGGCCCTGCTTGAGCAAGTTTTGAACGTACAGGATGCATGCTAGCGATATGGGAACTAGTAAACCGAAGTAGCTTGATGTTGTATGGTTGGACGGTGCTCCCCCTCTCTTCTGGTGATGAAGATGGTCACGGTGGTTCACGGGTATGTGTTGGAAGGGAGGGCACACGGGCTAACCACGGATAGCTCCGGCGTGGGTATCGCGTGGAGGACGTGTGTCCGGGAGAGGGGAAATCGGCCCGGCTTTACGGTGTCTTGCGAAAGGTTGCCGTGCGTGACTCTTTTGAGTGTGCGTACGTCGTGTTGTCCGGGTTTCGCCTGCAGGTGTAAATCAATTCGAATCGCCGTCCCTCGCGGTTATTGAGTACCGCTTGTTCACTGCGTCGCATCGTAGTAAGAAGTGCACATGTTGATGTATATATGATGTTTTGTACTTTAAATAATTGTATTGCAACCTTGTATGTAATAGCATAGGTGCTAATATTTATATTTATGTATGAACCCTTTTAAATTGGCTAAAATCTGGAAATAAGGATCAAATATTAGTGTGGTTTTTGCAATTAAATTTCAGCAACCTTGGTCAGCCCCCTGCATGTTAGGAGTCGGTCTTAGAAGGCCAATTTGACGGGTAAGACTTGCTGAGTATTAGTTGCTCAGGGCTTTTGTTGAAACCTTTTTGCAGGTATTCCTAATCATAGCTATTGTGACTGTTGTGGCAAGGTGGTGTGGGAGGGTGAACCGCCCAAGGACTGGTCCATTGAGTGGGTTCCCTCCTCTCCCAATCAAGAGCAAGGTGAATGAGATCGTGTCTACGGGCCGGACATGATTTCCTTGTAGATATGTATCGTCGAGTTATCGCTTCCGCTACGTTATGTACTCTATGTCGAATTTCGAACTCTTTTATGTATTGTAAGACTTTACCTAAGAACTCGAACTCCTTTATGTAAGCAAATCTGAACCTAAGTTGAAATCACTAAAACTGGTTGTAAATTATTTTACTTATGCTCATGTGTGTGGTCATTTGGATGCTTGTTTTGTCAAGTGTCACCCGATCTCGATCCTTAATAGCTAACCCCTCATTATTTGAGGCGGGATGCTACAACAAAGGGGGTGATTTGAAAGGCATGAATCAGGAAAAGCCCGGAGGTAAAGGCAAATCCAAGAAGGTCATAGGTGAAACATCTGGGGAAACGAAGTATAATTGCTACAGATGTGGCAGTACTGGACATTGGTCCCGACACTGTCGTGTCCCCAGACACCTAGTTGATCTCTATCAGCGTTCTTCCAGAAGCAAGAACCAGAAAGAGAGTCAACATGAGTCCCATTTCACCATTGAGCCTAAGGCTCATGCTGAGAATAGCGATGACACGCTTGTCGACGCTAAAGATAATGGTGAAGACACCCATCTGAGTGATGGGATGGACGACCTTCTCGACCTTGATGTGTTTGGGGACCTGCAGTAATCCCCATGCGTCAAGTTCTATGCATTGTCCTACATGTACCGTAGTATTAACTACCTTTGTAGAAGTTTGGTCATGAATAATGCTCCTGAAGAAGCAACTTAGTCACTCACTAGGCCTGAAGTCCTAGCGTGTTTCCCACATGTATGGCAGTTTGTTTAATATATGTTTTCTATTATGTTACTGCTATTTATGTTTTATGTCTCATAAGCAGACTTGGTGGGGACCCTATGGCGGAAGAGGAGATCTGTCTTGTTGACAGTTGCACCACCAATACAATTCTAAGGGAAACTAGATATTTCCAGACATTGACTAAGAAAACTGGAAATATTATGACCATTGCCGGAAGCAATGCTCATATAGTGGCACCGGAAGTGCCACTCTAGTTCTTCCTATGGGTACCCAAATATTTGTAAAGGATGCACTTTTGTATCCTGATTCAAAGCGTACCCTGTTGAGCTTTAAAGATATCCGGGCAAACGGTTTCCATGTTGAAACCGAGCTGGAGCAAGATACTGAATATCTGCTCATCACTAAGATTGATGGATATCAAAAGCGAGTGGTGGAAAGACTCCCTTCATCGTCATTGGGTTTGTACTATACGTACATAAAGCCCACTCAAGAGTATGTTGCGATGAAATCCATATTCAAAGACCCAGAATCATTCAGAATATGGCATGATAGACTGGGTCATCCTGGGTTGGGTATGATGAGAAGAATCATCAACAATTCTGCAGGCCATGACATTGAGCCAAGAAACTTCCCAAATCCTGAAGATTTTGTTTGCATTGCATGTGCAAAGGGGAAGTTGATCACTAGGCCATCCCTCCTGAAGATTAGGGATGAGTCACCTGTATTCCTACAAAGGATACAAGGTGATATATGTGGACCTATTCATCCCCTATCGGGCCCTTTCAGGTATTTTATGGTACTGATTGATGCCTCTACCAGATGGAGCCACGTGGACCTGTTGTCTACAAGGAACCATGCTTTTTCAAAACTTATTGCCCAAATCATCATATTAAAGGCAAGCTTCCCTGATAACCGCATACAGTCCATTCGTATGGATAATGCTGGTGAGTTCAGGTCGAAAGCTTTTGATGATTATTGTCTTGCTATGGGCATTAAGGTAGAACATCCAGTACCGCATGTCCACACTCAAAATGGCCTAGCTGAGTCCTTGATCAAAAGGATCAAGTTGATTGCTCGGCCACTGTTGCAGAATTGTAGGCTACCCACTAGTTGTTGGGGCCATGCAGTGTTGCATGCAACAACACTCATCCAACTCAGGCCAACTGCATATCATGCTACGTCCCCCTTGCAGCTAGTGCGTGGGAAAGAACCAAGTATTTCCCATCTGCGTAAATTCGGCTGTGCAGTATATGTGCCGATACCACCTCCACAGCGTACTCCTATGGGACCCCACCGGAAGTTGGGGATCTATGTTGGTTATGAGACTCCATCCATAATCAAATACCTTGAGCCTATGACTGGGGATCTTCATACGGCTCGGTACGCTGATTCCATCTTTGATGAGGACAATTTCCCATTGTTAGGGGGAAACAGGCATCCAGAAGAATGCCGGGAAATTGTGTGGAATGCATCGGGGATGCAGTCCTTAGATCCACGCACTAGCGAGGCTGAACTGGAAGTTCAACGGATTATAAATTTGCAAACTCTTGCAAATAAGCTGCCAGATGCCTTCACTGATCACAAAGGAGTGACAAAGTCGCATATTCCTGCAGTAAATGCACCGGAGAGAGTTCAAGTAGCCGAGAAGGTTACAGACTCTACTTTGCCCCTAATCCTAGGAAGAGGGGGAGACCTCCGGGTGCTCGGGACAAGGTCCCGCGGAGACGTCCGCGGAGACATGAGCCTGAGCCACTTGTACCACTCAAGGAATCAGTTGAAGAAGCTCAACCTGAAGTTGAGTATGTTCTTGAAGAACACTGTCCTGAGGACGAAACCCCTGAAGTGGCAACTCAACCTGAAGTTGAGATGGTCCCCAAAGGACTCCATCCTGAAGATGGAAATCCTAGTGCATTGCGCGCGCACATGGGCACTAGGAAATCGGAACGCCCCAGCTCGGTCGTTATGGGAAATCACGATGAGCTGGAGGAAATCAATGAGGAGATTGCCACAAACTATGTTGATTCAGGAGAGTTATATCACAGAAAGACCACTATTGTCGACATATACTTTGCCTCAAAGATTGCTTGCTCAATGGATCCGGATCCTGAACCAAAGTCCATGGCAGAGTGCCGGAAGCGCTCCGATTGGGACAAGTGGAAAGCAGCAATCAAGGCAGAGTTGCGCTCGCTTTATAAAAGAGAGGTTTTTGGGCCAGCAGTCCCAACACCTCCCCGAGTCATCCCTGTAGGATGCAAATGGGTATTCCTCCGGAAGAGGAATGAAAGAAATGAGGTGGTAAGATATAAAGCGAGCCTAGTGGCACAAGGGTTCACGCAGAGACCCGGTATTGATTATGATGAAACTTACTCTCCTGTCAAGAGTGGCATCACGTTCCGATACTTAATCTCTATGGCAGCTAACATGAATTTGGAAATGCAGTTGATGGATGTCGTGACCGCATACTTGTATGGGTCACTTGACTCGGAAATTTATGTGAGAGTCCCTGAAGGACTCAAGATCCCTAATCCGAGTGGAAACCGCAACATGTACAGTGTCCGCCTGCAGCGGGCATTGTATGGGTTGAAACAATCCGGAAGGATGTGGTTCAACCGTTTGAGTAACTTTCTCCTGAAGAGAGGTTACGCAAACAATGATGATTGTCCCTGCGTGTTCATAAAGAAATCCCAGAATGGATTTTGCATCATCTCGGTCTATGTCGATGATTTGAATATCGTCGGCACCGCAGGAGACATTAAGGAAGGTATGGCTTACCTTAAGACTGAGTTCGAGATGAAAGATTTGGGTAAAACAAAGTTTTGCTTGGGCCTGCAGCTCGAGCACCTCCCTGAAGGAGTGTTTGTGCACCAGTCTACTTACACAAAGAGGGTCCTTGAGAGGTTCAATATGAACAAATGTCACCCTCTAAAGACCCCCATGGTGGTCCGATCCCTGGAAGTGGATAAGGACCCATTCAGACCTAAGGAAGATGATGAGGAAGTATTGGGACCTGAAGTTCCCTACTTGAGCGCCATTGGAGCACTCATGTACCTTGCGAATTGCACAAGGCCAGATATTGCATTCGCAGTAAACCTGTTGGCTAGGTATAGTGCTTCCCCAACCAGAAGACATTGGGTTGGCATCAAGACTGTCCTCAGGTACCTACAAGGTACTCAAGACCTTGGGTTGTGGTTCCCGAAGAACCAAGATCCAACCATGGTGGGATATGTGGATGCTGGCTATATGTCTGATCCTCATAATGCCAGATCCCAGACTGGTTTTGTGTTTCTCTGTGGTGGTACTGCCGTTTCTTGGCGGTCTGTAAAGCATACCTTGGTTGCCACGTCAACCAACCACTCAGAGATCATTGCACTCTATGAAGCCACACGAGAATGTGTATGGCTTAGACGGATGATTCATCACATCCAGAAGTCATGTGGTTTGAACACCGTCCGTACCCCCACCGTTATCTGCGAAGATAGCGCTGCTTGTGTTGCACAAATGCATATGGGCTATGTTAAGAGCAATCTCACGAAGCATATTGCTCGAAAATTCTTTTATCCTCATGAGCTCCAGAAGAGCGGGGAGATTCGTATTCTGCAAACTAAGTCATGTGAAAATCCTGCAGATTTGTTCACAAAGTCTCTGCCTGCATCTAGCTTCCATAGATGTGTTCGAAGCATTGGCATGAGACGACTTAGAGAGTTGCAGTGTTCAGGGGGAGTAGTCCCCTGAAATGTTAACCATGATCCTGAAGATCATGAGGTGGTCCGGAAGACCACCTAAGACTATAGCCCATATCTATGATCCTGAAGAATCATAGAGTGATCCCAAAGATCACCAATAGTCCTGAAGACTATTTGATCCTGAAGATCCACTGTTGTACTCTTTTTTCCTTGGTGAGTTTTTCCCACTGGGTTTTCTCACACAAGGTTTTTAACGAGGCAACAGGTGCAACACATCTTACGCGTGCGATGTACTCTTTTCTCCTACCCTTTTTTCCCACTGGGTTTTTGGGCGGAGTTTTTAACGAGGCATGCACATGGCGCGAATTCGTCCAAGGGGGAGTGTTGAGAAACGATATATTTCTTTGTTGCGAAGCGATATATTTCTGAGAAGGAAACTTCAATTTATTTATCGTTTCCTTCAATTTATTTATCGTTTCCTTCAATTTATTTATCGTTTCAATGGTGGACGAATTTATTTATTTTGGGTGCTTATGAGATAAGGCTGAAACCATCCGCCTCTACCTCTATAAATAGAGAAGGTGTGACGGGAATGAAAAACAACGGAAACGATCGCTCCACAGTGATATGTAAAACGAAAGAGAATAATAAAGCCTGTCCAATTGCTCCCAATTTCTATGTGTTATACTCGGTGTATGTGATTGTGTTGATCGGTAGAACACCGGTTTCTCAACAGCCACTATATTTTTAGGGAAAAGCTATATTTTGCCCGGGCATTTTAGAGGTTGTTTATGCCCAGCAGTCTTTGCCGTCCGATCTGATCTGCGCTCCATCTTTTTTGCGTCCGATCTGTTTTTTTTTTTACATTTAGGCCCCACCTGGCAGCGATACAATTTGATTTTTTTCCTACCCCCTGGAACATTTGGGCCTCATCCGTTTCATTTCCCCGTGGGTGTTGAGACGGCGCCACGGCGGCGGCACCGGGCGATCTCCATCCGCTTGGAGGACGGCGAGGCAGTGGCGACCGGCGAGGCGTCGGCGTTGGGCATCCGCACCACCACCTCCTCCTCTCGGTGCTCTCCTCCCTCTTCCTCGCAAGCTCCGCCACTTCCCCGACGCTGCCGTGCTGCTCGCCTCCCTCCACTCAGACCTGCCCTGCCCGCCGCCGCCCTTCCTCATCCGCCTCCTCCACGCGCTCCTCCCGGTCTTCCTCCCCGACCGCCCATTCTAACGAGCTTCCAGGTGAGGCGATTTTGCTCCCGTTTCCATTCCGGTACCTCAATTTGCTTGGTTCTCCTATTTTTGGTTGGTTGTAGATGATGTCGCATCGGTGTGTTGTTATTTGTTCCTTGAATTTAGCTTTCACATAGTGATTTTCGTGTTCTAGGGGTTCGATTTTGATGTTGTTTCCCGTAGCGATATCTGTGATCTATCGTTCGATTTCACCCAAGCAGACCATGTTTTGATTTGCCCATGATGACCTCCGTACCGCTATCTCTGTTCAACTTTAAATCCATTCTCTCGGTATGATGAGATTTGCCCATTTTCCCTTTCAATTTCATGACCTGGGGTTCGTGTATATTTGTTAGCTGTTTATCTCGTCTTAACTTTCATTCCTATATCTGTTTTTATCTAATTTTGTTGCTTCCGCTCAGGCGCTCACCATTTCGCATTCTACTCTCCCGAACCCATCCAAGTTGAGTTGGTTCTTTGTTTCCAAATTTTCTCTTGATTTATGTGACCTCCGATCAGATCTGAGTATTATTTTTTATTTGACTTCAATTGATTTGCTGTCTTCCTCCTCTCTCCCGGCTGGAGCAGCATCTTTGTGTGCCTTTGCAGGAATTACGATTTACGACAATGAGGCTTCATTCACAGGACAACCTAGTGGCACAGATGGGGTGCTGATCGGAGTTACTGGTCTTGAGGTATTAATTTGTGCTTAGACAATTTATATGCTGCACAGTCTATTTCACAGTTGTATTAGTCAGAATTGGTCTCCATTTTGCTCTTATCTGATTGGGTGAGTACCCGTTTTTTCCGTGATTATTATGGGTAATATTGTGTTACCTGCTTGTATATCTATATCACTTTGATTTTTAGTGTTTGTTCTCCAACTTGGCAAGTTAATGTGTCTGTGCACGAGAAAACCTATTGTTGCTTAGCAAAATATTGAAGTTTGGGAATCTCAACTGAAAGGGGAAACAAGGATTGAAGCCGCAACGAAATATCATTTGCGTCAGTACCTGAGAACAAAGGATGTCTGGAGGATTGACCTTTCCATTTTTTTTTTTGTATAGCTGTAGTCTGTTAGGATCTTAAATGGTTCTATTGTATTTTAGTACCATTGTTGTGTGGGACATCATTGAATTATCAGCCACATGTTCATGTTATTGTTCAGCCGGCCATTGGAAGCATATTAGTAGTCAGGAGGCGCCACTGATATCCTTTGCCTGCATTCAGATCAAGCCCTTCATATAGTTTCTACTCCTATGTGTTTCATGACTATGATTCATCAGGCTGACTTGATTCTTTTTACCTACATTCCTCTGGGACCACAAGAAGCCATAAAAATTTGCTTGAAATGTTTATCAAACTGAGATAGACACCCAAATTTGTGTGTGGGGACTAGTTTTTACACCCAAATCTTCCTTCCCTGAAAATTTGGGTGTGGGTGCTTCTTTTTCTACCTAAGTATATGGATCTTCTATTTTGCATAGGTGGGAGGTAGACATGTTGCACAAACTGAAAGTGGAGAGGTGGATTTTGGTGCTGCGGGAGCGGCAGCTTTTCTGTTTATCATTGCAATATATATAACCTAGTACACACTACCCCGGTGATGGAGATCATGGCCGGGAATCCAGGCATACAGCCGCATACTAAGCCATAGTGGCTCCTATTCTTCAGGCATGGCACAACCGCACAAGACCTGGTCCTAGAGCTCCCACTACTAACTGAAAACTGAACCAACTAACAAGCTCGGGCTAATCCCTTTGACTGAAAGGAAAACTATACACTGACACGACTAACACACAAGATTATTGCTAACATTCTCCCCCTAATCCTTGTGTGCTGACCTGGAAATGGTGACCATACCAGTCCTTGCACAAAGCTCATGGAATTTGACTCGCCCTAGTGCCTTCGTCAGAATGTCTGCGAGCTGGTCGTTGGTGCCGACGAACTCTGCAACAATGCTCCCCTCCTGCACACATTCTCTGATGAAATGATAGCGCAGCTCAATATGCTTACTTCGATCATGGAACACTGGATTCTTGCAGAGGGCCAGCGCGGACTGGCTATCCATCTTCAGTGTCACAGCCGCAGCTTTCTTCTTCTTCAGGTCGCCGAGCAGCCGCGCCAACCAAAGTGCCTGGGTAGCCGCCGTGGTCGCGGAGATGTACTCTGCCTGACAGGAGGACAGAGCAACAACCCGCTGCTTGAGCGATTGCCAACTGATTAGGCTCCGCCCAAGGAAGAACAGAGCACCAGATGTGCTCCGCCGTGTGTCAACATCGCCGGCGTGATCCGAATCGGAGAATCCGATCAGAATCGCTTCCGGCTCCCCTGTTCCACGCTCGTAGCGGAGCCCAAGATCGACCGTGCCCGCGACGTAGCGCAGAATTCTCTTCACCGCCGCCATGTGCTCCGCCGTGGGTCGCTCCAAGTACCGGCTCACGTACCCGACCGAGAAGGTGATGTCCGGCCGGGTGTGGCACAGGTAACGGAGACTCCCGACGATCCGCCGGTACTCCGTGGCGTCCACCAGCTCCGCTGTGCTCGCCTTGCTCAGCTTCAGGCGTTCTTCCATCGGCGTGGCGGCGGGATTGCAATTCTTCATCTGGGTCATGTCGAGGATGCGCGCGGCGTAGCTCGATTGACAGAGCGTGATCTTCTTCTTGCTCTGCCGCACCTCGATTCCGAGGTAGAAGGACAGAAGACCCAGATCACTCATGGAGAAATGGGCCTTCATCTCCTGCTTGAAGTAGTCGATCTCGTCAGCATCAGTGCCGGTGATCACCAGATCATCATCGTACTGTAACATCCCGGCCCCCTAGGCCGTCGTTTTTAAGAAAAATAATCGCTCATTAACCTAAGCTCTAAAGCTACAAAATAAATTCGATGGAAATTTTCTAAATAAAATGTTAATTTGACTCTTTTGGCTTCAAATAAATACTTTTCTTATGGTTTTTGATTTTGAGATGTTCCTATTTGAGGTTTGCATATTGAAAGTTGGTTTTCATGTTTGAATTTTATATTCGAGTAAATTCTGGAATTTTCAAACTCATACATGCATGACAATTATATGTGCACATAAACTCTCTGAATTTTCGTGGGAAATTGGCTTTACCAAAAATTCCCCAAAATTCATCATCACTAGGAATCACAGAGAATTAATTTCTGTGAATTTTTCAGAATTTTTAGAGATCGTTTGCATAGGTAGAAAATTTGTAATCTTCTCAGCCAGTTTGAAAAATAGAAAGAATAGTAACTCGTTATTTTGGGCTCAGCCCATTCCTCTAACAGTAGCACCAGCTCACTTCGGCCCGGTCCAGCCTGCATCAGCCCGTGCCGGCCCATTTCTCCTTTTCCTTCCCAGCGCGCACGACGCGACGCGCCGCGCCGCGATCCGCGCCGCCGCCCAACGCCGGCCGTCGTTTCCCCGCCACGTCGCAGCCGGTTTCTCGCCTCTTCCTCTCACAAACCACGCCACGTCTATGCCTTCATCTGTTCCCGCGCTGACTTTGCACCGCGGACGAGGAGAGGACGATCCGAGCAACGCGCGCCCGCGCGACGCCATTCGCCGCCATGGCGCCGCCCTCCTGTTCCCCATTGTCTCCGCACTGCAGCGCCGCAAAACCGGTTGCCACGCACGCCACGGAGTTCCGCGCAGCTTCTCGCACACACGATTACGATCCAGGGCCTCCTCTCCTTCTCCATTCTCCTTTCGCCACGAGGGCGCAGAGCGCGTCAGTGCGTCCCCACGGCAAACCGCCTTGAAACCACTACAAAAGCTCGAGCTGCTTTCCTGTGCACATTCTCTGGCCCTCTCCAAGCTTTTCGAGCAGTCCTCGATGAGAGAAGTGAAGAGAGTGACGTGAATTTGAGTTTTTCCCAAAATCGGCCGCCACCGCCATTGCCGGCAATTCGAGTTCTTCCGGTGAGCTTTACCTCAAATTCTCGTGCTTTTGATACCCCAGTGCGATGCTGATCTGGTTCCCCTTGCTATTGCTCTAGGAATTTGAGCGGAGACACCTCGTCGCCATTGTCTCCCCTGTTTCGCCGCCGCCGTCCGGCAAGTCACCGACTCCGGTCGTCGCTGCTCGCACTGCTTGCTCGGTGAGCCTCCTGGCGACCCGTAGATGCTAGGTGCATAGCGCGAACACGTCGCCTTGCTTTGCTTTGCACTTCTCGCCGTAGCTCTGCCGCCGCGCCGCTTAGGTCATCGTCGCACCGCCGCTACAGGTCATCATCTGCGACGAGATCGCTACTGGAGTGTAGGTCTCGAGCTCGCGCATCGATTGGTGTAGCATGTTGACGTCGCCGAGCCGTAGTTCGTCGCCGGCGAGCCACTCAGTCGCCGTGTTCACTGTGCGCACGCTGGTTTGATTTAAATCATTCATAAGCCGCCATGTGTCGTCATCCGATTGGCCAGTTTAAGTTTAGTCGTTTTTAGCATGAAATAGATAGAAAAACAATGAGGAAAATTAGGGAAAATATCTAGAAAAATTCCTTATGTTTTTAGGCTCCTTTTTATGTAAACATATGATATATGAACTTAGAAAAATTCATAGGAGAAAGTAAGCTAGCTAGGTGCTTTGTTTAAAAATAAATATTGGAGTTTTGCTTATGGAAAATAAATAAGAATAGATTACTTTATGAACTTTTCAGAATCTATCTCCACTGTAGTTTAGTATTTGATCATAGGGAAAAAATTGTTAGGAAAAATAAATATTTAGACTTGTTTTATTTCTTAAGAAACAACATGCTTCTTTGTGAGAATTTAATTGTTATTTGTACAATAAATTTGCATGCCATCACTATAATTAAAATATATAGATTTTGCCCTAGTTGTCACATGTAGTCTAAAATGGTAGTTTTGTACAAACTTTACCTTTAATGTTAAATTAATTAACCTAAGTAAATAAACTTATTATGTATGCGTTACATATGGATTTATTTACATTCCATGCCCATGAATATTGTTGCACATCAAAAGCATGCATGTAACCATACATAAATAATTTAGGTAAGGATGATGAAACATTAGTAATTAAATTTAACTTGGAAACAAACATGCACAATATGTATGCTTTCCATGCATGTAGTTTATATTCACCTTTCCATGCACACTCATTAGTGTTAAATGTTTAAGTTACCTATGTACATAATGTCATATCCATAATATCTGAAACATGTAAAATAAACCTTCAGAGCAAGCCACATGTAAATAATTTAGTTTAAAAGAAACATATCTTTAACTATGTCATATGTATGCGTAAAGGCATATAAATATTTATAGAAGATAAATTAAGATATTTAAAACATAGGAGTGTTTACATATACATTAGAAGCATGTAACTTCATTTTACAGGTAAAATCGTTGTATGAATAATTGCTACGTAAGTTTAGTTTGTTTATTTATGTTTGTTGAACAATGCCATGTTTAAATGTAGAAATAATTATGGATTTAATATAATAGATATGCACGCAATCACCATCAAGAAAAATATATGCATATCATCATTTTCACGATAGGAGTTTGTGAATAAAGATTTATGTATAATCTTATATCTTGTTTTCTTTAAACGTAAATAACTCCTAAATGACTTGTCTAGGTGAATATGGCCATTATAAGGCCAGGAATACATCTCTTAGCAAATTATCACCGTAGGATAAATGGAGTCGCGAGAGCCCTAGTATCCCTTCTTCTATCTGTTTATCGATAGAATTCGAGAACGCGTAATTCATTCGTACACATCCGAGTACATAGTTATTTCATGAAATGCATTCCATAATCATGCTCTTTGGTTTTTATTCGAAATATGGTATTTTTATTGTAGATTTTATTGGATCTTCAATCGATGACTTTATTTGGATCTTTCGGTGTTTATCGCAAACGTGAGGGAATCGTCGGAGGACTACATCACGTGAAAATCAACATTTGAAGATCGTCATGTGAATTATATAAGGTGCGAGGCAAGCACACCCCTTGATCATTTTGATCCTATGTTTGTAAATGCATTTAAGTGCTTAATATGTAGGATTAATTTGTGCATAATTTATATCACTAAAAATGCTCATTTTGGGAAATGGTAGATATTACCTAAGGATTCCATCCCTTTGTTGGACCATATCATAATTCCTTGTAACCATAAGATGGGTTATCATAATGGTTATACGCTCTAAGCTTTATGGTATAATTAATTGCTAATTAAGCTTGCTAAAATGAATAACTATATTTGTATAAATGTAAGTACATGTATAATCATTAAATTTACGGATTATGTTGATGGGAAGTTGTTGCTGATGATATATGATGATAATTTAGATGTTGACGGGTTTTGATGTGATAATGTTAAATTGGAATAATGATTGTTTGATAATCATGATTTTGGAGACCCGTCGCATCGCATAAGGACCGGTACATTTGTAACTTGATTTAAAGGAAACATCGTGCGACCATGGATGCTGGTATGGGACGGCTATGGCTAAGTAATTAGTTGAATGTTGCCTTGTCTTCTAGAAGTAGAGAATGTGCGGATAATTCCCCGTTTTTGGTGGGGTTATTCGAAGGGGCTCCCATTACTATAACGTGTGGGATCAAAGTTTGCTGACACAATGAATTGTACCCTTTTAATTCCTGCCTAACTATCCATATTTGAAGGAGGGGAAAATTGTACCTCTGGGATGTTAGCTGGTAGGTACGGAGGGATTATTACAATTTAGGGAAGGCAAGGTTAACAAACGGCTAATGAAAACGTCATGCGTGATACCGATGTGCACACTTCGTGAGTGCACGGTGCTTGCAACACCACAGACGGTCACTCACTGTCCATGGGTACAGCGTACAAACTCTGCAGAGTAATTAATCCATTCGAATGGCCGTGCTTGCGGTCTCAAGCTCCTTAATGATAGGACTTTGTTTAGAGAATGGTTGGGATTAAAATTGATCATGATGATTATTGATATATGAATTGGTTTAGATAATGATTTTATAGGAACTTGACATGGAAGTCAAGTATGTCACTTTATTTATATGATAATTTACTTGTACTTACCTTTATGCAATTTATATTCAAGCAATTTAATTTAGTAATTATTTCATTAATCAAGTTTAGATTACCAATTGCTCATTTATGCAAATTTACCCATATTATACCTTCCTTTATTTGGCCTTACATATAATTATAGTTTTCTTATTAATCACCCGCATTGCTTGCCTCCGATAACTTGGTTTCAGAGATGACGAGGATTTCGGTGAGGAAACGATGCCGTTCTTTCTAGGAGTTCAACTTCCAGTCAATTGCCTGTGGGATGAACACGGGGCACACGCTGGATATTTGAATTCCTTTATGTTACCGCTGTGTTTATTTGTTAAGGTATTTCGTCGGCCGTTGAGCCAACGTTTTGTAAATTTCAATTAAACTTGATAGTTAATTTTGATATGGTTATGGTTCCACTGTGATTTCTGTGTGTACTTGTCATTGATCCTGGGGCAAGTACGGAAAACACGGAGTTTCGGGTGTTTTAATTACCCGGGACGCTGCAGTTGGTACCAGAGCTATATTGACTGCAGGTTGACCCTAGATAGACCGGTTGTTAGAATAGATTAGTAAATTGAAGCCATATTTTCAAAATTCTCCAATATATTTGAGGAAAATATGAATTTTTCTCTACCTTTTCTAAATCTTAGTTTCTTTTCTCATTTATATTCTCATTTGATTTTGAGAAAATTATTTACCCACTCTCATCTCTTTCTTAGTTAAGGAGAAAAAGAAGAAGAAGAACGTTGTCTTCTTTTCCCAACCTTGATCCTAAATATTCTTTATTATATCTCATCTTGCTTTTGATTCTATTTCCTCCCTGATTCCATTTCTGATATCTTATCAAGAGTTAGGCAAGAAGAGGAAAAGCATAATGATGAGTATTAGAACTTCTTTTTTTTTTCTCAAAATTCTTAGGAGGTATAAATATATAGGCCGTAAAAAGAAAATATTAAGGTAGGATTATATGGCATTTTAAAAGTGTTATGCCATAAAGACCTATGAATATAATCAATAAGAAGAAAATTGTTTTCAAAAATCCGGAGATTCCGTTTGCGGTCGATTTGCTCGTTCTTTTCGATTGGTGTTTATTATGTGATTTTGGTGTTTTATTTTGGAAACATAAAATCTGATGCTAAAATAAATAATTTAATTTTGCAAACTTTCCTAGGATAATATCATACTAATATTGACCACGACATATGTTAACTTTAACGTTGTGACGTTGCTAACTTATACCTCTTAACCTCCCTAGTTGCACACTTTTTATTGATCGAGTGTATCAGAACTTTTTCTTGATTCATTCTCAAGCATGACCTACCTCATAGTAAAGCCATGTTATATCTCTTGTTGACTCGATAACATTTTTATATTTGATCTATTCCATGTTTCTAGCTCTTATTAAGTCACCCACGGTTCATTGTTAAGTCGGTAAGCGCCATCGAAGGACCGTACCAAATTTCTTTCTTTCATGAGTAGCTAAACCTTCCTTTTATCTTAGAGTGCTGTTACTTTGAACATCGACCTTCAGGTCAACTGTACCCTTGATATTTGTATAATTATCATATCCTTGTTGTTATCCTCCTTTTGACAGTCTTTTCAATTTCAAAAGGATCTTATACTCTCACTTATTCATCCTTCACATATTTTTAGCATACTCTCCTCCCTTTGTTCATATAGACTGACTTTAACAATAACATCATAGATACAATTATATAAGGTCATGTTTCACACTTTGTTAGTTAACAATGAAAAATTTAAGGAAGTTAATGTCCCAAGGTATGCTATGGCAGCGTGATGAGCTTAGCTTCGGCATTGATCAGAGGATATCTATTTACTATGGATATTATTTTGGTTATTTAGAATTGTATGAATATTCCAAAGCTCAGTGGATAATCTAATTTTTCGGACTATTATATCTCGGATTCATGGATTATTGGAAAATGTCATTCTATTGGGTATTGGACTATCTGGATTTCTCATGATGTTATATTAAAGCGGATTTTGGTTATCTCAACATTCAGAACCAGATATTGTTGATTTAAGCAGTGTTTTGGTTTTCACACAAATACTCGATGGACTATCTAATCGAGTGCAAGTTTTCTAGTAATGGATTTCTAAATTGCGGATACCTTGGGTTAAGGTTAATGAATAGATAGATATAAAAATTTGAAAATAAATTTAATTAAGGATAGTGGGATGCATTGCGCTAATTTGGTACTCCTATGATCATATCACATCATGATTTGCAAAGCATGATGATTGCATTTCTTAATGTCTTTAAATTTCAAGCGTAGAAACTTTATGAAATTTCTTGTCGAGTTGTCCCATTGCTTACCTATAATTCATTGATCATTATTTAGTAATTGTTGTACCGCATCATTAGGCATGCTCATATTGACATATTCATTTTGATCTTAACTTTAAAGCCCTTCATCGTGGCATCGAGTTCCTATTGACTCAAATTTAAATCAGTTTCGATTCAATCCTGAGGTGCTCCTCCTGTAAACCTTGGAATTGGTTTCTAACCTATTCTTGATTTTTTTTTTCGGTAACCATGTTCGCATGGATTGGTTGCCATTTCCTCGAATGTCAAATGTGGTAGCATTTCTCCTTCATTGGCTGTCGTATCATTTGCGATATTACATAACCAATCCTATTGGTCTAGCTACCTTACCTTGGGGTAAAATTCATTTATTTTACTAGCTCGATATCCATTGATCCCGATATCCACTGGTAGTCTTAAATGAAGATCGTATTTTCTTGGCTTGTCTAACCAAGAGATCACATGATCTATATTGATGTGGTCTCTAGAATCAACCTTGATTTTTTTTTATATATGATCTGATGAAAACTTTGACCTTCATGTTCCACGAAGCCTAGAAAACCTATTGCTCTATGTTAAGTTAATTTTTTGAAAAATTTCTTTGGTCTTGTATATTCCAAGGAAGCCATCTCTGTATATTTACATCTTATTGTCATAAACTGTATAATCCTTATTTGAACGTCAATCGAGATGGTAAATATTCTTTACAAAATCTATGGACAAATTTCATCGCTCACCCTATCCATTTACTCAATCTCCACTCATCATTTCCTTAATGTCAAATTTCATTAGAAAGTTAGCCCATTATTCTCAACTTCCTTTCTTCAATAAAATAATTCATTTACTATATC